>QLNU02014176.1:158002304-158042228 GCA_006491805.2 Dysdera silvatica
ATAGGCCAATATGACCGAGTAGATGAAAGATCCAAAATCAAATTTGGCCCAATCGACCTGGGGGTCGAGCTACGGCCCACTGAAAATAGAGCTCACCCTAAGATGATGCTTTGCTGCATGACAGGTGGAAACCGTGTTTTGACATGATAGGCAAGCATTAAGCGCCAAACGTTATTATAGAAAAAATAACACATATGAATAAAATATAGCATATATTTATAATAGCCATTTTAGTTGTATCTGAAATAATTATACATTATGTATACTGGTGTAAAAGTAAAAAATATTTGAAGTGTTTACCTTACTTTTTTATAACTGACAAATTTTGAGATCATTTTTGGCGAAGAACTCGAAAAAGCCGCCTGGTACGTAAACCAGTCTTGAATAAATATCCTTCAATTTTCAAATCAGAAGCAATCATCACTTGCCTGTGCTTTCATCACCTTTGACCTTTTTAATTTTTTTGTTGGAAAGCGTGGAATTTCAAGCCTTATTTGTCACCATGTCTTCCTTTTCCACCATATCAACATACTTGTTTCGCGTTGTTTGTGAAAAATACACAAAGCAAGCCGATTTTGTATCAGATTATAAGATGGATATTGAGAAAGAAATATTTACATTTGCCAAAACTTTGATAAGTGGGTTAACATGCGAAATGAATGACGAGAATACACTTAATATTTGTTTAAATGAAATGAAGTATGATGCAATACAGGGTAATGAAATGAATGATGAGGAATGGGATGAACAAACTAATTTGCCGTCACGCGTAACTTACACATTAGAAGACATGAAAAGAATTTCCATGGAGTGGGTCAGGAAAACTACGTTCCTTGAAAAGCATACAGCATCGCTTTAAAGACAACATGCTTTCACATAGACAAATTTATCACTTTCGGGATTACATTGCTTCCCCGGGTACAAGATGTGAGAAACTGTTACGGATGAAAGATGAAGTATTTGAGAAGTTTAAAAATGTCCGGGAACATGCTTTATTAACAACAAACAATGCCGATTTAAAGTTACGGTTTCTGAACATTGCAATGAGAGAAAACCTCGCAAACTTTATCGCAAGTGATGCTTTTCTATTAAAATTTAAAAAAGGGCGTGGCATAACAAGTAGAAGCGTCACCAAGTTCGTTACGCATGAGCGTACTATGCACACAACGGCTTTGAAAGATAGAGCTATAGAATTCGTCCACATGGTTACAGATCCAATAAGAAACTATTCCTTTGATGAGGTTTTAAACACTGACCACAATGGATTCACTAAAGAACTGGCATCTACGCGCACTCTGTCGATTAAGGGGGGAAAAGTACATTCCGAGTACCATTCAATCCTCTCACGTCGTATTTCATTCCGTAACAATTCAACCTATCACTTTTGCTGCTGGACAATTATTGCCACAATTTCTGCTCATCCATCAAGTACCAAAAGGTGTCTTCGGTCTACGCATACAGGAAAAGTTATTTAAACACAATGTTCCAAAAGTGGCAAGTCCTCTACCGAAATATATAAGATGTTCCTCAGCGAAGTACTCAAACCGAACGTAACATCAAAATTTCTATTAATTATGGATTCGTGGACAGGTCAAATGGGCAAAAATATAGTTGATGATAAATTTAGTCAAGCCAGTCTTTCAGAGCAATCGAAATTGATGATTACACCACCTGGAGGGATAGCA
Source organism: Dysdera silvatica (assembly GCA_006491805.2). Classification (NCBI taxonomy): domain Eukaryota; kingdom Metazoa; phylum Arthropoda; class Arachnida; order Araneae; family Dysderidae; genus Dysdera; species Dysdera silvatica. Next base: position 158,003,990 of record QLNU02014176.1, read on the forward strand.
CTCATACAGTCATACGACGTATATTTTTTTCTTCAATGGAAATATTTCGCTAAACGCTTAACACGATTTTGCCTTTTGCATTATTATGAGCATATAATCTTATCAGAACGTCATAACATCACAAAACTGCATTCACTCATTCACAGTCATCTGTCTTCCCCAAAATTCCGAAATATGATAATCTATGCTTGGTGGAAATCAATGTACCCGATACCAAAGCCTGAAAAATTCTTCAATGTGCAAGAAATTTGTTTTAATTTCACGGACCAAGTGTGTCACGAAATGGACTGCGATGGTAGTTCATTCATTTGTTGCAATCATTGCTCAAAGTTATTATGCTTTCTCATTTTTTTATTGATTTTCATTTCCATTAAAAGCGTTTTAAGTTCATCATAGCCAAGAGCGCAGTTATAACTCTGGTAACCCCAGCAGTTAGGTAACTCAAAATTTTTTTTTTCATATCTGCATAAATTCATTTTCATACATAAATATTCCATGTTCATAATTCAAATCAGTTTCATATGTAAATACTCCATATTCATAATTTAAATCAGTTTTAAATGTAAATATTCTATATTCATAATTCAAATCAGTTCCATATGTCAATATTGCAGTGATAAATAATTTTAATTGATTTTGGAAAGTGCCTCTAAAATTATTTGCAAAGGACCCTCAGCTTTTCCGATGCGCCAGGACTTCACTTCCATAAGATGTGGAAAGCTTAAGTTCTAACATAAAAGTAACTCACAGTAAAACTTTCGGCGCTTAATGCTTGCTCAGCACGCCAAAACACTCTTTTCACCTGTCGTGTAGCGAAGCATCATTGTAGGGTGAGCTCTATTTTCAGTGGGCCGTAGCTCGACCCCCAGGTCGATTGGGCCAAATTTGATTTTGGATCTTTTATTTACTCGGTCATATTGGCCTATAAACCGAAAGTCAGAAAAATCGAGCTCAGACAGTTCTCGAGGTTCCGTTGTAAGCGTAAATCCGTGAAAGGTTTCTGCTTGTTTTGAGTTACTTTCTCGGAAATCACAATTTTCAATGGATCTATGCAAGATGTTCGTGGGTGTCGGAATGTTCATGGAAATGGCAATGGACGTTCCATTACCCTCGTAACCAGTTCTCACAAGATGAGAAACTTGGATATCATCTGTCATATTATTACTAACATTTTGACATAATTTTTGAAATTGTCAACAGTTTTTCGGATGAAGAAATAGTAGCTATAAAAAAGAAGCAAATTTTTATTTTTCAGCTCCAAAGTGAAAAATAAATTGACATTCATTTTGACACATTTTGGAAAATTTCCAGAATTTATTAAATGTCAAGAAAAAGAAGGATCCCTTTGTGAGGGTCATTAGAAGTTGTACGCAATATTCTTCGAGCCCTTATGTCTGTCTGTCTCTCTCTCTCTCTCTGTGTGTGTGTGTGTGTGAATGTGTCCCTGGTAAAACTAGTGAAGTTATCAAGAAGAAATACGAAAACGTGACCTGCGAATTAAGACTCTGACTTCCTTAAGAACATGGGAAAAGTTCTAAGTGGTGATGCTACAATGGAACTTTACATGTCTCCCACTATGACATACTGCTTTAGATATGCGCCCATATCTTAAGTTGAAGTGAAGAGATTTTTTCACAATATGAAATGCTACTGGCTAATAGGCTTCAAACTTTCACATTTGAGAATTTAGAAAAATATATCATTGTATTGAGCAATGAGAGGAGATAGGTCGTTCGAATAAACCCATCTAAAATTGTCTTGTTGGTAAAAAATTTCCATTTCCAATATTAAAAAATGTGTGATTCTTTTTTTTTCAATAACGTTTACTTCTTTTATTCCATTTTTAAGAAAGTACAGGGGAACGTGTGCAATAAATTTTTATAGTCAGCCTTTAGACTATATTATTTATTTAATTGCCAATTTTCATTGATTTAAATGCTTTTTTTATATTTTTTTATTGATTTAAATGTTTTTTTACATAATTTAAGTGCCTTTTTTAAACGCCTATTTTAATTTTTAAGTGCCTTTTTTAAATGCCTATTTTAATTTTTAAGTGCCTTTTTGTCTTCCTTTTTTTGCCATTTTTAGTGCCTAAACTTCTTGGCTCTATATATAAGAAAAGATCGTTATTTTGTCAAGTGTGGAATAATATCTTGAGTTATATCCAAAATGCTGGATATTAGTGTTTCTAGTTTTTCACATATTTTGAATTTAAAACAAACAAGAAAATTAACAAAGAATAGTTTTTATTATAGCTACATCATGATAACGGTTATGCTGTTATTGTTATAGGAAAAAACGGGAAGAATATATTCAAAAAAATTTTTTTTGAAAAGTGGTAAGGAACATCCTTAAAGACGTTTCGATGTTCTGACATATGCTGTATAACATACATGCCAGAATATCTAAACTTTGGGGATATTTTAAACTTGGGGATATTCTTTTATATGGGTATATTTTGTACGGAGGTTTTGTAGAGGGGGGATTTGTATGGGCGTTATCTGAAAGAATAATAACTTAAATAGAAATAAATATTCTGAAAGAAGGATAAATGTTTAAAGGACGGTGAAGTTCGTTATTAAATATTTATCGTTCTCATTTTGATACTGAGAGTGCTCTTAGGAAACGACCTAAGCAATGACTGTTTCTTAAAACAATTTTTTGCTTTTGAAAATAGTGCATCTGTTGTGCCTGCAATGGAATTAGAAATAAAATACCTTTAAACGCAATTAGTGTATTTTAATTTTTAAGTCACATTAGCGCCATTTCCAATAATTGATCTTTATTAATACAGAAAGGTTTCTGCCCTTGGCAAAAGACTAAAAATAAGTCAGCTACACTTCCAGATTTGAAAAGGATTTATTTCGAATATGGTTTTTCAGTAACAGCGTATTGAGATAATTGAGTTTTTCTCAGTGGCGAGTTGAGGCACTAAAAAAATGTTTTTCCGAAAACGAATACAAAAAGAAATTCACTTACCTTTTAAGAGTCAATGCCATTTTCTCGAAAAAATGTTTGATTTTCATTTGAGCTTTCGTGGAGTTTTTATTTCGAAAATGGGTTTTGATTTTTAATAATCAGAACAGGAAAGACCTCCAATTTAGAATTCTGATTTTCTTTGTTTTTAAAACTCGAAGTTCGAAATTTCACAATTCACCCAAATTGGCTGATTTTACATGATACGTATTATTACTCTAATTGTTTCTAATTAATTTGTTTATTAACACTTATTAGATTTACACTTTAGAAAACGCACTTATTGAATTTATAGTTTAGAAAACACACTTATTGAATTTACACTTTAGAAAACACACTTATTGAATTTACACTTTAGAAAACATACTTATTGAATTTACACTTTAGAAAACATACTTATTGAATTAACACTTTAGAAAACATACTTATTGAATTTAACACTTACTGAATTACTCTTTATCTTCCCGAATTATTCCAGTTTACACGAATGGGGTCTATTCAAAAATATTTTACTCAGTTAGTTATTTATTACAAAAACATGAAATCAACCCATTTGCCGTATAAAGAAATTGTCAAAATGTGAAAATCACGTCCCGGAGGCTTTGCTGTGTTGACCACATTTAGCAATTGTGTTATCCCTGTGAAGGGTAATAATATCATACATCCTTATATACGGAGAAAGAAAGCATTGTTTCCTTTCCTCCTTCATTTAGCGGTCTAAGACACTCCGGACTGAACGGAGGGACCATACACGTGGGCGGCAAAAATTATTGTATAATAAATTCCCTCACGAAAATCTCGCCCGGGAGGCTTTTCTGTGTTGACCATTATTTGGCAATTGTGTTATCCCTGTGAAGGGTAATAATATCATAAAAAACGTTAAAATATTGAAATAATTGCTTTTTCGGAAGAAACACGTATACTGTAATAGTAATTTTCCACTACAAGTAAAATAATTAACCAACTGGGCATTCCGAGACGCACCGGTCGAGAAATATAAATAGAAGCACTTGATTTTGAATGTTTTATGTTCAGTACGACGTCAGCTCAGTGTATACAGTGTTGACGAACGAGCGAAAGGTAGCTAACTCTCTTTGGCCATCAGCCGATATGTAAGCGCTCAGATTAGGCTGGCTGGTTCCAGTCGTGGTCTAGGATAGGCCTGGATATGTTGAATATGTCAGAACTCCGTAAGAACTTAACTGTTTAGTAACATGTCAATTGTAGTTAGTTTAAATGTACTCCGAGAAAGGTTATCGCTTGATTTCTTCCGAAGTGTATACAACTTACTTCGCGTATGCAGACTGTATACTTCCTCTTTAGAAATGAATCTGGCCCTGCGGTGGCGCAGTGTGGTAACGCGTTCGCCTAGTACGCCGTTAATCCGGGTTCGACTCCCAACAGTGTACAAAGAACGCTTACTCAGAGATCTCATAAAAAGATCGCACTGCTCACTGTAGTCCGGGGTTTGGTTCCCTAGGCCATAAGAGGTTCGGATTCCTCGGAAAACAGTAGGTCCCGGCGCAGCATGACCATTGTAGTCTTTGAGCCGTAAAACCACAAAACAAACAAACAAAGAAATGAATCAAATCTTCGTTTTGTAGAGCAAGACCGCTGTTCCTCCTGATCGTTCGATGAAAAAAGCCTTCAGGTGCCTACACGATGTGTCTTTACTTGTCTCTCATAGTGGAGGATTGGTAGCTACTTGTGCGCCTCATAGTGGTTGTCTGCCGAAGCAAGCTGTACATGTGCCGAACAGTTCGACAGGCGTTAAATACTTTGAAGTTCCACGACAAACTGCATGGCTTTGCGTTGCGCTAATGGTAGAGCTTTGACAATGCAGGTTTTCTGATGAACTGTGTTTTAAAGAGCTTCCTAGTTTTTGATGAAGTATATCCCAAATCATGGTTTTATGTAGTATGTCCTGAATCAGCATGTGGTTTTATGCTTATTGTATTACCAGATGTGTAGTTTTAAGTAGTATGTCCTGAATCATGTGGTTTTTATGTAGTATGTCCTGAATCATGTGGTTTTTATGCAGTATGTCCTGAATCATGTGGTTTTTATGTAGTATGTCCTGAATCATGTGGTTTTTATGTAGTATGTCCTGAATCATGTGGTTTTTATGTAGTATGTCCTGAATCATGTGGTTTTTATGTAGTATGTCCAGAATAGTAATATAAATGTTAACTTATGATATAGAAAATTGTACTGAATTTATATATGTATTCTCTGAGTTATTTTGACTAACCTTAAATTGTGTAGCCTTGCACGTTGAGAATAAAAATATAGAATAAGAGATTCTTAGATACATGTAACCAATTTTAACATAGGAAGATACGTAGTGTAATTTTAGGTATCTGTTGTGAGCTGGTCTGCCTGAGTCTACTGAACGGCTTAACCCCTACTGCCGAACTCTTCGTATTTATTCGATTGGCTATGAGCTTGTTTGTTTTTTGGTTTTACGGCTCAAAGACTACAGTGGTCATGCTGCGCCGGGACCTACAGTTTTCCGAGGAATCCGAACCTCTTAAGGCCTGGGGAACCAAACCCCGGACTACAGTGAGCAGTGCGATCTTTTATGAGAGGCTATGGGCTTGAAAGCCCAGGTTAGGAAGTTTGCTTAACTTTTAACTAATCGTAATATTTGTTAAGATATTATTACTTTTTGAAAGTTCTAGAGAATTTATTAATCGTTTTAGCCTCTTTCCTCTTGGAGGAATTCCACTTTATGATAAACCAATATTGCTTAGAAGATACTATTGTTAGAAACAACATGACTATTGATGAGAATTGCCTTGCTGTATTTAGGGAATTTGTTTAATAAAAGTTGATGAATATGACAATTGATTGATTGATAATTTGTGTTCGGTCGGCGATTCCTGTTTGATCGGAAATGGATCGTAAATGATTAGATTTGTGTCATGTTTTATGACTAGCTAGAATTCTATAGTCGAAGTAAGGAAAGCATTACAATATGCAACAACGTTCCCCTTGAACCCAATTTTATATCTTCTTCATTTTTCAAATAACGCCGTTTAATTTACTTACATTCGGTTGATTTATTTTATATAAATCGAACACTACGCAGATTAAATCAAACAACAATGTCAATCAATCAACGTTTATTGGCGTAGTGATACCAACGCCGATGGTATGGCGTGATTAGATGGTGAAACGTTCGAAAGAAAATAAATATTTCTGCCTTCGGTGGGACCTGAACCCACGACCTTCCACTTGCCGGGCGGAGGCTCTACCCACTGAGCTACGAAGGACAATATATAATCTCTTTACGAACGTATATATATTGTTGCCAGTTATTTCGCAGAATTATTTTCTTTCGAACGTTTCACCATCTAATCACGCCATAACATCGAATCTGGTATCACTACGCCAATAAACATTGATTGATTGACATTGTTGTTTGATTTGGTTGATTATTAAAGAAGGGTTTTCTCTTCGGTGTTGGGCGCCATATTTAGCCTTGGACTCAGACTTCCAAATGGAGATCCTACCTCTTCTTTCTCACCTCATCTCTTGGACTATGTCCATCCCTCTTTTGGAAATTCAGTGTCGCTTTCTCGACCAATATTTCCAGATTATGTAATCATTTATTGTTATTTTTTGCATATAAAACAACAAATATTCTGAAAGAGAGTCCCATGACAAGCTAATATTTTTTACTCTCTTCTATTTTTCAATCTAACCATTAGAAAGAAGGTAACTATGTTTATTACCAGATGTAAATAATTTAAATAAATTGACTAATTGCGTGTATGTTTTTGATATTATATATACTTGAGGCTGAATAAAATATGGTTATTATAACAATAAATATATAAATTATTAACTAATATATTAAACACTAACTAGTTAAAATTCGTATTAATTCTGATTACATACTTTTTTTGCGCTTTTCTCCATGAGGAGAGAATTAGTAATGGGTGATTAATTAATATTTTAACACAAGTTGGAAGCAATTAATATTAATTTGATTAGCATGAAATTCAAATTAGCATGAATTAGAATTTGCTAATTCGTCTCATGCTAATACAAATTAAAATTCTATCAGTGATTTTTTACAGACAGATCCATACACACACACACATACGCACCATTCTTACTTAAATCATCATCATCATTAATGTCCGCATGTTTATGTCAAATTTTTTCTTTATGAAGAAAAAATCGGTTTGTGATATGATGCAAGTAAGATAATATTTTTTCAGCTTACGTGCATGCAAATAGCAACATAGGTGGCGATATGATCATAAAAATCCAAAATGACTTTTGTACAAAGGAAGGTTCAACGTGTTCTATGCTTCCACGACACCAAAGCGTAAATAACAGCCGAATTTAAGAAAGGAACGTAGAAGTCTGTCAAAAGCATAACTACCAAGAAGTTAAGAAGTGTCGTTGGAAGAAGAAGTTGGAAGAAGAAGTTAGAAAAAGAAGGAAGTTGGAAGAAGAAGAAGTGTCGTTGGAAGAAGTAAGAAGTGTCGTTGACTACTATGGGAGCCAACTGGAAGAAAATATTGGGGGGAGGTTGAATTAAAGACAATATAAGTGGGGGTCAAGTAAGCAATCAAAGACGAGAGAAGCAGTAACAACGAATACATTTTGCATGTTATATCTTTTACCCTTTACTATATTCCGCATTATTTTATTTATTGTATATAAATTTTGGTGGAGCTAGATTCTTCAAATATATTTGAGAGGACTGAATGGATCTGAGCTTCTTGGAACCTTTGATGACCGTAGACGAAAAGATATGTATTGGTGTAAAAGCTGATGCTGTAATGAATGTTTTCTTACATATTCCTGCAAAATTTACTCACAAATCTTTAAGAAAACACTCGATTGGGTCACGAGGGAATATAGAGCATATATTGGGCTTTTACTTGCATACTATTTTTGATTCATACGTTTACAGATATAAATACTAATACTTACACACTGATATAACTATATAATATTTACAGATGTATTTACTTTAATATTTACATATATATATCTATAATAAAATAATGTATGTATATAAAATACATGTCGATATATTGAAATATCAATGTTAAAAAAAAGTATTCAGGGAAGAATAAAAACGAAATTAGGAAAAATAGCAAAATGGGTAGCGAGGTAGAAACTATTACAAATAACAGACATAGTAAAAAGCGATATAAACAAACCCATTAAATAAAGTACAATAACAATAAAAGCAACATCATGGGATGTAATTTTCAAAGAACATTCAAATAGTAATAATAATAATAAATAAAAGAATTATAAACATACCAGAACTGCGAAGTAAAACATCATGTGGAACAACGAGAATTTTTACAGAGCAGAGATATGAAACGCCACATAGAGCAACGAGAATTTTCGATGAAAACGTAACATCGAACAAAAACCTTCTTGGATTGATTTAGGAAGAAAAAATGTAGATCGAAGTCCATGTGATTAAAATTCAAGCGAACCGAGTTGATAGAGAATAAGGACTGTTAATAAAAAATTTTTTTGGAAACAGGTATGAAGAAATTATCAAGGGAGGCCTTTACAATGCTCCATAAGTAATAGTTTGTTTCTGTATAGTTTCCTAGCTCCTTGCCAGAAGGAAAACTATGCCTCTCGACAACCTGCTAGAAAAACAAATTAAAATTGAAGAAAAAATGAAGAAGAAACAATGCATTACGGATCTGCTCGTAATGACTGCAATATTATCGGTCTAATAGTAAGACCTAAAACTGGAAATAAGAAAGACGAGTGGGCAGCAGGAGGAACTATTGCTAAGTTGTGACCAAAAAGCTAAAAAATGCAAGAAAAAGTTCGAAAATAGCAAAAGGAGTTTAAAAATAGCTAGAAACGGGAGACCTTTTAGAAAAAAACACAGTGTTTTTAATAAGTGATCTCGAAAAGTATTTTGGAACAAGATTATCAACAATTTTTTGTCTATGTGATTCTAGAGCAAGGTGAAAATCAGCGTCATTTTCGCAAATTATATTAAATCTTAGAATTTGTGCAATAGTAGTATTTCGTTGAACGCGCAAGCTATGTTAGAGCTAAAATTCGACAGCATGACGACATTGAAAGGAAAGTCATTTCTTTCGTCGTAAATGGTAATGCTGCCGCAAGAGTCTTCTTCTAGGGTGATTTGCAAGTCTAAGAAATATAGCAATGATTGATGTATGTGTGTGAAAGCGCTGACGAGCACATACATGCATACAGCATACATGTGCACTTCTATTTTGACACATTGTTCATTTTTTTGGGAAAAAGGTCGATTAATATAATAAATCAAATGTTTAAATATGATAATATGAATCTGAATTACAAATTGACAAAAAATTTCATATGCACCAAATTTTATGAAAAGAAATCAGTAATTTTAATATAGAATAATAAATATGCAAAACAGAAAAGAGAAAAATTCCGCGAGATATATAGTGGAACCTGGTTAAGAAATCACCTTGGTAGATTGACCACCTGAATAAAATGACCACTTTTTATACGAGAGAACTGGTACAGACTTAGCCATGTCTGCACAAAAGTCTGTCGTATGTAGTGATCACGGGGGCCGTTAGCAAGGGGGACAGAAGGACCTAGCCCCTCAATGTTGGGATTAGCGTTCCATGTCCCCCCAATTTTAAACAAAAATTGTATAATAAATAACGTCGTTCAAAGTTTAAAATATTTTCTCTTTCTTTTCTTTTTTTTTTAATCTAAGGAGTGTGGTTATATTTTTCGGCGTAGTGTATTTAGTACAAAATAAAAACAATGCACTTCGTCATTTATTTGATGTAATTATACCATTTGTTAGATTGTATTATATGGCGCTTTTTTCTGCATGGCAGCACTTTCATTTTTGTTATTTTAACTTTCTAACGGAACGTTTTTAATAATTTTACAACTATAGTCCGTTCACGGAAAATTGACCGCTGGTCCCGTTAGAATTCACGGGAGCTGACGTCACAAACGGGTTGGTTCATTGCAGTAGAGGGAAGGGCGACATTTCATACTGGTTTTTCGGGAAGACAAACATCACGAAAAACCAGTTACGAAATGTGGCTCGTGGTCCACACTACTGTACCAGCAATATTAAGACTAAACAAAGGCGAAACCAGGGGGCGCCCCTCTAGATCAACCTTTATTGCCGTTTTTATATAGTATTTCTTCATTGATTTTGTGCTCCCACCCGAAAATATTTTCTGAATCTGCCTCTCAGACTGAATATATATTACAATGTAAAATACGTATGGAAGCAAAATACATTTACAATTCGTTTAGTTATGAATATATAAAGCGAAATCAAACCTTTTAGTGAGATTTTTGGCACTGCTTATTATTAACAGTCCAGTCAATATCAGGTCTTATTTTTGATGCAACCCTAACAGTGTTTTCAAGGTGAACGTCAGTTATTATGATCCCAACTTTTGAGTTTACTAACTTCATTCTTGAAGAAAATAGCTGTTCACAAACGCACTAGCGTGCGCAAATGGGAGAGAGTTGATGGGATTTTAACCCCCATTGCGATGAAATGTACATATGAAATATACATATAAATCTATGGAATTGTAGCTCTATATTCTCACCATTATACTATAATTTTTGCCACCCACGTTTTAATTACAGCTCAAACTAGAGCTTGTGTAATTTTGGAGAAAAAGAGACGCTTTCCCCATCCTGGATTCGAACCAGGGTCCCTCCGTTTAGCCCGGAGTGTCTTGGACCGCTAGACGAATGAGGACAGGTAATAACGCTCTCTTTCTCCGTATGTAAAGGTGTTAAGGTATTATTACCCTCCGCAGGGATAACACAATTGCCAAATATGGTCAACACAAGAAAGCCTCCGGGGCGAGAATTTTGTGAGTTTTCGTGGGGGAAATTTATTATACTATAATTTTTGCCACCCACGTATTAATTACAGCTCAAACTAGAGCTTATGTAATTTTGGAGAAAAAGAGACGCTTTCCCCATCCTGGATTCGAACCAGGGTCCCTCCGTTTAGCCCGGAGTGTCTTGGACCGCTAGACGAATGAGGACAGGAAACAACGCTCTCTTTCTCCGTATGTAAAGATGTTAAGGTATTATTACCCTCCGCAGGGATAACACAATTGCCAAATATGGTCAACACAAGAAAGCCTCCGGGGCGAGATTTTTGTGAGTTTTCGTGGGGGAAATTTATTATACTATAATTTTGCGAAAGGTAATTAACCCCTGCGGAGGGTAATAATACCTTAACCTCCCTCCTGTGTAAGCCTGTAACCCACTTATGCATTTTTTGCATACGCCTATGCGAAAATGTAAATGCTTCCAAATAGCGACATCGTTTTTAGAGCATGCAGTCAGATGGTTGGAAGGATGTTCTTATCGACATATTTAGAATAGAATTCAACGGGTCCTAAGTTGAATTCCTTTAAAATCACTGTTGCACTGCAAATAAATAAAACTACTCCTAATATCCATATAAGCCTGAGAACTAAAATGAAACACGATTGCGGAAAATCACGTACTACTTTAGTTCTCTAGCATTTTGAGATATTTATTACGAAATGTGAACGGAATAAAATATATAGATATAAGATTCAAAAGAAGCAAAGGTCAGTATTTTTGTGTGAAATAATTTTTATTTTTTCATGAATCGGCGGGCTTCAAGTGGCCCGCGGGCCGCAGAACTCTGGCCTACACCATCAGCGTAATAAATACAAAATTTATTAAGGAGCATTGCATGTGAAAATGAAACTGGAACCAGAATATTAATTTTATGGTAAAATGAGCGTCATCAAGCAGAAGCATATTTAAATTAAACACTGCTTTGTTGATGTCTGTTATCCCTGTAAAGAGTTGTTAACAACAAGGCCTTAACCATACATTTTTTCGGGGAGAGGCAAAAATGTCACAACCTCGCTAATGAATAAGTATTGGTAGCAAATACATTTCGGGAGGGGGGACGGGCCCTTCGGACCACCCGCTGGCTACGGCCCTCATTAACAACAAGCTGCCTTTCACTGGTATACTGTCCCCCCACCAAAATTTTTATACCGTCGGCTGTCATGTGAAACCCTATACAAGAAGACAGGCTTATAACTAGAAGCTTGGGACCAAAGGAAATGCTCGCAATATCCGACCTGTAAAAATTTTGTTCACTTAAAATGAACGAATTCTATTGCACTTAATCATTATACTAAACGAAATGCACATTTTCTTCGCTGTAGAATTACAGAAAATCGCAAAATGTGTGCTTGTGGCGGAAGACAGGGGGAACCCGTCCCCCAGTGTTTGTATTAGGGTTACGTCCCTCCCCATTTTCAAACATTTTACAACAGGTTACGTCGTTCAAAATTTAAAATATTTTCTTTCTCTTTTTTTAATCTGTCATATTTTTCGCTGTATTGCATTTAGTGCGAAATAAAAAATGCACTTTGCCATTTATTTGATGTAATTAAATTGTATTATATCTCTTTTTTTTTTTTGCATGGTGGTGTTTTCATTGACGTATAATTACTACAATCTTAAAATTTTCAAATTTTTTTTTCGAAATTTCAATTTTTAAATTTCGGAACGTTTTTACTAACGTTACAACTACAACTATAGTTTCTCTATTTTAATTTCACAAGCTCAGGGACCTTTTTGACCCATTAAGCTCATTATAAAGACATATATTAAAAGAACTGTCTACAGCATCACAATAAGCATAAGAAATACGAAATTAAGTAAGGTGCATTGCATGCGAAATTGAAACTGGAAATGTAACTTGAATATTGAATTTAAACGAAGTGAAAGTTATCAAGCAGAAGCCTTAACCAGAAATTTTTTCGGGGAGGCAAAAATTTTTTACAGCCTCGCTAATGAATAAGTATTGGTAGTAAAAACATTTTGGAAGTGGGGAGAGCCCTTGGGGCCACTCGCTGGCTACGGCCCTGGTTAACAACAGATTGCTTTCCACTGGTATATTGCCCCCCCCCCCAATATTTTTATGCCATCGGCGCCCGTGTATAGCGACCACTCTTCTATGATGACTATTGCAGTCTACTCCTAGGGGTGATCAGTTTAGACAGGTTCTATTCTATATAAAGGAAGTTTAAAATGACTTCATATTAAAACACAAGCTGATGACTTATTTGAAAATCCGAAATTTTTAAAACTCTTACGATTTTATCGCCGAGTCAAAATGTCGTTATTTATATGGGGAGATGGAGAGGAGATCAGAATTTTGATCCGCAGCAATAGCCAAATTGTTGCCACAGCCGATGTTGTAGTAACAGTTTAGCTGTGCAGAATTACACAGAATTAACAAAATACCAAATTGCACAAGTCAACAATATACTGAATTGTACTGGACACGTGTTGTTAAGTTTACACGATTCCATATATTGATAAGCCCATACGGTTTTTTTTATGTTAAGTTTATATAATTCTAAATGTTGTTAAGCCTAGACCAGCGGTTTTCAAATGTGGTCCGTGGACCCCTGGGGGTTCGCGAGATCCCCCAATGTTACACAAAAGTTCGGAAAAGTACTAAGACGAGAGTATTTACATTTTAATGCTAAGAATAAATTATGAGGGAACGAAAAATTCCTTCCTTAAATAGTGAAAATCAGTGATAAAACACTAGAAATAAATATGTATGATTGAAATTCTGGGCTTTAAACTTTGAGTTAATTCTTGGGGGTCCGCGAGGGTGAATAATCTCTATCCGCGATCTAGGAAAGTTAAAGAACCTCTTGCCTAGACATTTCCGAATGTTTTTATGCCACCGTAAGCCAGTAAGTAGCAAATAAAGTCAAATTTGAAATTCGAAGCATTAGATCTAAACACACCTGCTGTCGTTTTATACTTTTATACAGATTTTTATGCGCAATAATTCCTACACCCACGTTTTTTAGCTCAAATTAGAGCTTTTTTTTTTTTATAGGAGAAAAAGAGGCATCGTTTCTGAGGAGAACAAAAAAGAGGCATTTCCCTGGATTCTAACTAGGGTCTCCTCTTTGATCCCGGAGGACGCAAGGTGCGCCAAAATCAGAGAGGAAGTTCGGAGCCTGATTACCGCAAAGGGCCCAAAGCCTGGGGGCCCCGAAAAAAACAAAAATGTTATTATACTTTTATATATAAATTTTTTATTTTTTACCAAATCTTTCCTTTAAAAATAAAATTGCAGCGTAGTAGCATTGTGCATTTTTGTTATTATAGTGTCATCTCCCTATAAAGTATACCCACGGGACAAGATATTTTGTCCCTTAAATAGAGGTGTCCCTTCTTCGGAGGTACATATGTTGATATATACATATGCTACAGATCAGAGGAATCGTCCCTTACTTGCATCCCTTTCAAGAGGTAACACTGTATTTACCTATCCAACTTATGATGGGACCAATTTTGCAATATCCCTTCGAAATGGGCTCAGCTTGCTACTAAGGGGATTTCCAAATTTTCGTAAAAACAAGGGGGCCCCCAAAGATGTGCATGGTCTAGGGCCCCGCGAAGGCATGATCAGGCCCTGAGGAAGTTGGAGAGAGGCATTAGAGAAAATGCTGAAGAAATAACCATGGGTAAGATTTCTGCGTCCTTCAAAAATTCCACCTAGAAAGCGCTTGGGTAAATGAGACTGCATCGTAAGAGATGAGAGCACAGCCCCAAAAATTAGTTGTCATTAGAGAACAAAGACTTTTTTGTTTTAATTGCTATCATATTCAATGCTTTAATTTTTTTTCTCAGAATCGTTAATATTCATTTTCTCAAGGTAGAAAACGACAAAATCCTAGGCTTTGGGAGAATCCAATCTATTTCAATTATACTCTCGTTCGTGTTTGTATTTATGAACGAATGGAAAGTTGTTTCCCGTAATGAAATACAAATAGAGTCAAAATAATTAATCTGTCTTCCCCAAAATTTTACCCGTAATGATTGTCGCAATTTTCTTGAATGAGTCCATTATTAATATTTTATATAAAAAATATTATTAATATTAAAATAATAAAACACGTTATATAAGGATAATGATCTTTTATGCTCTTAAAATATCAATTGTTACAGAATGTTTGTTTCAATAAACCAACATTTTGCTGAGTATGAACGCAAGGTATCTGCAATCATTATAATTTTCTACGCCATAGAGTATTTTGTCGCTTATAATATCTTATCATAATTATTATGATACATATATATCCTAATTATTATAATATCTCATCATGGTGAAATTATTAAAAATTCCTGTAATATATCATATATTGTTTTTCATCTTGTAAGCTCTTCTTTGGACCTTTACAAGAAATCATAGACTAGTTTTATGACTACACATTCTTTCAAAGAAATTTTAACTTATATCCCATGTTCATCAACAGAAATTGTAAAGAAATCGATTGCAAATATTACAGTACACAACGTAATAAATGATTTTTCATGTTATTTCCCCTGAGACAATGGCCCAATTGCGATTAGCTTACATCTACACTGAAACAGAAACTAAGAATATAAACCAAATATAAACAGTTTTTTGAAAAATCATTATTGGAAAAACGATTTTCAAGAAACAGAGAAACATCGTTAATCGGAACATGCGCAACTGTATAAAACATTTGCCAGGGCTACGAAATACCGTCGTTATACGGAAATGGTCGTTAGTTGGAACGGCGTTATTGAGAACGTTTATTTATTTGTAAATTTTATCATATTGAATAACAGTGTATTGCTAGGGCTGTCAAAAAAGGGTACGCGCTGTGTGCGCCGCGTACTTTCAAGAAATTTTGCAAAATACCTAGTACGCGCCGCATACTTTCAACGTCTCAAAAAAGTTTTTGTATTCGCTAGTCTTTTGGCAATTTTCAACAAAGTTTAGCTTTTTTTTTTTGCAAATCATTTACAAACTAGAATGGAAACAAATGAGGAAGTGAGGAACACTCCCTGAATCCACAAGCCTCAAAATAATATCCTGCGTAGGACCAGGAGCGGAATTGAAAACTGATGAAAGTGGAAACTGACAATCTGGTCTTAGATAGACGATAGATGACCAGTCAAATGCCAGTTAGCGCTGTGTGGTGACGTCGCCAAATCCAGTAACCCCGCAATTTCAATACTCTTTAATTAATACAACACCACATACTCTCATAGGACAGCTCTGTGTATCGTAATAGCTGATTCTAATGAACTAAAAATTATTTTATTTAAAAAAAATTATTCCCATTCTTGAAGAATTGTTCTACACTTAAAGAATTCTAAAAAATTTATTCTACGCGATTAATTAGAACAAGATTTTTTAAAAATAGGGAAACGAATATACTACGTGGTAAAAAATATCGTCGAATGAATTTATGGATAAAAATTGCATAAAAATTCATAAAAACTGTAAAAGTGTATGGATAAAAATTACAAAAATAGACATGAAAACATTCTGCTTATATACTGTGGTTTAGAATATACCCAACAATAATCTACTTACACCTTATTGTTAAGTCTTATAATAACAGTTATATAATTCTATACTCCGCCCCGCCATCCCAAGGCAGAAATATTATTTTTCACCAGTTGCAATCAAGTCGCCGGCTTTGTCGGCCATATTACAAAAACCTTTATGCATCGTCAACCAACCCAAGCCAACTCCATTAAAGCGGAGAAACAAATATAAATAATTTTTAGTCCATCGTGTGATTCATTAATCAGTAACTATAAATTAATCCGTAATTATAAATTAATCAGTAATTATAAATTAATCAGTAATTATAAATTTTACTATAACGTATTATTTACACATACTGGTATAATGGGGCAATAAAAAGAACTTTATATAATATATAAGTTGTTATACCTATGTATATTATAATATATGTAATTTAAAGCTCTTATATCTACAACATCAAGTTGTTATATAGAATATGACGTTAAAAAAGAGCATTCTTCAATGAAATATCCTGAGAATGATATATTTGGAATATCTTGCTCAACATTGGCGATATTCTTGTCCGTGTGTTGGCGAGGTTTGTCATCCTCCGCCGCCAAATCCTTTTCAAATCATTTACTATTAAGCACTGAAACCGACTGCACATAGTTAGTAGCTCCTCCGACAAACTGTTGCATCGTTTCTTCAGTCATTTATAACGGTCAGAGTTTTTTTTTTATTTACTTAAAATTTTAAAATATTTTTTTTGAATAATTTATGGCTGCACTATAAACATATTCCAAGTAGGTCATTAAATTTTTTTGTGCACTCAATTAAATTTTTTGAACATTTTCTAAGTTACAAGTGATAATAACCAAGACTTGCCATTTTTTTAAAAAAAAAGTGTTTGATTGTGACTTTTTAAAAAAGTGTATTTATAGTTTATTTAGTTTTATTAAATGAAAAAGGATATATATATATTAATTAAGAAAGATTATAAATTTGTGTTGTATCCAACAAAATTTTTTGGGACCGTATACTGTAAAATTTAGTTATATAATTAGATGCACGAAGTTGGAAAATTTAAGAGAATTTTCTGATATAAATTTGTTAATTTACGAAATCGTTGTTTTATATTAAAAGAAATTAATTGCAAGCAAGCATTGCACATTCTTGAAATTACGACTGCATATCCGGGTCTTTGTAGCTGCATGAATTACGATGCGCATTTAAAATTTGCAGCATGTACTTTTTGCTGTTCAGTGGCGCAGTAACGGATGGGTGTTCGAGCGAGATCTAGACATTGGGCGTGGGTTTATAACGTTGCTATCAGGTAAGAAATAGAATACTGCCCTCATCATTGTCCAATTAAAATTGGAGATATGCTGTACTGGGCTCATGTACGGAATCTCAAATAATGGGCGGGACGGGAAGTTCTTATACGAACAGCAATATTTTATCTCCTAGATTATTTTATAGGGGCTTACCCCCTAACCCCCCATATTAACGACTTTGTGTAACACCGAATGTTGATAAGAAGAAATGCATTTTGTATTGTCAGTTCTTAAGTAAATTTCGCAAACATTTCTATTTAAACTGGGGTTTGTAGTCTTCGAGATTTTATTAATGTCTTTTACCGAAAATTACCGGTCAATTTCGCTGATAAGATTTTTTACAGCTCATTTGGAGTTTCAAACAGGGGTGTCATTAAGCCAAATACCGGGGGGGGGCATTTTTTTTGACCAATGTTAACCCGAAGTAAATAACCACTTTAACATTCTAATTTATTAAAATTATTGCATATATTACCTAATAAAATCATTATTAAAAAATCAAATCAGAGAGAACTATTTTTTCAAGGAGAGTACCCGTTTGTTTATTTTAAATTTCAGGGATTTCTGTAACAGAATGTTTGTAAGTTTTATTAAGGACTCCCAGTTTAAACATCTGAAATAGTTATTTCTCAACGATCTAATTTTTAAACTGAAAATCTAAATTTTACACCAAATAAAAAAAACTTCAATTCTAGTGGGGAGCAACTGACCCACTGTCCTCCCCAAATAACGCCCACGGTTTCAAATACTATTTTAATTACCATTAGAAGCGTACTTGAAGACGAGAGAAGACTATTTTTTATTATTAGTGAATATTTTGACCGAGCACTCATGGTCATGCCTGCCGAACACTATTGCCATGTCACAACAACAATAACCTTCTTGCCTTGCTTAACTTATATTCAATGAAACTTATATAAAGCCTGTGACACCAGCTTAAAAGGGTCGTGTCTTCCTCAAAGGCGTAGTGGAACTACCCTCGCGTTTGGAATAAAATATGGATTCGTATTTCTGTCTATTTATGCAATTTTGATCAATTTCGTAAGGGTTCGCAATGACGTTTTGCTATTTTTCTCTTCATATCTGTAATATTTTATAACCTTGAGGTGGTGCAGTGATAACGCGTTTGCCTGAGGTCCCGTTAAGACAGGTTCAATTAATAATATTGCTAAAATAGAATGATTACTAACAAACTAACCACTGTAGTTCGGGTGTTGGTTCCATATGCCTGAAGAGGTTCGGACTCTGTACAGAATTCTGTATTCGGATTCCATACGCATTATGCATTAAGAGGTCGGAAAACAGTACTTCTCTTCGCCGCGCAGCATGAACTTTGTTGTCCTTGCGCCGTTTACAACAAATAATGAAAATAATACTTTACAAATTAGAAATCAGTTTTTTTTTGGGGGGGGGGAAGTATTTATTTTCTATGTGTTATTTCATATCTTCATGGATAAGTTTTGAAATCAAGACTTTTCATTAATTCATATTTTAAGAACTTTTTGCATAATACGTAAATCGTCCGATCTTGTACTCCATATCTTGATTATATATGTTTTGATGGTGTTTTGAAAAACGGCTGGAAGTCTGTTAATACTATTTTATTCAATACTTTGGGCCGCTCTGACCATAAGATACCTTTTGGGAGAGTTCAAGTATTACGTAAGCAATATTTTGGCCATTTCAACCCTCTCCCCCATAGTGAGCAAAAATTAACATTGGCTAACATAGGAAAATAAACACAACGGCAACTCCCCCCCGCCCCCAAAATGCTTACGTAATACTTGAACTCTCCCTTTAGAATAGAATCACGGTTAAACGTTTTATTAAAGGTTCATTGCAAATAATATATAAAAATGATATATATTGCAAATGATATATAAAGAATATATAAAGATATTCTGCAAATAGCACTATATTTCTTACGAAGAATTATTTATTAATTGCTTAACAAATAAACTGTTTAATGGAAAATTTATTTAATAAACAAATTGTGAAGTAGGAAAGTGTTTAATAAATAGTTTAACAGAAAATTCCTCTAATAAACATACCGTTTAATATATTTATTTAAATAAATTGTTTAATGGAAAGTTATTTAATTAATAATTTAACACACAAATCGTTCCATTACTAAATTGTTTAACGAAAAATATTTAAACAATAAGATGTTGAATAGAATAGTTATTTAATAAGTAAAAACGATATTCGTGGATGCCTCTCGTGAAACGCAAATATTTATTAAAATGTATTTCGATAGTCATTGACTGACGACAGTCATTGACTGACGATAGTCATTGACTGACTAGTAGAATATTTGTTAAAATATCATGGATAATTTTGATGAAAGCTTTCATTCTTAGTTATAATGAACCTGGGCCAGATTTAGGTATGAGCTCGCGGAGGCATTGAAGTTTAGTTTAATTTTATTTAGTTTAACTTAATTAACTTGAAGTTTAGTTTAGGCCTTGAAGAGCTTAGTTTCAGCATTCATTTTTTTTTAGTTATAAATATCCGACAAATTTTTACCCATTAATGAGCCCGGATATTGAAGGTAATAAACCTCAAAGAAAAAGTCATGAGTTATTGATTAAAAATATCGCAAGGGTCATATTCTTTTAGGGGACCCATTTCATCCTTCCAGCTTAGGGCCCATGAAAGCTTCAATCCGGCACTGTCAAGAAGTTATTTTATGTTATGTATAAATTGAATCTTTTTTACATTAACGATCTTATAACTTATTAAGTCCACGTGTATATATATATGAATGTGGCATTATTGCTAAATCATCGGCCGGAAAAACTGCGGATATTTCATTATCATTTTGGATATGTCTATAAAAAAGTGAAGTAAAAAGAAGCGCGATTACAATATCAGCTAATTTACTAATTATTGGCCATAACTAATTAATGATTATATCAGTCATATCAGCTAATTTAACAATATTTGTGATTGTCTGCATCCAAGCACTTTGATAACGAAAGTGCGAAAATTAATATCTTATCACTGCATCTTTCATTATCGGGCGTCATTCTTCGATTAATCGAATTACATTCAGACTGAATTTAGTTGTATTTTATAGCACAAGGATAGTAAAATGCATACTGCGTCATATTCGTAGCATATTCTACGATTACAGTTGCTTGTTGTAGCTGTAAGAATTGAAGGCAAACCATGATTATATGACGAGTCGTATTTCGAATACTTTCTCACACGTTGGTAACCTAATGGATCCATAGCAGTTTTTATTATCCATAAGTATCTATATAATTAGTGTAAATAAACTATTTGTAGTTAAACTTACTGCTCGCTCTAGTTACCTTAAATCTATTACCTTTTTATCGTATTGTGGACAAACTATTATTTGATTATTATAAACGATATATTTTAATTTTGAAAGGGAATTAGTTCCTATGCAAATTGCGTGTTGATTGATCTAAGGCAGAACTCAATGCTATAATCGCCTCATGAGTGAATAACAGAGTCGGATAAACAAGTGTTCCACATTATTGAGAAGTGCCGTATGAGTGAAGCGACGTAATTTCGGGCCTTACTGTATTATATATTCCCATAAGTAAATTTATCACACTTTGTTACTTTACAATTTACATCACTATTTTAAGACTAGTTTAAGTAATGCTTCAACACACTTTAAGCAACATTTTAAGTCAATTTATTTTTGTATGATTTTCAATAAAGCAACTGAAAGCACATCTAGCCATAATTCGTACTACTAAAAATACCAAGCTTGGATTTAGGGTGCGAGGTGCACAGGAGACAGCGATTTGTTTGGAATAATATAAAGACTTTCACGCAAAAACGATCCTCATTCGTCTAGCGGTCCAAGACACTCCGGGCTAAACGGAGGGACCCTGGTTCGAATCCAGGATGGGGAAAGCGTCTCTTTTTCTCCAAAACGAAAAAAACTCTAGTTTGAGCTATAATCTATACGTGGGTGGCAAAAATTATTGTATAATAAATTCCCCCACGAAAAACTCACAAAAATCTCGCCCCGGAGGCTTTTCTGTGTTGACCATTATTTGGCAATTGTGTTATCCCTGTGAAGGGTAATAATATCTTACGCAGAAAACAAAGTCTGAAAAATATTTTTCTGCGCTTTGTACTTACCATAATAATTTAAATTTAATTAAAATTTACTTAAAAAATTCTCCCAAAAGAATACGAACAAAATTCCAATTGAATATATAATTTGTTTCAGAACAGATGTGTCTTCGATTATTTCTAGTTGACTTGCTGCTCATATAATGATGATTGCTTGACATCTCAGCCCCAATAGATTATTAGAGCCTGAATGATCAAGTGGTTATATTCTCTGAGTTCTACTCACAGTACAGATTAGTCAAGTAGAAACGTATCGCGGTTCCAGAGATCCCGTTAAGTTGTTGATCCTGTCCCAGCTGATCAAGAGCTCAGTATTGGAAAGTATAGTATACAAGTATCCAATAGCACATCGTGGCAGCAAGAGCCTTGTGGTAAAAAATGCCTAACGTTTGCATATATCTTCCAAGCTATATGTCTGGCTTCTTCTCACTGTTTCATTGTTTCTCAAGGACTTTGTCTCCAACTGCAACGTATAATTTATAAAACGAAATCGCAGCGGAGATGAAAGGACGTGTATTTTGGTTGAAACTCATGGACAAGACTGGTTACTTGGTAAATAAGATATTGTAAAATTCCCATAGCTAAAGAAAACATTTACTGCGCAACCATATGGTTTAGGCGATCGTTCTTAGTCGAAATGATTCCTTCACAAGTATAGCCATATACTTCACAAGAAGGGCTTTTGGAGTCTACACTTGTTTCGTCTGTTCCTGTGGATGACGTTTCGTAGTGTCTTAAATATTTTCTATTAGGAATAAACATTGGTGATCTCTTTATCAATTGCATGAGAGAATTGGGGATCTCTCCAGCAGGCAATTGATAATCCGCAATAAACTACGAGATGTTTAGCGTATGTAGACAGGCGTTATTTGGTTGAAATGTCAACCACATGGATGGATGGCTGTCATCCACACCAGCCATGGAGGTGGATTGCTGTTCTAAGATTTCATCAACGTACCGTTGACTCATTACAATACATTTAATACATATCAGACAAACAGCTATTACAGATAATCAATCCACAGATCACAACTTCCTGGGTTTAACCAACGTTATGTCCGATACAGATGTCTGGATTTTCCCGTTTGCCATGTTGCCTTCATGGGTGTGCTTGGTCAGTTAGGTAAAATATATGCGCAATTTTAATGCAACGTTCTAACGGTACAGAGATTTATGGGGGAGCGATTTACCATGCTGCAATATGTAGCCAACAAGTTGGCGTTCTGTGTGCGTTGAAGCATAGGACTTTTACACACACAGGTATCTCTCTTACAAATTACCCATACTTTTACAATTGACTTACAGTTATCTCGCACAAATTCCTCTCAATTGCCTACACAATTATTTGGCACAACTTAATTTCTATTGATTTGCCTACACAATTATTTGGCACAACTTAATTTCTATTGATTTGCCTACACAACTACTACGTAACCATTGCACAATTATCTATATAATCGCCTAATAAATCCCACCCCTAAATTATAAATTGCATTCTTTTACAATCCCAGCCAGATATATTTTTATTCGATTACCAGATTATTAATTTATTTAATAACTTAAACCATTGCTAAACTATTTAGTGAAACTACACGGAATTTTGCACTACGCAATCCTTAAAGCGTTTATTATGCTTAACCATGAAGGATCCAAAGTCAACAAATTGTATAATTGACAGATCCTACATCGAGTACGTTACGCAATTTGTTGGGTCACTTTCGGCTTCCAATTAAAAGTGTTGCCCTGTTTTTCCTCCAACAACAAACGTAGACTTTTCCGTTTCTCTGTTGATATTTTGATTAAAAAAGATTCCTTTAACACCAATGGTAGGTCTTTGTCTTTTTTTTTAAATACCTTTCTGCTTCATTTCCTCTTTTCTTTTTTTAAATGTATTTCTTTCTTTTCCTTTTTTTGTCCTTTGTAAATGTGTGCATGCGTTTTGCGAAAGTGTTGTTTCAAAATTTTTCTGCACATTGATGGTTGCCATTTGCGGTTGGCTCAAAACTTTTTTTTCTGCAATAGATGAGGACATCATCCATGTCATTTTCCCGCTTTTCTTCTGCTTTAAAACCATCCTCTAGCAGTCCTTGAAAAGTCATATCAACAAGCATTTTTTAGAACCACATAGGACAGGGGTGGGGAACTTGTGGCCTTTTGGACCATTAAGTGCGTCTTTTTGGATGCATCCAAATTTTGCACAATATTACTAAATAACTATATTGATAGTAAAGAACTTCACAAAGTATACATATGCATTAAGATATTAACAGTTCGGTAATTAGTCTGATATCTTCGTATATACCAGATATATATATAGAGCACATATATATATACACACACATTCAGTGTGTATTGCCAGTCCTCTCTTATGGATCAGAGACATGGAGTCTAACAGTTGGAGCAATACGAAAGTTACAGACAACGCAAAGGAGCATGGAGAGGTGCATGCTTGGAATAACTAGGAGAGATCGAAAAAGAAACACTTGGGTGAGAGAGCAAACTAGAGTAGAGGACATCATTGTTAAAGTAAAAGGGCTGAAATGGCGATGGGCTGGGCATATTGCAAGAAGAACTGATCAACGATGGACAACAGAAATTCTGAACTGGATTCCAAGAGACCACCGAAGACCTAGAAAACGTCCTCAAACTAGATGGGTGGATGAAATAAGAAAACAGGTTGGGGTGACGTGGAAGCGAATTGCTCAGGATAGACTTGTGTGGAAAGCATTTGGAGAGACCTTCATCCAGCAGTGGATAGATAATGGTTGAATATGATATATATATATATATATATATATATATATATATATATATATATATATATATATATATATAAAAGAAATATACAAATCTTTTATACGCTCCATTGCCTACCATTTGTTTGGCTTGTCTCTACATCGAATACATTAGAAAGTGAATATGAACATTTTTACTGAAAGCATTAAAAAAGTATCTACTAAATTAATAAGTACAGTTGGCCATTTTCTGATTAAACGAAGCTCAAACAAGCGGGATTTTGTTATCTGTTTAATCGGCGGCGTAGCACAGAGGGCTCAGAAAATTTGCTCAAGCCATTATTGGGCAGCAAAATGTATTTTTCGGTTTAAAACCAAATCACACGATCGGTTAATAAAATTAGTTGAGCCTCGAATAATTTTTTAATTGCTACGCCTATGCATTTAGTGAAAATTTCTTGTGAATATGGCCTTCTTCAATATTAAATACGGCCTTCTAACACGAGGTGCCTTTAGGAGGGGGGACGGAGGGACCCGTCCCCTCCAATGTTGGCATTAGGATTTCATATCCTCCCCAATTTCAAATAAAGATTTTATAATACGTAACGTCGTTCAAAATTTAAAACATTTTCTTTTTCTTT
Source organism: Dysdera silvatica (assembly GCA_006491805.2). Classification (NCBI taxonomy): domain Eukaryota; kingdom Metazoa; phylum Arthropoda; class Arachnida; order Araneae; family Dysderidae; genus Dysdera; species Dysdera silvatica. The sequence continues at coordinate 158,029,161 of QLNU02014176.1, forward strand.
TTTTATTCCTAGGAGTGCCGTTATATTTTTCGGCGTAGTGTATTTAGTACGAAATAAAAAAATACGCTTTGTCACTTATTTGATGCAATTACACCTTTTGTTAGATTGCATTATATAGCTCTCTTTTCTGCATGGCAGCGTTTTCATTGACGTGTTATTATTTCAACTTTCAAACGGAACGTTTTTAATAACGTTACAACTATAGTTTCTATATTTTAATTTCGCAAGCTCAAGGAAATTTTTGGCCCTCTAAGCTCATTATCAACGACATGATTTGAGGGGATTAACTATTTGCACCGCCACCATCAGAGTAATAGATACGAAATTTAGTAAGGAGCATTGCATATGAAAATGAAGCTGAAAATGTAACTAGAATATTAATTTTATAACAACAAGATTTTTATAACAAGAATTTTATAACAACATAAATTTTTTTAACAACAAGGTCTTAACTAGAAATTTTTTCGAGGTAGGCAAAAAGTTTTCCAACCTTGATACTGAATAAGTACTGGTAGCAAAAACATTACGGAAGGGGGGACGGGCCTTTGGGACCACCCTCTGTCTCTGGCCCTGTTTGACAACAAGCTGCCCTACACTGGTGTACTGTCCCCCCCCCAATATTTTTATGCCGTCGGTGCCCATACCTTCTAACATGAAAAGGTCCCTCACATCTGGATAGGATCCGGCCTGGCGCAATCATATAGGTGACATAGGCCGCCCCACAACAATTTCTTTTTTTAAAGATAATACTGCGCGATGATTGAGATAAACTGGTCAATAAATAAATGGAACTGAGTGGACTATCTTCAATTCAATGCCTTTACCAATATATACGATCTCTCATATACATTGTGCCATACCCTCAGCTTTTTGCTTTCTTACGTTAACAAATTTTACTCTACCCATTTTTCGTAACTCTGCATACCATTTTCTTATCACTGCCAGATCTTAAATTGGGCGGGAGCTCGGCTCCGGTACTTCTTCATTTTTGGCGATTATTTAAATATTAGCCGGAGCCACTACAGGGTCATGAATTGACAAAAAGGTCTTGAATGTCATCAAAAAGTAATGAATTTGTGATTAAGTAACTATTTTAAGTAATTGTTGTGATTAAAGCAATTACTTGTGATCCAATTTATTAGTACTTGTGATCCAATTTATTAGTACTTGTGATCCAATTTATTAGTACTTGTGATTAAAGCAATTACTTGTGAACAAATTTATTAGTACTTGTGATTAAAGTAATTACTTGTGATCAAATTTATTGGTACTTGTGATTAAAGCAATTATTTGTGATCAAATTTATTAGTACTTGTGATTAAAGCAATTACTTGTGATCAAATTTATTGGTACTTGTGATTAAAGCAATTACTTGTGATCAAATTTATTAGTACTTGTGATTAAAGCAATTATTTGTGATCAAATTTATTAGTACTTGTGATTAAAGCAATTACTTGTGATCAAATTTATTAGTACTTGTGATTAAAGCAATTACTTGTGATCAAATTTATTAGTACTTGTGATTAAAGCAATTACTTGTGATCAAATTTATTAGTACTTGTGATTAAAGCAATTATTTGTGATCAAATTTATTAGTACTTGTGATTAAAGCAATTACTTGTGATCAAATTTATTAGTACTTGTGATTAAAGCAATTATTTGTGATCAAATTTATTAGTACTTGTGATTAAGGCTATGAATATTTTTGTCCAAAGAAGTGGACGTGAATAATTGATATGATTTATCGATTCTTTTGCAGCCATTCGATTTTTTAATCGATTTATAATAATATTAGGGCTGTTGCGCCTTTTTTTGTTAAGGTAGCCACTTACTGTCTTTCCAAATGGGTTTGCGTAGCTTCATTTCCTTCCATTTCGAGCGACCTAAAATATGAGGGGTCATTCACGGACACACCATCAGTACATTCCACTCATTTCTTAAGTGAACTTCTATGCTCAATGCAGTGTACCTCTATACCAGTGATTTCCAACCTTTTTCAAGCCGCGACCCACTTTTATAGTAACCAAGTAATTCGCGACCCCCTTTATAGTAACCAAAAGATCTGCGACCCCTCTGTTCGCCGCCGACACATTTGCATAATAAAAGCATTTTTAACAGAGTAAAGAAAACACATTAAATATAGAATTATATTATATTAATTATGACGACGAATTTCTTTTACTTTCAACAGCAGTTTGTCTGTACATCGCGAGTAGAAGGCCAAAATGGAAGTGTGTTAAATAGTGGCTTTTAAACAGACCCATTCTTAGCCATGTAAACTTAAAGAACGAATTAACCCTGGAACTCCATGATTGGAGAAATTACCTCCAGATGGACATGCGAACATATTTCCTTTTTTTGCGGCCACCCTTCCCAATGAAACCCTTGCAAAAAGAAGAAGAAGAAGAACATATTTCCACCTGTTCAATCTGGTAACCGCTTTAATTAAGAAGAAAGACACGAATGTGAGACAAAGTATATGTCCTCATGGAAGATTGGCAGTAGCTCTAAGATTCTTAGTAAGTGGCATGAGTCATGAAGAACTGACATTTTCTACAGCTATATTGTAACGCAATCCGATAGGAACGATTTAACTAATCAACATTCACAAGTTTGTTAAATCCGCCAAGTAAATTCCCCACAGACGAAGACGCCTTTACTAGACGGAGGCTCAATATCTACTAGTCCATTTCCACATTACGATTCTCCACTGAATAACTCGCTATCGTTCCACTTGTCTTGAATAAGCGGATGGATTTTCCAACGGGGAATCGGAGCGATGGATTTCCAGCCTATTGGATATCCGTCACGCCGCTTCACTCCATTTAAACATAGGCAAGTTTTCACACTCACGACACGTTTTTGGAGTGACGGTATTCCGTTTGGCAGGATGGAACGAACGTGAGTGAGCTACCTTTAGATACTGAGCTCTGCTAACTGCTATAATTTTTAGTGACGCGAGCCGCACTGCTGCCGCGCAAGTCTTGGACACGCTATTTTTTATAATTACGTGCATTATTACAAGGCATTTATAATTACAATTTTCGCCTTTAGAAATAAAATTCCAGACTATTTTTTTTATTTTATTTTTGTGTTATGAAATAAGATGTAATTATCACACTTCGCTTTAACTGGAACTAGAGTGAGAAATTGGATTGGGCTGTATTTTTCTTAATTTTTCGATTGTTGTAAGATGTATTGGGATGTTGATTTGTCTATAAGGTGAGGGGGGGGCATGCGTCTTTCGCCTAGGGCGTTATATTTGCTTGCGCCGGCCCTGTATAGGATAAGCCCTTGTCCCTATATAATTATTTTTGGTGTTGTTGTGAAAGCTTGTTTTAAGTACTGTTAAAATGTAAGTAACGAGAGAGAATACTGCTAAAACGTAATTCCTGAGAACACGTTGCTAAAACGTAAATAAGTATTGAAAAAACGGTTAAAAACGTATGTAATTAACAACTAAAATCACACAAAATTAACGTTTTAAATAGGTTTATTTAAGCGTCGACGGCTCTTTCGGCAGCCGTGTGCTACCATCGTCAGAACGAAAATTTAATGGCACTGATGATAGTAGCACATGATTATCGAAACCTTTGTCAACGGTTAAATAACCCATTTAAAACTGCGTTCCGTTTTGTGATCGTTTAGTTAATATTGCTGCATAGTGTGTTTAAATTAACGCACTTAAATAATTGTCGAAAACAATGTTGAAACCTTATTGTTGAAATGGTACTTATTAATGGTTGAAATAGCTTTGACACTCTACAGTTTACCGATGCAAACTAGAATATTCTTGACTATAATCTCAAACTTGATTATAATCACAAACTGAGAATCGAACCAGAGAACTTGGGATTTCTGCTCCGGTGTTTCGATTGTTAAGCTACTCCATACAGCCGTACATAGAATATTTCCTTACTTACTTTTTTTTCAAATAGTAAAACTTTTTTTATGAGATTTTAAATTATTTCTAAAAAGCATGCAGTTTTGTAAAATATTTTTTTTTGAATATTATTATTGAAAATATTATGAAAAATTGCTTAAATATCGTTGTTGAAAATGTTACTGGCAATGTCTTGCAATATAGTTAAAATACAATTAACAGTATTGTCGAAATATGTTAAACTATAATTGACAATATCGTTGAAATATAGTTGAAATAAATTTGGCAACATAGCTGAAATACAGTCGATAATATTGTTAAAATATGGGTTATACTATTGTTGAAATATAGCTGGAAATATTGTTAAAATGTAGTTGACAATACTATTGCTGAAATAATAGTTGAAAGTATTGACGCATTCCTGAAATATATAGTTGACTGTTTTGTTGAAATGCAATCAATGTTGAAATGTAGTTGACAGTAATGTTAAATATTATCAGAAATACTGTTCAACTACCGTCCAAAATACCATTAAAATATCGTCGATAATACTTTAACAATAGGGTCTGAATATCTTTGCTAAAATATTATTTAAATTCCTTTGTAAAAAATATTATTTAAATTCCTTTGTAAAAAATATTACTGATCAAAATATTAAGAGATTAGTGTTAAAAAGATTGCTCAAAAGATTATTATAGAAAATATTGTTGAAAAGACTATTATTAAAAAGTAATAGAACAGCTTATTCCTAAAACAGAGTGCTTATAATTTTTCTGTCCAACTGGTTATATAAAGAATATAAAGTGTATTATGGACTCTTTTATTTAGAGCTAAATTAATATACCACACTCGGGTTGTTAGTAGATTGATTAGTCCATTTGGAGTATGCTAGCTTGAATGGCCGGGAGGACTATGGGGAGGCTTTTAGCCTCAATCTCAATGCTGTGCACATAGTATTAATTTGTAATTGCCAGGCCACTATTATCCCCCACGTCCTTGGTTATGTCAGTGCGTATGTTACAAAGCAGCGTCCTCTAGTCATCAAGAATGCGATACTAGCAATCCAATCTTAAATCCGGATATATATATCTAAGTACTTGACAATGTTCTTTTGTTTGAGTGTCACCTAAAGCCGTCTGCGTCTTCCCTTAGATGATCGAACCAGCAGTTTGTTTAGCTTAAAATTCAAAGTGGACAACGAAGTTGCTCTTTCTTAGCCATTCATTCAGAGGCACCTAGCCACTGAAGGTGAGCCAAAGCGATTGCTGAATGAATCGTTCAATTATTACACACACACCATTCAGTGATGAGCAGAATAGGTCAGTGATTCACAAAGCGACGATTTTGACTATTTCTGGCATAAATCGGTGCTCAAAATCAAAGAATAATCTTCAAAGCAAACACGAATTCAAGTTCAAATGCAACAAGTGATCGCAGATTTAGAATCACGATCTCATTATTATCATGATTGTTTATCATCATGATTTCAGAAATTCTGATTGTGGAATATAATCGTTAGTGTAAAGTTTGTATGGTTTACATGGCTGAGACCACGAGGACCACAAAGCAAAAACTTTCTATGTAAAATTCCTGAAACTTCAATGTGGCATATGATTATCCCTAGCATCACCTATCACGAAAATTCTCCCATCGTTATCGTCTGCGTCTATTTGTTGCTGTGGAATATATGTATTAAAACTGCATCACATTGAAGTTCCTTCATTTTACTGTAAATTATGGAAGGCACTATTGGCTATTCTTTAATTTGTAGGCATCGGTGCACTTAAGCAATCAGTGCACTTGGGCACAAGTACACGCTGGTACTTGCCAGCATCGATGTATATGGGTAACGGTATATTTGAGAACCAGTGCAGTTAAATGCGATTGCTGAATGACTATGTTTTGGAAAATTTTTAGCAAACAACGAAGAGCGCTTACCTGAATTTACTAGGCCAGAAAAACAACTTAAACGAATTAAAGAAACGTGGCGAGAAAGATGAGGAGAAAGAGGAATGTGAGAAGAAGGAAAAGAAAAGAAAACAAGACAGACAGGAAAAGAAACTCTAGAATATATTGATCGGCAATATTCCACTTGATCTGAGTGTTACCGCAATATCCAGAAAGTTCGGCCTTTATATTTCTTAGTAACTCTATTGGAGATATTAGACTCCTGAGCTCTCTGACTCATCTTGAAGTTACTGGAGATCACAGTTCTTCAAATAAAGAACATTTTCCTTCCTTCCTCGCTTCTTCAAACTGAGAAGACTTCCCGCTATGAACTAATTAGCATAAAGCAATTAGTGTTTGAGTTAATCTTCGTTTCTTACGGAAATTAATTAGAACAAGAAACCCCTTAATTAAGATGAAATTTTTTTGTAGAAAGGGTAAGAAATATTCTAATAATAGTTATATATATCAGGGTTCCTCTCTTAGCTGAGATTCCTCGTAGAAAGCTAGGATTTCGTGATGGGCTGTGATTCAAAAGAAAAAAAAAGGGATTGGTTAACATGAGTCGAGCTTTCTATAGATAAATAATAAGATGGATATAAGTGTTTCCCGAGATTTAGAACATATTCCAAGTGAAAACTATTTCAAGCGTTCCAAGGGAAAATTATTACAAATGCTTCAAGTTAAATTACTACAAGTGATAAAAAGGATTAAGCAAATCTATGTCATGTAGTCAAGGTATGAGAAATTGTAATAAATAAAGTGCTGGTTGAGGTAGATTTTAAGAAAAGTGAGCATCGACTATTCGACCTAATATGAGAGGGAGTCGTACGATGATCGAAGAAGCCGAAAAATTCGGGGATTTTTGTTTCATTGTAAACTACTAAAAAGTTCACACTTCAATTCGGGGACGCCAACTTGAAGTAAATATTGAGAGAGCCAAGAGATAAGTCCACTCTTATTAATTTTATCCCAATTATTTCAATTGCGTAATTAGTGCAATACTGCCTGTATTGGTAACTGTATGCGTGTAAAATGTAGAGTCCGTTTTTCTCTTAAATAAAATTCAGTCACATTATATACAGCCAGAGGAAAAACATCAACAATGACCAGTTATATATTTTATATGTTGCGTTTTTCACCATAAAATGTATGCTATGTTTCTTCGTTTAATGTTTATTAATTTTTGTAGGGTTAAGCCTTACAAATATTTTTTGGGAGCTAAAATCGAATCAGGGTTCTATAGTTGGTACCCCTACTTCAATTAAAACCAGTTTACAGGGCATAATGCATTACAGTTTATAGGACATAATACATTACACAACTAGCTTATTTCTTTCTTGAAAACTTGTTAAATTTTTGAGGTAAAAATATGAAAAAACTGTCATGGATTGCGTTTTTTTTTCGAAAAAATTCGTTTTACTTTTAATGTGATTATTTTTAGACTAAGCTGATTTTTTATTTAACGTGTGAAATGTAGGCATCACAAACTCTATTTAGCTAAGAAGTGGTATGTGGGATCTGTGACCTTTGATTTTACAAAAATGGTGTTATACATATGATGGTGTTATTTATGGTGTATGTTATATATATGATGGTGTTATGGTGTATGTTATATATATGATGGTGTTATTTATGGTATATGTTATATATACATATATTATTTATGTGGAAATGGTGTTATTTATAATGGTGTTTGATTTCAGTTTTCTCAGAAAAAATGGCTCCCGAGGTAGACAAATGGTAACGCGTTAGCACAGAGTACCGTAATCCCGGGTTCGACTCCCAACGGTGTTAAAAAAAAATATTACGATTAACTGATCACTGTAGTCTGGGGGTTGGTTCCCTAGGTCTTAATAGGATCGGATTCCTCGGAAAACGGAAGATTGCAGTATAGCACAACCTATGCTGTCCTTGCGTAGACGAACTCACGAAAAAAATTTCGGCAAATTTAAATCTAATTAAAATTTTTATCAACAGTAAAAAACTAGTCAATATGATAAATATTCACTACAATAATTCAAGATAATAGTTAGATATAAATATCATTAATAATGATTTCAAATGTAGCCCATATATTATTAAATTTTACTAAATATTTTTTTTATTTACGTTAAACATTACATTTCAAGGGCCTGGGCATATATATATATTATAATTATTTTGATCGAATTTTTTGTGTTAGTAGATTTAAATTGCTCATAGATATTGTGCATACAGTATACAGTCTTAGATATAGTATACATACATACGCACGCACACACACACACACACACACACACACACACACACACACACACATACAGTTTGCACACTACAGTCTGCATACTGCAGTAAATACAGTATACAACCTTATATATTGCCTACAGTACATAATCTTAGATATTGCATACAGTACACAGTCTTAGATATTGCATACAGTATGCAGTCTTAGATATTGCACACCGTATACAGTCTTAGATGTTGTATACAGTATATAGTCTTAGATGTTGCATACAATATACAGTCTTAGATGTTGCATACAATATACAGTCTTAGATGTTATATACAGTATATAGTCATAGATGTTGCATACAATATACAGTCTTAGATATTGCATACAGTATATAGTCCGCATACTGCAGCGCTTGTATACTGCAGTCTGCATAATGCAGTGCATACATTATATCGTTTTGGATATTATCATCATAGTATGCCCGAAAAAATATAATAATAATAGTACTATCGCATCAAACACACATTTTTTTGGAAAACTGGACACTTCGATTACAAATACAGCAGATTTATAAAAAACTTCCTTGCTGGGCGCAGCTTACGTATTGAGAAGACACATGAACTGTTTTCAAGTTTCTGGATAAGAGAGGACAATTTTTGCCATCCGCGCTTAAGCCCAAACTAGAGCCACAGGATAGGAAGCGACATCACCCTGACCCGAAGTCGAATCCAGCTTCCAAACTTTGACCCATTGTGCCTTTACCTGCTAGACCATCAGGGCAGGAACGAAACTCTATTTCTTCGCATATAAGGTTTTATGTAAGATATTATTACCCTTCTTAGGGTTAACACAATTGTTAAAGGGTCAACATACAAAACCACCATGCCCACATGTCTTCTGTTGCTGATGACTAAACTGTTCAACATTTCCATACTCTAAAACGCATCCCTGTATAAAGGTAACTTAAATACGAATACTATTTTGTTCTTAAAACGTTATTTTTTACAAATATTTTAAGGGAATGTTGTTAATTTAAAAAAATACTATTTATAAAAATAGTAGAAAGCAGGTGGGTGTTGCGAAACGCCATATTAATTAAGAAGTTCGGAGAATATTATTCAGTTATGCTAAAAAACTTGCAAGTTTTCAAGCTCGCAAGGTAAACAGAAAAAAAAAACAGCCGGTTCTCAGGAAACCCACTTTAAAGACCAAGGGATAATTAAAATTGTGATTTAAAGGTTTCCTTTTCACTACCGGGAGCTTAATTATGGACGGAGTTTGTAGGGGCTTGCTTTGAAACACGTCAAATAATGCAAACTTTCTTTGGATGATAAAAAAAAATCTTTTTTTTTTTTTTTTTTTTAAAAGTTTATATGTCACAGGTTTCCTTAAAATATGCTCGAATGAGGGGGAATGGTGCATGCAATCAAAAGGCGGGATTATCGAAGGTCAATCCATTGTCAGTGGCATACGAAGTGGGGCTCAGGGGCTTCCCTATTGGATATGGAAGTACATTTTCTCTAAGGCCGCATAATATAACGAAATGACATGGTGCAACTCTTGAAAAGAGACATTTCGGAGTACTTTCGATCATCTTTCGAGGTGCGAAAGTCGCCGTACTTTCATTCCGATTGTCTCCCAAGGGGGGACACAGACCAGACTGCATTGTTTCAGAATTGGCTGCGCATTCACCAACGAGTACCTCCACCGCACGAGGCAACTCCCGTCGCCCGTATGCCTCCAGTGTCAGGAAGGTGCTAACGAAACACTGGAACACATTCTTTTATGGTGCCTGGCCTACGGCTACCTCAAGGAGGAGCTCCTTCTCGCCCGCCACCGATTAGGCCTCGCCTCACCACCAGATCTGTCAGACCTCCTGGATCTCCCTGGATCCCCCGCCTTCGCGCTGCCTCCGTGGCGGTGCTGAACACCTTCCTCTCCGGGCTTGGTCGGTTCCTGTAGGGCTCTGGGGGGTGTCTGCGGTCCTGCTGCCTGGGCCGTTCCCCGTGACGGTTCGTCTGGCGGCTGGTTTCGATGCGCGTTAAATGACGACTTCCACGTGAACGTGCATCTTTGAGTGCCGTGTTGGTCGGCAATCCAAATCCCCTCTTCAGCCGCCTCAGCGGCTGAGTACGCTGTCCAAGTGTCCTGTCTGGGATTACAGCGCCGCCTCTGGCGGCCACCTTTCCCAATGAAACCCTTGCACGAATCCCCCCACCCATTTCCAACTGTGACAACCTTCTTGTTGTGAAAACTTCCTCCTGACGACAACCGCAGACGTGTCTGGAGACGTCCAGGGCAGCGTGGGGATCCTGCCCTTACTATCGCACGCCACACATGCCCACAACAGGGCGTTATGGTCTGGGGTGCCATCTCCTTTGATAGCCGGACCCCTTTGGTGGTCATTTCTGGCACACTTACAGCACAGCGGTACGTAGACGACATTCTACGACCGGTTGTGTTACCGTTCCTTTTGCGACACCCTGGACTTACGTTTCAACAAGACAATGCCCGGCCGCACACGGCACGTGTTGCTATGAATTGTCTTCAAGCTTGCCCAACACTTCCTTGGCAAGCTAGGTCTCCTGATCTCTCTCCCATAGAGCACATTTGGGACGCTATGGGAAGGCGATTGCAACCATCCAGGAATGTTGACGATTTAGCCCGACAGTTGGAGACAATTCCGCAGGACACAATCCACCACGCTGGTGACACATCCAGGCTGGCAGACCAACTTATCGATCCTCCCTTGTAATGGCGAAAACTGGCGCACAATCATTCAATTGTTCTGAAATTTTAATCGTTTCTTTTTCTATGTATGTTCTTCACATCCACCAATTTTTATCGCAATCGGACAACTCCTTGATGCGTCGATTTGTTTGTTATACAGTATTATCGATCTTTGACTAGCTGCTGCTTTCTATTTTGTATTTTATATTTCCCTATTTTGGGTTAGCGATATGACAGCGGCGTTTCCATTTATTACGATTAAAGACATTATTTGGTGTCAAACCAAGGCCAGCCATATCCTTAAGTATCTTCACCTCTATAGTTAGCTAGTGGTTTTCCAATATGAATTAATAAAAAAATGAATATATGTTCATTGTTAGACGTTCTAACCAAGCGGTTTTAACGAGCTATCTATGTATCAGGAAACGAAATAACTCTTTATGAAAATCATTAAAAATATGTATTTTTGTTATTCACGTAATTATTTTTAAGAATAAAACATCAGCTACTGTGGAACGATTAGATTGCACGGTAAAGCCCTCATACAGGGTTGTAGTTCCTGAACGTAAAATTTCCGATATATGTATAAACACGAGGCAGCATTTTAAATCTGTAAAGAGTGTATATCAAGAACTTTGGTTATTATATATGTATCGATGGGTTTAGTAATTTCTTTGTGTTTGGTATACAGTGAAAGTTTTCTATAACGATAAAGCAGCCTCGTCGGTAAGGGGCGCCTTTGTGAAAATATATATTTCAACGCCCGCAAAGATGAAAATGTGCAAATTAAAATGAATTTTTTTTCAAGAAATTTTCATTTTTTTATTTTTTTGGATTCCAAATATAATTTATACTTGTAAATATAGGAGCTAAAAATATTCTTTTTTCTTAGCTGTTTCAAAATATTCAAAACAATAATAAATTTTGGATTTTTGGTACACACAATATATCAATTACCAAAAGTTCTGTGCGAGAGAAAATTAAATTTACATCTCAGAATTTTAATTTTAAAACTTTATATTTGGCCTATACTATTTTATGGTTGCGAGACCTGGACATTGTAGGAAGACGCTAGAAATAAAATCGAAGCTTTCGAAATGCGGACCCTCAGAGAAGTATTGAAAATAAAATGGACTGACAAGATCTCCAATCAGGAAGTGCTGAACAGATCCAACACAAAAAAAGAAAAACTATCATCACTTCAATTCTGAGAAGAAAGTTAGATTATTGCAGTCACATAGTGAGGGGAAAACAATAGCAAATACCCCAACTGGCACTGAAAGGAAACATCGTGGGGAAGAGACCTAGAGGCAGTGAAAGAAGAGGATACATGGATGACTTACAGGCTTGGACTAGGCTAAGCATGGAAGACATTATCGATGCCAGTAGAGATAGGAAAACCTGGTCCATATTGGTAGTCAACCTCCGAATCGGAGAAGACACTTGATGATGATGATGATGATGACCATATATCATTCATCATTTATTCTTCTAGCTTTAGGCCCCACAAATATCTTGATTAAATCTTTTACATCTAGAATACCAACAATATAATTTTTTGTTGATATATTACTGATAATTGGTAATACGTTTTTTGAAAATATTTGTCCCCCAATAATTTTTTATTAATTTTAACTTTGAAAATTCCTTTCCTGGAAAGCTAATATAAAGTTCAAAGCTAAGGCAACGCTTAATAAGCATGCAGTAAAATGGCAGTATTTGAAAACGTACCCAGGTTAATTTATATTCATATAAAATTTTTTAAACATCGTGAGGAACTATCGTTTTTTATAAAACATTGCAAAATATTTTAGTTTCTTAAAGTCATACCCTCAATATCTAGATTGTCAAAGTTTTTATTGTCATTTATTTTTATGTGTATATCTGTGCAGTATTTCAAAAACCTTTATTTCTCAACTCTTTATATTTTCTTATGTCGTGGTTAAGTTGTCGCTTCTGAATTGTTTCAAACGAAATGATGACCACTGAAAAATGAAAAGAGGAATATAATAACGATGAACAAATATTTATATATAATTATATTATTTTATATTCGCGGTTATAGACACTATAATACCATCAGTTATATAAATATTTGTTATTGGTCTTTTGTGTGCAATTCCAATAATTTACGATCTCTCACACCAAACAATAACAACAAATAATAATATAATTGATGGTACAGGCCTGCACAAAAGTTTAGACACAGAGGCAAATTATAAATAAAAGCGAGAATTTGCATTGAACTTCGCCGATATTGTATCTAAATAATCCTAGAACCAATAATAAATTG
>QLNU02014176.1:158051501-158062195 GCA_006491805.2 Dysdera silvatica
CTTTGAGGTTCGAATTTTTAAGAAAACTGTGGGCCCCCCCAGCACAGCATCACCCCTTGTTGACCTTGGCCCACTGTAAGACTAGCAAATATTAAATACTGAGCATGATACTAAAATACTAAGAATAACAAAAGGTAGTATTAGTAGTGATAAATACTAAGATTTCAAGCATTTGAAAAAGATCGTGGAAGGCACTTAGCGCGTATATTTTGGGGTAGTAGATTCATCGTTGGATTGAAAAATTAATCACTGCCAAAAGGGGTCCCCTCCAGACAAAAGAACGGCTGCCAAGCTTTCGGTTATGCAAAAAAAATGTGAGGAAGTGACGAAGAAACCTTTTTTTTTCGGTGACTTGTAATAGACATGAGGAGACTTTGATCACTTTAAAAGTGCTGCTGCGAAAGCTGAGTGTCAACAAGCTTTAATATATCATAATATATGAAAAAAAAAGGAGGGCGCCATCTGTTGGGAAGAAGGTCAAACTAAAAGAAAGCGAGTAGATTTTGAAGCGAAAATTGAAGGTCGACTTTTCACTTTCGGGTAAAGCTAGTTTTCGATTGAAACTTGTTTAATTTAGTATTTGCCGAAATTACAAAATTTTTGCTATTAAAAATTATGGTTCAAATTTAGAAAAGTAATCTTCGACTTGAGTACCACAGTTTGGTAATGAGTACCTATTTTTTTTTTTAGTATTGTGGACAGTTCGGATGATCCCCCACCGCGGGTTTCATTGGTTCATATTTCTCAAAATTTATATCTGAGCCGTCGGTAATCCTGTCTGGGATTACAGCGCCGCCCCCGGCGGCCACCCTTCCCAATGAAACCCTTGCAAAAAAGAAGAAGAGCCGTCGGTAATTTGTTCTGTGACTAGTGGTCAAAGATATAGGACGGTAACCCAAAGATAACCGGTTCGATTCCAGTAGGAGGAATGTAGGAGTAGGTGGCATGTGCTTTCTCTACCTATAGGCATAGGTTCTAGGTAAAATTATCAGTTATGTAGAGCCAAATTTTCATTTTAAAAAACATTAATGACAGAATAAATTTTAAGTTTTAACACCCTGAAAATACACGTAATTATTGAATAAATGCAGTACTTCCATCCAGTTTGAAATAATATTTATTAATGCTTTTGTTTGTTTAGGTGTTTTATGGCGCAAGAGCATCTGGGCTATACTGCGCCAAATCAATGCTTTAAATGTTTAGGTTAATTCAATAATTCACCAAAAGATAAATGACTTCGATTACATAATTAAAATAACTTGGTACGCCTTTTCGGCGGAACCCCCAAGAATTACGTGTGCACACTTCGATGGTAAACGGAAGACTGATTTGATTTTAGAATTCGGAAAACAATTACAGACACTGTTGCCAAATATAAACAGTGAAAGTATAATTATACAATATATTTTGCCATATACGGAAAGTGAAATCATGTACATTTGGAAAACATAACATGAAACAATTTGATATGTTGCTAATTTTAGAAATTCTAATTATTAAGTTCGCGTTTCTTGGTATTTAACAAAGTGGCAATAACAAAGGAAGTCTGCAAAGTGAACAAGCAGGGTTTCTATTGTGGGAGCCCACAACCCCACCTTTAATATATATTGATAATATTGCTCTACATCCTTGTTGATTGTGTTTTATATCATTGATAGCTTTTTCTAACTTTATTCTCTTCTGCAAGAGTATTTTGTCCATTGCATAGCCACTCAGCGTATTGTTTGTTGTGCCCTGTGATGGTGGTGGTAATGCGTTCACTTAGCACGCCTTTATCGCGGATTCAACTCCCAACGATGCCTGGAAAAAAAAAAAAGGTTTATCCATTAACTGCTCACTGCAGTCCAAGGATTAGTTCCCTAGGTTTTAGGATGTGAGGATTCCTCAGGAAACTGCAGGTCCTGGAGCTGCATGAACTTTGCTGTTCTTGCGCCGGAGAACTCACAAGCTCATTATTTGTTAAGATTCTTCTTTCCGTGTCCAGATCAAACTTTACAGTTCCAAAAATTTGCCGCCATTACGGCCTTGTCATTGGCCTGAAGCAAGTGGTCCGTAGTACATATTTCCGGTAACTGTGGATAGATTAGCAAATGTGCTGGGATCTGAATTTCTCCACAGTCGCACTTCATGTCTCTTTCAATTGACAGCCACATGTGATCAAGTTAGTCTTGCATTTTGGTAGCCCAACCCTCATTCTATTCAATGTCCTCCGGAATGTATAAGGGAGTTTGTGTTTGGTGGCCATCTCATTTGTTAAGGTCTCAAGACTGTACGACAGGGTGTATGGGATGGAAACAACGGCTTAGCTTAGCTACTAAACCATGGCAAGTTTACGTATAAGCTTACTGAGAAGTAAGTTCAGGAAAACCTAATGAATATTTCATTATATACAGTCTGACGCCTACATATCGAAATTCTCTGCATATATATGTTGAAGTTTTTGGTGAACTCCCGTTATTAACACATGTAGGAAATTCACAAGGGCGTTTAGAGAGCTGCAAACTCTATATGCATGTATACAAAATTTCATCGCAGTGATGGGAGATTACAACCCTTATTAACTCCCCTGCTTGCGTCACTGATCCCCGTCAACATTGCATAGAAAAATTGTTGATATATATCGGATAATTTCTAACAAATCTGGATCTTTTCCTCCCCTGTAGTATGTCGATATGTTTCAAGGATTTAATAACTGTAAACACTTCTGTGATGAATTGTCATCAGAAGTTGTGCAGGTAGACACCAGAATGTTTCTTACTCAAATGTAAATGCACACGACTACTATATAAGTGTGATGTTTTTTTCTCAAATAGATTTAAAGTTTTTTTGTTAATTTCTTTTAATTATGTGAACATAATATGTACACATAATGTGGTTCGTATTCGCTTGTTTATATCAAAAGTGCACATAAATGCAGAGCAGTTTCTGCGTTGTTGGCCACCCAGGTGTAAACACAATGTCGCCGCCTTATTAATTTATTGTTGTTTAATTAAGAATTTGATATATGCAGTGTTTATTTTTATATCTATCGATAATTTTAAACAGTTAGCGCGCAAAATAAATATTATTTTCATGAAATGAAACAAAGATCCTTGATCCAAAGATATCATTGATCTAAAGATCAAAAGCAATATGGTAAAGGATGTTTATGAAAGAAGTATACAACTTTAAATTTTATTTACGTCAAAGCTACAATACTAGAAACTTATCCCTTTTTTTTTTAAATTATGTGGCAATAATCAGCTTTTTTCAGCATTACGTTTGAATGTCTCCAGGTGCGTAGCGTTGTTTACTACGATAGTGCATAAATGGAAGTTTAGTTCCATTAACGTTCGCTGTCCTTGCGCCATAAAAATACAACCAACCAATCATCAACGTTCGTTGCAACATGTCGGGTGTTCACTGAGGAAGGCTTCATTAATACGTTCTTTAAGAACATCAAGAGGAGTTTTTACAGACTCGTCGATGCTCCTTTGTATAAAGGATGTTCCCTTGTACATGTTTCTGAAGCTTCGTTGCACTTGTGTTGGTTATTTTGTCTCCATAAATCATATTGCACGAATATCCTTCCCCTGTGTCGGTGCCATTACTATTGTTTTTGGTGTCTGTTGCTTTCTGTGGACGCACGTGCACCGTTTCTCACATTGAGACATTATAACTATGCAGAGAAAACTTGGACCGTTGCCACGTAATTAAAAAGAAAATTAACTTTCTAGCTATTGTATTTTCGATGCAAATAAAATTTCAAGTTGCATATTATTTTTGTGCACACCCTGTATAGTACGGAAGCACCATTTGCACCATCGCCAGGAAGAGCTTTGCGCATATATATTGATTAAAAAATGTTTTCAAATACGCTGAACCATTGAATTCACTTATGTGTAAAATATCCATTCCTATAGATAGACTTTTCATGGACTCATAGACTTCAATATATGGTGGTCCGACCGTGAAATCGGATCCGCTTATATTCAGCTTGAATGTATCAAAGTTTTTTCGGTGTCTATTGAACTATATAATATTCATCTACCGATATGAATATATCGAAATTTGCGTATATTGCACATTTTCGAGATTTTCTTCAATTTTGTTATTCAATTTAAGTGCTTTGAGCTGCATATATTTAAACATTTTTTAAGAATTGCCAACTTCTTAATTAATCATGCACTTTTGTAATCCACATTAATGAAGTTATACACAATCCGTTAAAATTAATGCTATTGTATTATACATTCATGCATTACACCAGGCAGTGTAGTGCTCTTGAGAACACTACACTGGCTGAATAATATTGTAACTATATATTGTAGTTATATATTGTGGCTGTATGTTGTGGCCTTATATATTGTGGCTATATATTGTAGTTATATATTGTAGTTATATATTGTAGCTATATATTGGCAATTATATATTGTATCTATATATTGTAGTTATATATTGTAGCTATATATTGTAGTTATATGTGTAGTTATATATTGTAGGTATATATTGTAGGTATATTATAGTTGAATTATTGTGATACATTATACAGTGCTATTACATGACGCTGCATTTATTCAATTTGGTCCATGGAGTTGTATACACTTTGATATATGGAATTGTGCCTCTTGAATAATACTCCATGGCGCCTCTTGCATACCCACCCCCTTTCTGTGAAAATGATGACCTTAAGAAATGATTAATTCTGTCTAGTCTTCAGAAAAGCTTTTACGACAAATTTTCACCCACTTGGCTGGCTCTAATATGAAAGTTACGAGCAATTTACGGCGGGCAATTTTCGTCGTAAGAAAATCTTATATTGTCGCCGAGCTATACGTTTTGTCTCACGAACAATAATTTGTTAGTTTGATCGTAAACGATCCTGCAATTGACAAGGTCGTCCATTTACTGCAGTGTAGGTGTACACAAGGAATTTCCCTATCTTTGAACCTTGTGTTCAAGGTTCAAAAGTAGGGAAATTCAGAACTTGTGCTTGCGGAAACAGCCTTAACGTCAGACAATATAAAAAGCTTCACTGGGAGCTTCCACAATTGTTATTCAGACACTGATGTATGGTTTCGAAATACGACGTTTCGAGTACCAACTGCTCCTTGATCAGCTGAAGGCAAAGTGGGGAAAGAGTAGAAATCTTAAATTATACTCAGGACACACTGACACCCAATAATGGGGGGGGGGGATGTGCAGATACTTTTAGGCCACAAATTTAACGTTAAGAACGTTTCTACTGAGGTTAATTCTAAGAAATTGTCAAGTGACTTTCGTGACAATTTTTCATTACGAAATTGCATAAGATTTTCGCCAATTGACGATATTTAGAGATTAAAATTAAATTCGATGCCATAATCAATAATTAAGAACAAATTTCCAGGTAGTCAGCTGTATAGCAAAACGATTATTTATTGCTAAAACTTTATGTTTCGATTCGAGCTGTGCGAATCATCATCAGAAGAGGTTAAATTACATGAAAAACTTTTGAGAAAATTGTAGAATATACATAAGTTGCGGAAACAGTATAAATACGTTAAAAAAAATTATGAAATTTTAGAGACGAATATAAAAGCCAAAACAGAAGGAAATGAAATCGATAAATAAAAACTGACATTTACACGTTACAGTTTTGTTAGAATGGGTAGCCAAGCAACAGGAATGGTTTTTGCATCGTCTCTATTAAAATTATTAGGATGCTTGATGATCTCTATTGCTTCTAAAAAAACTTGAAACTATTTACGTTAAACTAAATTGCGCCAATTTAATGAAGCCAAATTGGCACCTATTTACTATTTTTTTAAAGTCATTAATAACGTTTGACTTAATTGAACTTTCAGTTTTAAATAATAGATAAAAATACGATTTCATGTATGCATGATGATCTGTTCTTGACATTTACTCTCTTTAATTTCAATCGTCATTGGTGTTTTTGGCTGCCAGTATAGCCCAGATGCTCTTGCGCCATAAAAAAGCCAAACAAACAAAAATCATTAGTGTTTCCCAGTGAAGGTAGAAAGGCAGTAGATTGTACGGAATCTCGCCAACACATGCTTTGAAAACAAGATGTTGTTGGCGTTAATTTGCTGTACTATTCTATACACACTCTATGTTATGTGATAAAAAGCACGTGGATTTTTTATGGCGCAAGAGCATTTGGGCTATACTGCTCCAACAAACGTATGAAAATGCATTGAATATCAGTTCGGTGGTTCAAACTTTTCACTAATCTGACTTAACTTTTTTTCGCAACCAGTTCGTATTATCGAAGCTTTACTATTTTTCATTTTATTTGTATTTTTTTCGGCTAAATTATCCGTACCAGAATTTTTTTTAATACAATTAAGTTTGGAACACGGCACTTTTTAATATGATTAATACAAGAGCCTATGTTGTAGAATGAGAAAAAAAAATGTGTTAAGCATCCGTCCTGGAGCTGCAGCCAGATGCTTTTGGTTTATTGTCGAATGTCTCGGCTGTTGGATCAAGGGTTCGATTCCCTCTTTAGCTCATGGCGCATTTTTCTGTTTTAATTCTAAAGGAGCCCTGCGGTGGCGCAGTGTGGTAGCGTGTTCGCCTAGTGCGCCGTTAACTCGGGTTCGACTCCCAACAGTGCAAAGAACGCTTACTCAGAGATCTCATAAAGATCGCACTGCTCACTGTAGTCCGGGGTTTGGTTCCCTAGGCCTTAAGAGGTTCAGATTCCTCGAAAAACAGTAAGTACCGGCGCAGCATGACCATTGTAGTCCTTGAGCCGTAAAACTACAAACAAACCACTCGATGTGAAAATTTTTCCATGATTGCAAGCGCATAGTCAAGAGCATGCTCGAGTCATTACACAATTTTATTAAGCAAACATACATGTGACTACACCATTGCCAGATTACTGAAACTCTCCAATTACTAAATATATAAAAATAACAGCCTTGATAACTGAATTAAATTTAATGGTTTTCCCTTAACTAAAATAAATTTTAAACATGAATGATTTATAAGTTTTTATGCGTCAGGTGTACGTAAATGAAAAGTTTTTATTCTCATTTAGTTAATGGTAATTATGGTAGGCCCTGTGGTGGTGCAGTAGTGACATTTGCCCTGTGTCTCGTCATTTGAGATTCGGCCCCAACGGTGGCCATAAAAGAATTTTTCCGAACTAATTGCTTCGGGGTTGGTTCTTTAGGTTCTAAAGGGTCCGAAATCTCAGGAAAACTGTAGGTCTAGGCGCAGCATAGCCCTTAGTATCCTTGCGTCGTAAAACATACATGGTTCCCGTTCTGCGAGTAAGTGAACGACTTAGAAGAATGGGTTTAAAGAATACATTCACCGAAGCCAAGGATTTTTTCCTATTTGTACATATATTTTCCATTGGAATTTATTCGTTTTTTTGTGCTGCAAACAACTTCTTTGGAAACGCCGTAGGTGTCGGATTATTATATTGCCGTATATTATACTACATGTATAAAACTGGCGCAGTGTGACCTTTGCAGTCCTTGCTCCGTAAAAAAACATAAACGAGTATGTATATAAACTTGTATAGATAGTTAATTTTTTTGTAACGTTCCGGGAAAGATCTAAAATCGTATTAGTACTGCTTTTAATGGTTTACTCGGCTGGTAGCATGTGACTGAGACTTTTTTTTAGTTAGTTTTTAGTTAGTTTAATTAGTCTTTAGTTAGATTTTTTAGTAAAAGCAAAAAATGAAATTTTTAACAATTTCCAGGGTTGATAAAAATTCAATTCTCTGGGTACTGCCATTCAACAAATGCCATTTCTCTTAAAATCATAAAACAATAACTCCATTACTAAGCCAATGCAAATTACCTAAACGTTAATGACGCGACATTGAATATAGGACCTAACTGTTTATCCAACACCACTGACGCGACATTGAATAAAATATTAGGTCCTACGATGGCACAGTGGTAACGCGTTCGCCTAGCGAAGGAGTGTCCCGGGTTCGACTCCCAACTGTGCAAAGGAAATAATGCTTACAAACTGATCACCGTAGTTCGGGGGTTGGTTCTCTAGTCCTAAAAGGTTTGGACTCCCTGAAAACTGTAGGTCCATGGACGACATGACCCTTGTTACTCATGCGCCTCAAATTCGAACGGATAAATAATGAATAAAAAATTGTTAACGTTTTTCCTCTTTTAATTTGATAAAAATTTAAAATCTACTCTAAAAATTTCTGATGGCCATGTTGCCAATTTAGTTTTAAGAAATAATATATAAAATACTATTTGTGGTATATGTAAAATGCTACTTGTGGTATTTGTTGGCTTTATCTTGCTCGCTGTTTTACTTTTATCAGTTTTTAAGGAATGCGATAAAAAAAATTAAAAGTGTAGCGAAAATGTATTGAGACGTTAAAAAAAAATTAAAGATTAATAAAATTTTATCGATATTGTGACACGAATAAAACTTTCTAGTGGCGATATTCCATAAGCTTTATATATATATATATATTGCAAATTTCCCCTCACCTTTCCCACAGAAAAAGTGCCGACTCAAGACTGCTCATTTCATACGACTGTTTTTAACTACGGTTTTTTCTTTTAAATAACGAGTTGATTATACCATAGACCAGCGGTTCCTCAATATGGTCCGCGAACCCTGTGGTCCGCGAGATCCTCCCAGTGCCCCACAAAAGTTCGGAAAAGTACTAAGACACGAGCATTTACTCTTTAATGCTAAAAATAAATTACGAGGGGACGAAAAATTCCTTCCCCAAATGGTGAAAATCAGTGATGAAACACTAGAAATAAATACATATGATGCAAATTCCGGGCTTTAAACTTTGAGTTAATTCTTGGGGGTCCGCGAGGACGAATAATCTCTGAAAGGGGTCCGCGGATTAGGAAAGTTAAAAAGACAGTTGCAGAAAGTGTGATCCGTTTAAAGGAATTTAACGGACGTGTCAAAATAATTTTGCTCTGAGATAATCTGCATAATTATAACAGGAATCTTCTCCGCAAAATACTATCAACCAGTACGAATATATATTTAAGAAGAAAGTCTATCAGTAAATTGAAAGCCTTTCGTTAAAAAAATATAGTGATAAAGAGACAAGGATGTGAAAAAGACACGAAAGAGGATAATGAAAATCTAGTCAGTTTCGTAATTTTTTTTAGCATTCATAGACTTTACTATGGTTAATCGGGGAAATCTACGACCTTACGCTGCGTCGCACGTACCACGAGGCAAATCCAGCTGTCTGCTATGTATTGCAGTCATGGTTCTTAAACCAATTGAACTGGACTCAAAACTAGTTCAAAATAAGGCGCGT
The DNA here is from genome assembly GCA_006491805.2 of Dysdera silvatica. NCBI lineage: Eukaryota > Metazoa > Arthropoda > Arachnida > Araneae > Dysderidae > Dysdera > Dysdera silvatica. The sequence continues at coordinate 158,060,773 of QLNU02014176.1, forward strand.
AAAAGGGGATTGGGGTATGCAGATAACTTGTAAGATATTATTACCCTTTTTATGGGTAACACAACTGCCAAATAATGGCTTACCATTATTTAGCAATTGTTATCCCTGAGGAAGGTAATAGGAGAAAGTGGGGTAAATTGACGACCGATTGAAAAAGATGCAAATGTAAAGAACAGTTTTTGCTTTGGGAACATATTTCTTTTTATGATATACTTAGGTTTATGACAGATCTGACGGACAACTTACATTAAAATAAGAAAACTACAGCTACATAATATAAAAAAAGAAGAAAAAACATAATACGTTGTCTTCCCCCATACCAGGGACATGATGACAAACCATATGGGGCAAGTTGGCGAACACAATTCGTAACCCATATCCTCCTAAAGCGTTTTAGCAGCGATCGCAAATGTAGTCGCCCTCTTGCTCATCGTTTGTGCAGAGATCGTGCCACCATTTTCGGCATACTTTACACTGAATTCAATCTTCCTGCGGAGGATCAGTGTAGCTCTCATTCTATCCAGAACGGTTAAATGAATTTGCAGCAGATGAGCTTTTGTGCATAGTTTTTACAGTTTTCCTTTTAACAGTTTTACGAAATTTAACTTTCTCTTTGCAAGCGTTATTTTCTTATTGGCAGCTAGCTGCTTGGCCCTTAACAGTAAAATCTCTTCCTGAGGAGTTGCTTTTAAAATTGTTTTCGATTTTGCTGTGAGGTTTTGTTTCGGGTTTGCTCGCCGAGCAATCGGGGAAGGTGGAGGGGGGGGGACACTGCCATGGGAGATGCCATAGGTTATTGAACAGTCGTACTAGAGTCATGTTCGTGCAACGTTTCTTCCTATGCATCAGTCTGCTCATAGATTGGATCACACACTTCTTGAATGTATTCTTCCTCGTGTTCGGTCTTTTCTGCAGAAATTGCGGCTGCAAAATCAGCATCACTGAAAATGTGTCTATTGAATGGTGCGATTTCTGATGCTTGATATCCATTTGTTGCTATTCCCACTGATGCTGCCTTAGAATAGGCTAACATGAAATAATGTAATAAGGAAAATAAGAATATAAATTAATATAATAATAAATATAATTACCTAATAATAAATAAGATATTAATAAAAAATGTAATATTTTACTCTAAGTATCGAAAACTGGTAAAATGCCCCAATATTCATATAATGGGGCAAGATGAGGAATTCGCCAAGTTACTCCTAACTGTGCCTCTTAGTATTTCACATTAGTAACTTTTTCTTATTGACCAAAATGATAAAAAATGTGCAAGTTTCAATACTACTCAGCTAATATTACACTTAAAATCATTTTACAATTATCGCATAAATCTATAGCTTATCTTAAACTTTCCCAAAGGTTAACAGAAAACTTTGAAGCATGTAAAAACTATAATCTTCACTCACATCAAAACGAC
>QLNU02014176.1:158062295-158079015 GCA_006491805.2 Dysdera silvatica
AAGCATACTATAATACTATATATTTGTAAGATAATATGTCCAAGGCTAGACGGGCGTGGGCGCAATCTAGACAGTTCTGCCAGGGCGCAGGGTCATCTGGCGACGGTGCTAATTCTTGCGTATGTAATTTTTCTCATTTGGGTCTCCCCGGAGCGGCGTGATCTTTGCTGTCCTTGCTCCGTAAAACTCACAACCAACTAACCATTTGGGCAATGGCGGACACAGGCTTTCATTTTGGGAGGTGGGGGTCAAGGACAGAATTTGCCATGGTCTTGGAATAACACCCTTCATTTATCATGAAAGTTGGAATTTTTTACAGTGAAAAAATATATTTGGGGGTCATGACCCCTGTGACTACCCCCTGTGCCCGCCCTTGCACTTGGGTCTGCTTATTTGGGTTTTCGGAGCTGATCAAGCTCGTATTTTCGTCAGTTTTTTCCTCGGCTTTCCCTCAGGCCACCATTGTCGCTTTTATTGTCCTGCAAAACAAAAGTAAAGAAATAAAAAAATAAACGACCGAGAAGTGACTAATAATGGCTACTTTAGTCTTTCCTTAAATATTTAAAAAGGGTCTCCGTCGCTTGGCCTGTAGTAAGAAAAGGGTCTCTGTCGCTAGGCCTGTAGTAAGAAAAGGGTCCCCTCGAATAAGAAGTTTGAGAATTAGTTCATTAGAGACTACAACTGAAGGCATTTCAAAGTACCGGTTTCTTCTTGATAAAATTAAAAAAAAACAACTCCTTAAATAATTTAAGACTTTGTAAAACTGCTCAACCCCGATATTTCTGTTTTTTTTTATTAATGCGTTTTTCGAATTTGAGTGTGTTTGTTTTGTTTCCCTTCTTTTTAAATTAGCTCGGACCGAGACTGAACTGAAAATTTTCAAATTGAACTGTTGCGATTTTTTCATTCGAAGCGATCCAATTTCCGCTTTTACGAAGTTTTTCCAGCAATCTATACACGCAAAGGAAAACGACTTTTTACTTAACTTTTTATTTTCGTAAACACTCTTAAAATCTTATTGCTGCATCGTGTTTTCTTTTTCCCGCGTCTTACTCTTTATTGGCGCCAAAAAAACTGATTGTATCGTAATCGTTTTCTCCCGCCCGATATACACTATTTTGGTCCTTTTCTTTCCCAGCTTCGAGTACTAAAAAGGATCAGATTTCAATATCTGGAACTAGAAAGGACTCTTTCCCTCCTCTACTTTTCCTATTGTCCAAGGGCTTGAATAGTTTAGGAAAACATTATTTTTAGATTAGTCAGATTTATAACCGTGACTATCTTTAATACGATTTGTTGTGGCTTATACGCGTTTTGGTCTTAGGCTAGAGTCTCTTACTTTTAGCTTTACTCATAAGAATTTGAAACGAAATAGCCTTGCCTCAGGTTGGTTTCAATACCATGTAACCGGAAAAGATTTTGTTTTATTGTTGCTACAGCGGCTCATTTTATCACAGGTGAAATTTCATGGTTCAAATTTTTGGATGCACAGCAAATCTAGGATGACGGTGCATCGTTCAGGAAAGTTACATTGAGTTTGATATGGCTGTTGGTGAAATGTAAGACATTTGAAATGTCCGCTAACCCTACCGTTATTCGATTGTGTTTGTTTTAGAGAGTAAAATTTGGCACAACTACCGTAGAGCCATGTCGTAAACTATGCATTGCATTTAAAAACAACGCTGTAAGGAATCGTACCGCAAACAAGTGGTACAAAAAATTTCTGTCTGGCTAAGAATCGCTGGAGCATGAACCACAATCTGGAAGATCGTTTGTCATTAATGACGAAGATGAAGAAATCGTTGTTGACAATGATTCCATCTTTACGTTTCAAAAATTTTCAAGAATGTTCCACATGAGTGATGAAACTGTTTGCATTTGCAAACTGGCGTACGCAGGGGGTGTTGATGGGGGTTGTAACCCCCATTGCAATGAAATTTTGTATATTTAACATAGGAATATATGAGTTGTAGCTCTGTAACCCACCATTTAGGCTATAATCCTCTTATAAACTTGCTGCGTACGCCTCTGCATCTGCATCAAGTTGGACAGATGTGGAAGTTCAAAAAATGGATCCCACACGATTTATCAACTGGCGGTAAACTTCGAATAATTACTCTTTACTCTTCAGTCATCTCCCGTTATAAAATTAACCGTTTTTGGATTTCTTGTTGCATGTGATGAAAAATGAATTCCGTACTCCAAAAATAAAAGGACATATTGATCGTTATCGGGACAATCAATTTCTCCATTTTCAAAGGCACCACTCCATTCCGAGAAGTCTGTGCCATGCATGTTGGATTTTGACCGGTATTGCGTACCATCAGTTTTTTCTGAAAGGCCAAACAATTACGATTGAGAGTCAATTCGAATGAGTACAGAATGCAATGATTTACAGGCAGCACTGGTGCAAAGAAAAACTAGTGAGGTTCTTGCAGGATGATACCAGACCACGTACATCAAAAGTTACCTACAATAGGATTGCCGCTTCAGAATATAATTTGTTGCCTCATCCACCTTATTCCCCTGATTTGGTCTTAATTACCAAATTTTTCTTACCCTGTGTATACCACATGCAAGAGAGTTTAAAAAGTAGGCAGAGATAAAATCGGAGGCGTCTAGGTTCAATGATCTTTAAGACAGTTTACAGAAATGGTACGTATAAGAGTGTATCTCGCTAAGAAAAGGTCATCGAATGTGTTGCCCATGTTGACGAGTGGAATCATTTTTAAAAGAATTCTATGGTTTTTTAACTTCCGTACCAAATTCGACATAACTTTTTACGGTTACTTTATAGCACAAGCTATAGTTAATACCGTCCTGACCCTGTAGTCATTATGAAAATTGGCCATATACTCCTTATCCTCGCACTCTAGTGTATTAGAGAAAGAAGTGGTCTCGTTGAAGTGCGAAGTTCGTGTTTTCGTACAGTGCAAAGACAGCAAGGGTTACGCTGTGAACTCGGACCAAGTAAGCTTTGTTGGATGTGAATATATCACATAGTGAGGTCAGTCGCCTGTCATGGCGTCCCTACGCCGAATGACTGAAAATATCCGCCTATATCTGGTAGTCCAAACTGTCAGATATCCCGTAGCGAGTCGTCTGTTAGTGCTACAGAAGCTCCTGTAATTTATTTGAATATAATTTTATTTAGTCACAGCACTAATACTCCTTTTGCCCCGCAACCGTATGTGCGACCCCACCTTGTTTGGGCAGAATGAGCTTGTCCTTGCGCCATAAAAATAAAACCAATCGACGTTTTGCCTCGCATATTATGATATATATCTTGAACGCAAGTTGAAGAAACAATCGATGTTTTCCATGTGCGTGAAAAACCCGTTTTCACGCTGTAAAATACAATTTTTTATTTCGGCTCGAAGTCTTAGCTCACATACTCAGAGTGATGCCTATTGGATGGGAGGAGTGAAGGGATAGCGGCTTTCTCTCTATGCAAAAATCAAATCTAGCTTATACAGTGCGTCCCAGAAACTGTGGCTAACTGTACCTCTACTTCTAAGATACGTATAAAGTTCATTATGGTCTCATTTTAAAAACCTTTGAATGCGCTTATCTTTAATGTCATGAACATTGGGTTTCAACATCAGAAAGGCAGGAAATAATAGGAATTTGATCTTTTTCTCTCTTACATGTTAACAATACAGTATTTTAAATAATAAAGCTTTTTTTTTTTTTTTTACACTGTTACAAACAGTGTAGTCAGGGACCTCAGCTGGGAGGGGTTAAGATTGGTTTAATAGTTTAGTTTCAATATCAGCCATGCCGAGATCCGGGAAGAAGCTAAACTGTGGCCCTCGGGCCCCATTCGGCCTGCCAATTTATCAAGTACAACCAGCGTATTACCCTTCTTTTATTCAATTAAATCCATTAAATGACATTTAAATTATTTTTAAAAAATAAATTGCATTAAAGAATTTTAAAGAAGATTGTAATTATTGGCGTCTGAATAAGGTTGTAATCAATTGATAAAATCTGCATTTTCAATACTCACATTTTAAATATAATTATAAATCTGGCCCTCTGATAGTTAACTTTCGTGGCTTTGCGACTTTGATAAATTATAATTGGCTGCAACTACAACGCCCCTATTTAATTAGGCAGACACATACTTCTAACGAGCGTAAGTATAACAAGGCCATGCATGGCTAGCTCTAGTAGCTTAATAGCTAGTTTCAGCACGTCAATCTAAAGGTCGTCGGATAGAATCCAGGTTTATGTATGGATATTATTTTTCTCCGTCAGACTCCTTTTTCAACCATAGCTTTCGGTTTAAATTTGAATTTGGATGCATCCCAAATTCATAAGAAACCACTACGCCAACAAGTAGATTGGCCCCGCTTCTTTCATAAATTTGGGCCCCAACATCTGCGTGCAGATGAGGCCATTTACAAACTTTGAAAGAAATATGAAATATATTTTAACAGGAAGCGGGGGGGATTTAAAGAATGCTTGTAAACCTGACGGAATAAAACTTAGTTTTTTTTTTTTTTTCGTACGTTGCAACAGACGGCAAATACAAGCACGTATAGAAATCTATCACAGACGGAAATTTACGAGTCTCGAATTTGACGACGAAAACTGAGCGAAGAAATAACATACGCTTGGTAGAAATATGTTCAATTCGGGATATAAGTGGATATTTCAGTCCGTTGCCCTTTTCCACGCTTCGGAAATTGCTTCGGAACTCAAAACTTTCCAGGCAATTGCCGAACTCACGCTTAACTTCGATTCGAAAAGTTCCAATTTTTCGAGGCCTTTTGGGGAAATAATGAGCGGTATTGTCAGTTTCAATTTGACTTTCGTTGGCGATGTTTTGCTAAAAACATAGTTTGGAAACAGCGTTCTCTGCAGGTACATAACGTGTCGCTGATGAAATATTTTTGATCTTCACAGAAGGTCATTTTGTAATTAAAAAACACATTTATGAAGAATCGAAACAATTCTACTAAAATGTATTTTCATTTAGAGTTAGATTTATATTATATTCAGCATTAGGGTTAGATTTATATCGTATATTTATCATTTGAGTTGGATTTGTACCATATATTCATCATTAGGTTTAGATTTATATCATATATTCATCATTAGATTTAGATTTATGTCATATTATTTATCAGTAGGGTTAGATCCATATAATATATTCATATTTAAGGTCAAATATATTATCGGTGTACATTGTAGAAACATTTAGGGTTAAATTCCTACATGAATCCGTGTGTGTTGTAAAGACTGAGTTCCTCAAACTCCTTTGTTTCAATCAGGACTCAAATGTCCAAGGGATGCTCAAATCTTCAAAAAGACCGAAAATTTTATCTGAAATATTGAAAGTAGCTACGAAAGAGAAAAATTATATACAATGCAATGAAATAAATGAAAGAAACAAAGTTATACATTTTTTTCCACCCACGTTTAAGTAGCTCAAACTAGAGCTTTTTTTTTTTTTTGAGAAAAATGGACTCTTTCCCTTTCCTAGATTCGAACCAGGGACCCTTCGTTTACCCCGGAGTGTCTTAGACCGCTAAATGAAGGAGGAAAGGAAACAACGCTCTCTTTCTCCGTATATAAGGATGTATGATATTATTACCCTTCACAGGGATAACACAATTGCCAAATATGGTCAACACAGAAAAGCCTCCGGGGCGAGATTTTTGTGAGTTTTTCGTGGAGAATTTATTATACAATATTTTTTTACCACCCACGTATATATAGCTCAAACAAAAGTTTTTGTCTGGAAAAAAAAGAGACGCTTTCCCCGTCCTGAATTCGAACCAGGGTCCCTCCGCTTAGCTCGGACTGTCTTAGACAGCTAGATGAACGAGGACAGGAAACAACGGTCTCTTTCTCCGTATCTAAGGATGTCTGATATTATTACCCTTCACAAGTTTTTCTGTGTTGACCATATTTGGCAATTGTGTGATCCCTGTGAAGGGTAATAATATCATACATGCTTATATACGGAGAAAGAGAGCGTTGTTTCCTGTCCTCATTCGTCTAGCTATCTAAGACACTCCGGGCTAAATGGAGGGACTCTGGTTCGTATCCAGGACGGGGAAAGCGTCTCTTTTTCTCCAAAAAAAAAAAAGCTCTAGTCTGAGCTACATACACGTGGGCGGCAAAAATTATCGTATAATAAATTCCCTCACAAAAAACTCACAGAAAATCTCGCCCCGGAGGCTTTCTTGTGTTGACCATATTTGGCAACACTCTTCACACTTCACAGAGATTTGTGTAATCTCATTGAAGGCACACAGACAAACAAAATTAAGCACGTCTAGATTGAGTGAAGTAAGATGGAGGGAATCTTGTTTACCACAAATGAGCAATTACACAATGTGATACTTGGTGGACGGCCTCGCCTTATCTGGCGCATAATGACCCCCTTGCTCTCCTCGCGCCATAAAAATACAGCCAACCAACACGGATAAGCTCAGGAATAGGATTGGATTCACAATAGAGAGGAAATTGGCTAACCATGTTAATGCTTGTGATGCAAATTCCCATAAAATAATTCGGAAGTAAAGGAAAGTAGTAGGAAAAGTAGTAAAGGAAGAAGAAATGAAAAGTGGAAATTGAATGGGATTAGGGAAGATAATGAGTGGGGTTTAGCTATTTATGGCTTTAGCAATGTTAAGAAAGGCTCGATCAAATACTTATATTTTTTCTCATACCTTTCGTTTAAAAAGAAACGATCTTTTAAAAGTATCTTGTGTCTAATATTTCTGACATTTTTTCTAAAGAATTAATTTTTCCGAAAATGCCTTCTACAAAACTTTCTAAAGAATTCTTTTTTCTAATGTTACCTTTCTTTTAAAGACATTTAAGAATTATCTGACTTAAGATTTATTCTTGTTAAGAATTACATTTTCTAAATTTTCTTTCATATTTTATCTTTCTTTCTCCTCTTTTCTGAATAATTTTTCAAGACTACCCTTTCACAGGACCTTCAGAACTTTTGCGTCGTACGTACATCCTTCTTGCAGACTTTTTTCTCGTAAAAGTTCTGAAACCGTGAAACTTCAAAACTTCAACTCCAAACTTCCTAACAATTATGGCATTTTAAAGATTTCTACATTTCGAAATCGCAAGCAGAAGATATATTTCCAACGAACATTGTATATATCATCGTCTTTTTCACTGTACATTCTGGTAAAGATATACTATTCTTACAAGGAATATACTTTTAGTGAAAAAAGTTCAATTCTTTTTCTATTTCATTAAATAGGTTGGACTTCGACGTTTCGATCCGGAGAATACAATCTCTGGATATAAATTTTAAAAACTTAGCTCTTATATACAGACCTGCTTTTTCATTTATATATGGATTGAAACCATGTTACAAAGACGTAGTAGAGAATTTTCTGGGGCTGAAAAGCTTATACAAGGACGAAGAAGAGTTCAAAGAAATGGATGCGAAGGGAAAGAATATCAGATACATCGGAAAGATGTATCGGCGCTCTGACTCCGGCGAAAGAGCAACTTTTCAGAAATCGTTTTCCGAAAAATGTATCTCAAATATTCCTTTATAAGATACTACCCTCAACTGGAGAAAAGGCAATCGCGCTACGTGTTACAGTATCTGCAATGGAATTCCGATATTCCTCGCGGTTGAGTGATATTTTTTAAATTTTCAATTTGGTGTCAAAATTTGACAAAACGATCCTTTTCAGCGAACCAATATTGGCAGATAAGCGCTTCTTTTGAAGAAAACAGGAAACCAGGTTAGCTCTTTAACGGACCTTTGGAAGCATAAATGAATTTTTAAACATAAAAAAAACAAAAAATAAACCACGATAATGTATTCTGCACCAGAAGTAAAGAACAAAATTGAATACTTGGCGATGAAAAATCAAACAAAGCGAATAAATCGCCATTATCCAAAAGCTATGAACAAGACCATAATTGTAAAAGGTTCGGGGAATGATGTGCGCAGTGGCGTTTAGTATACGAAGCGTTCGTTTCCAAAAGGACCTAAGTCATATTTTGAAATTTTTGAGAAAAACGCACTTTTTTATTTTCCGACTAAATAAAGTTTTGAATTTAAATCTTATTTTGGGGGAAATATTATACGTCCCTCCAACTTCCATGCAAGTTACAGAAATCCTGGAGGTTTGAATACAGTGGTAAGGCTGATCAAATTTTGACTTACCACCTTTTGCCATAAAACAGAAGACTTGGGGCCTTTTGTCATAAAACGTAAAATTCACGTTTATTTGAGACAAAATGATTTATGCATTAGTATGCATTTATTAAACTTTATTGCTTAGCTTAACAACATCTATAAATAAATTGAATGCTAAATACTATCTTGCATAAATAGAAATACAAATAGTATTACAAACTATGTAAGATTTTCAATGCGAGTTTTATATAACTGTTAACAATGGATACTATGCAGAATCTGAACTCAGATGAATGTGCATTAGTTTAGCTACTAAGGATCTTCATTTTTCAAAGCTATCTATTATCATCACTATCGACATCGCTATCTGTTTCCTCTCTACCTGTATCATCGTCAGTACACGATTGCTTGTAAAAGGGAAAACGATCGCGGGCATCATTTATTCCGATTGTTTCTGTTTAAAGACATTAGTTTTCTTCGCTTGTTTCATGCAGTTGCGAGGCTTTACATATAACGCAATACCACTGAATTTTTTCCTACGTTTAAGGATTGTATGACGAGAATACTGACACTATGTGTTGGTTTAACCTCTATGACACGTTTTGTAATCTGTGTCACTTTTGCTTAGGATATAGGAAAGGTGTGTTTACTCTTTAAGTGTTTATGGTTGTATTTTTTCCAATCCATGCTGTCTCGATCTTTTGTATACTGTAATAGAGTTTCAACTTTGGAAAAATATTTAAAATATTTACTTGAGTGTATTGTTTCCACCTCCTTAAGACTGGTTTCCACACGACCAAAAGCCCGATCCGCTGGCAAGTATGAATGGCCACGAACGAGATAATAGTAAGTGAATGTAATATCAGGCTTTACAGCTACAACGGACAACATTGCCAAAACCGTATAATTTTTGTTTTGGGCTCCACATGCATCATTGAACAACCCCACATTTTTTACGTTGTTAGGAACCTTCTTCATTATGAAGTGGTACAACGCACTTGCGATTTCATTGAGCTCACGTCCACCCTCATGCTCAGCCCATGTGTAAAAATATATGTCATCTTTCGTTCATTCGGCATTCTTTCCATAATAAATAACCACACCAAAATAATATTGCTGCTGTTGACGTGAGTAATACCTTCTGCAGTTGGTGTTCTTGGTAATTCCTGATTCTGCATCAAGTCAAAGCAAATAGTCATTGTGTTTTCTTCGTCTGCAAGTTCTCCTAATAATGAATAAAATTTTCTGCTCCGATGTTTGTGCAGTAAATATTCAGTTACTAAAACTTCCTTTTTGTGGTACGTCTTTCCCAATCTTCATTTGAAGCTTCTTTCTCAAGCTGTAGGAACAAATGTTTTTTTTTTTTTTGGTGCATCAAAACCAAGATTAAAATCGTTTGTAAATATTTTATAATAAAGAGAATATGTACAGTTCATTTTATATTTTTCTTAGAACAGCTTCCACATTTTACGCACGTTTAATGTGGTAAATAGGTACTAACAATATGGCGTCTTTTTACGCCCATAATGGCTTGATCGACAACGCAAGCTACGGATGTGTTTCCGAATGCTGTTCCTTTTCTTTTCGGTTTCTTCATTTAAGAAAACTTCTCCTCTGCATTCCGATCTTGAATGTTTATTAATAAACCAATATTTGTATATGCTGCAACGTGCATTTCGATCAATTTAATACCAGTCTCTTTGCAATTTGGTTTAAATAGTAGTCTATGTACTACACCATTCTGCGAAATAACTGGCAACAATATATATACGTTCGTAAAGAGATTATATATTGTCCTTCGTAGCTCAGTGGGTAGAGCCTCCGCCCGGCAAGTGGAAGGTCGTGGGTTCAGGTCCCACCGAAGGCAGAAATATTTAGCAAGATCGTTAATTCTTTTCCGCCCCACACAAAAGACAGAACGAAAAGTTGAAGCACAAACTGGAATATCATGCGCATTTGATACTGAAATGTAGTATTTCACACTCATATTCCGATTTCTTTTCTTGGCCGGTACGACGTTGGAGACCAAATTTTCATTTGCGTACACAGAAAAGCATCTTGCCTTATTTTGTTACCGTCCTAGTACATTATGTCGGAAACTTCTTGCATGCTGACAGTAGTAAAACGTTTTACTTTGCAATAACTGTCACTTTTGTGTTGATACGCCACTGCTAGACGCTTTCCATTAGCAGAATGCTATTTCACTTTTTTTTAAATTTTTTTGCCATTTAGTTGAATCACGCTTACGTTTTCGTGAGTGTCCTGGAGTCGTCGAAACAACCTCCGTATCGCTACAACTTTCCATACTGCGGTATATACGCCGTTGGCTAGTGTTTTCTCACTACTCTTCTTTTTATCAGCAGAATAAAATTTGCATATTACGTACCAAACTATGACGTAAAATATTTAATTTACGTACCAAACTATAACGTAAAATATTTAATTTACGTACGTTTCAATAATACTGTGCACAAGGTGGTCTGCCGAAATACATAGGTATGCGCAAAAAAGGGTGAGCGTTTCAGAACGGACAGAAAATAAAAGCTTTTTTTTGACTTGGGGCTTTTTGACATAAAATTTTCGAGTGACTTATGTCCTTTTGGAATAAAACTATATTTTCGCTATGAACTTCGACCTTGATTAAGGACACTTAGGTGGCTTAAAAGGTTCGGAAAATCTTAACGGACTACTAAGGCTGACTATCAGCAATTAGTATCAATTTAAAAAAAAAATGACTTAGGCCTTTTTGGAAACGAGCTTCTTATATGTGTGTAGAAAATAAACTATTATTATTTAATGTTACACCTATACTTTAGTAAATTTATAGTAATGGTTTTTTTTATTAGATTCAGGCCTTTTTTTTTTAAAAATTAACGACTTTTTTTTCCATTAAAGTTTTGTTAAAAATTAACAATATTTCGAGTTAAATTTGGGATTAATAATTAAAAGGTTTTAATCGATTTTCTATATCGATTTAGCGCACATTTGAATTTGAATTTGAAAAGCTTTTCAAACTTGAAATGGCAGCACCTAAAATTTTAAGGTTCTTCAAAATATTTATAACGACTATTCTTTGCGAGATAAAGTAAATTATTAATCGAATTAACATTAACGGTTTGAAATTATAAACTGAAGACCTAGCATGTTCGTTATTTTATGTTTTTTTAACGACATATTATCTAATGATAGCAAGACCTTACAACCGTTGAACTAAACAAACTTGTTTTTTAAATAACCGTTGTCCAGACGTGGCGGGAACGACCATCAGCTCACCGATAAGAATAGTTTTCCCAAAGGGGTCTCTAATATTGAAAGACCCACAGATTATCTTACATTATGTGGAAATGCACCAGTTTATCATCTGTCAGTGTGTTTAATATGATACGAGGTAATTGTGGACTTCACAGTTGTTTCTTAAATTGAATGAACTATAGTTCGAAATAACGCGAAGGCTTTCCTCAAAATTAAATTTTCATGCACAATATTCATAAACTGAATATCAGTGCCAGATAAGTGCATGCAGAAATTTCGTGAATGGGGTTACAGGCTGACAATAGGGGTTACAGAGCTACAACTCCATACATTCATACGTAGCCATACGAAACTTCATCACAGTGGAGGGGGATTACGACCCCCATAACCCCCCCCCGCGTATAATAGTGCAGTGTTAGGACTAACCGATAATCGGTCATGGCACTTTCGACAATCACTCTTAGCCATGGGCGACCATATAGGGGCAGAGGGGGCTCAAGCCCCCCCCTAGCCATTTAAAAATTGTATTTTCCCGAAACTGCTATGCATTTACTTTCAAAAGTTTTACAGTCACATTTTAAAATGAGACACTTTATAGCTCATTACTAATTGTCAAGCAATATCAATTATTTTTGTAGCGTTTTGGTGTCTTGTACATTCACTAAAATCCTCAACAGCTTTGAGAAGGAGGTAATATTTTTTCTCAGACTCCGCCCCCTCCGTATTCGTATTGGCGCCCATGCTCTTACACTTTTTTTTAAAAGTTTTCGAGCACGAATAATTCGGGGTGGACTGAATTAGTATCCTTCCAATTTTTAGAATTAATATTAATTCTTAATATATTTATTAGACTGAGGCAAGCGGAATATGTTATTTTTATATTTTGCGCCTTTAAAGTCGGCGGTCAAGTGTGTACTGCAACATATTTAATATAATATTCATTTTCTGAAAAAAATAGTGTTTCTAACTCTTGGTGCAACATACTTGCTGTCCTTTTTGCACCATAAAATTTCAAATAATTAGATTTTTAAACATTAATTACTACGTTTTAATGCTGTAGGATTAATTTGAACGAAAGTAACCAATAAGTAATCGGAAGCGATAATGGATTATTGATTCATAATTTAATAGATGTGAAAAACTGTATCTATGGTCTTTCCTTGTTTGGCGCAGAATGACCCTTGCTGCCCTTGCGCCATACAAATACAGCCAGCCAAGCTTAATAGATATGACTATTAATGGTAAGTAAAAATCTTGGATATGCAATATTGCAATGTCCCAAGAAGCAAGGTTAAATTGTCAGTACGGAAGATAAGATTTGGAAGAAAATTAATTAAAATCCGATACCAGCAAATTAAAAAACACGAAAAAAAGTTAAGAATCTAATGACCACAAGATCGGGTAAGGAAAAGCCAATTACAAAAAATAAAAATTAACGAAGTTTAGGAGACAGTGAATCAAAAAATTATTGAAATCGCCTTTGTTACATATGACAGACGATGAGAAGTATAAATATAGTTTGCTTTTTACACGACAACGCAAGCGAGATCAAACAAATATAATTATTGTGGTCTGCATTGCGCCAAAATTTTGATGATATGAAATGTTAATATCTTTTGCATTCCACGATAATACAGACGACGTGAAGTGTAAATATCGTCTGCATTACACACCAATCAAAGGCGGATCTAGAAAATATTTGGGGATGCGCAAACCCTAAAAACCAGTGTACACATATTCCAAGAGTATAATAGAATTTGGCCATTTTTGGGGAATGCGCCTGGATCCATCTTTGACAATGCAGACGACTTGAAGCGAAAATATCGTCTGCTTTACATTAAAATGTAGACGATATGAAGCATAAATGTCATCGGCATTGTCCAACAAGGCACACGATGCGAGGTCTAACTGTTGTAGTGTCGTCTGCTTTACATGACAACGTAAATGATATAAATTGTAAAAATTATTGGCATTACACAACATTTTAGATCATATGGAGGATGCATGTCATCTGCATTATGTTGTAATACAGATGTGACGTTTTTAAATTTTTAAAAAGTACTGGCTTTTACTACAGTCTTTGATTTTACCATGTTTGGCGCAGTATAGCCCAGATGCTCTTGCGCCATAAAAATCCAAACAAACAAAGCAGATGTGAGATGTAACTATCGTCTGCTTTACATGACAATGTAGACGATATAAAGTATAAAAATTATTGGCATTATATGATATTTATGATTCATATGGTCTAAAGTGTTAGCTACATTATGCGACAATGCAAAGCAACTATCGTTTGCTGTAGACGATATCAATCAATCTTTTTTTTTCAATTTCCTTTATTCATCAAGACTATATACAAAATACAATTCCGAAGAATAATGCCACCAAATATAAAATATAGTTTTAATGGGAGATGAGGAAAAAAAACCCGTGTAGATACAGTTTGACGGGTTCCGATCCCCCATAAAGTGTAAAATTTATTGGCATAACATAGCACTTTACACCATATGAAGCATAGATGTCATCTGCATTATGCGATAATGCAGATGTGAGATGCAACTATCGTCTGCTTTACATGGCAATGTAGACGAAATAAAGTGTAAAAATTATTGACATTACCTGACATTTATGCTTTATATAGCCTGAAGTGTTATTTGCATTATACGATAATGCAGGTATGAGATGTAACTATCTTCTGCTTTATATGACAATGTAGATGACATAAAGTGTAAAAATTATTGGCATTACATGTCATTTATGCTTCATATGGTCTACAGTGTTATCTGCATCATGCTACAATGCAGATGTGAGATGTAACTATTATCTGCTTTACATGGCAATGTAGAGGATATAAAGTGCAAATATTATTGGCACTACATGACACTGAAGACAATATGAATCATAAGCGTCATCTGCATTATGCGACAAAGCAGACGACGTGAGCTATAACTATAATCTGCACAGCATGCCAATGTATTTTTTGAAGGGTGCTCGAATGGAAACAAGGTCCTCAACCGCAGCTATTACTAAATATTTCTACGCGTACCTCAGAATAGAAAGAAGCATTTAAAATTTTTGTTGTCTCTCTTTTTTTTTCCCTCCAAGTCGAAAATAGATTTCGACTGAGGCTTAAAAGAAAAGAGATGACACTGTGGCCTTTTACTTCGTGTCAGTAGGACTATTGCTTCTATTTAATTGTTACTGTATTTTTTTACGCGTCCTAGAAAACAAGACGACCGAACTTTGGTTGATCTTTTCTCTTTTTTATAAACTTCATGCCAATAAAATGACGGAAAATATCAAATGAAAAAAATACCGCTTGAAATTGATGCAACTGCGAAGCTGCATCCAACCTTTCCTACTGTTTGGTTGCATAATCGCAGCGGGGGATCAACGAGAGGGGGAGATCCCTATTTTTGTAATTGTTCGTTAGATCCGGGATCCAAAAAAAAAAAGGCTTGTTCGCTAAAGATGGTTAAATTGTGTTGGGCTTAATATAATATATTATACCAAACAAAATCCATATTTTCCTCGCTGTATCCAGAAACTCGCTAAATGCGGGCTCGTCATAAGTGGGTCTTACTGTATTTTACATTCCCCACAAAATCTCTCCCTGGATTCACCTCTGATAATCGTCTATTCTTCTTAACACAAAACGTACCAGCACCTTTTATATATCTATTCCTATCGCAACCACTGAAATGACTTTTTTTTTGAAGTAAAGATTATATTTCTCCGAATTAATCATAGGTCATTGACAAATTAATACATGGAAGTAATGCACAAAATAATTCTTCTAGCCTTTTTCAGATAATCCTTTAGATTAAATTAGGGGAATGTTTTTTCATCAATTTTTTTTCATCATGTGGTAATATTAGATGGCAAATTTCCGGCAAAGAAAAGAATGATTTCACCTGATTGCCTGATGGGAATCTAAGGGTCTTGGGTTCGTTTCCCACCAGGTATAATGAAATCGTTATTTACTTTGCGAGCAATTTATCATTCTTTAGATTGCTTCAGCTGCTCTTGTTGGTTCTGGTCAAAGACCTACCAAACTCGAAAGTTCTTATTTATAGATATTCCAGATCTTAGTTCTGTTCGAAACTGACCCTGCGGTGGTTCAGTAGTAACGCCTTCGTTTGACGTCCAGTTATCTTGGGTTCGACTCCCAACTATGCAGTAAAAAAGAATGTTTACGGATTAACTGCTCATCGTAGTGCAGGAATTGGTTCCCTAGGCCTTAAGAGGTTCTTATTAATCGGAAAATTAGGTCTCGGCGCAGTATGGCCCTTGCTCTCCTTGAGTCGTGAAACTCGCACAAAATTAATGTTCAAACTCGAAGTAAACACAAAAAATATTTTAATTGTTTTCATCGTTCGTGGGGAAACGTGTGCTTGAATATATTATTAAAATTATTTGTTTGAGCGACTCGAAAGCAAGAAGATGAGATAACCGCACTATGAGTGTTGGAAAATGATATATTTTTCCTCTTTTTTTTCCATCAAGTTCTTTGCTTTTTCACTGTAACAAGAGCATTCGTTTTGTCCTCACCATCAGGGTCTCAGACTGTGTACAGGTGCATTCCGTACCTCACCAGCTTTAAGTCTTTATGTGGAAGCCAACGAACCATCTTTAACATCAAGGCTTATGCAGCTGTCTCTTAACTTTTATACGAAACCTAAATCACTGCCCACTCACCCTCTTAGGGATGTCATTTTCGAACCTCGTTCCACCTTACTTTTTAATGCTCGCCCTTCATGCATCCCTTCATTTGGTATTCGGATGGTTAAACTAACCAGAGAATTAGGTATAGATTGTCGGAGCATTGCTCCTACACATACTCATTTATCACCGCCATGGGTCATACCTGCCGTGGACATCCATTGCGATCTGGTTAACCACAGCAAAAGCACTACACCTAATGCTTATTACCAGCAGTTATTTTCTGAATTTCGGGATCATTTTCAAGACTCCAATTTCATTTTTACAGATGGGTCCAAAACTGAAACAAATGTAGGTTCTGCATTTGTCATTAACAACAGTGCCATTGCAGAAAAAATCCCCCCATCATACTCCATTTTCACAGCAGAACTTTATGCCATTTCCATGGCACTTGCGTATATTTCAACTCATAGCTTAACTCATTGTATCATCTGTACCGATTCTCAGAGCTCTTTAAGAGCCCTGGAATCTTTTAAATATTCACCTCATCCTATTTTATCCAAAATCCATTCACAACTGCAGCACCTGCACAATCATTCCAATATTAAATTCTGCTGGATCCCTGCTCACATTGGTATCAAAGGGAATGAGGCTGCTGATGCAGCTGCG
>QLNU02014176.1:158079115-158140823 GCA_006491805.2 Dysdera silvatica
AACTGGTACACCTAACTAATATCGTGTAGCCTCCTCGTCCACGCACGCAGAAGTGCCGCAACACGATGTGGCATGGACTCGACTAATGTCTGAAGGTATCCTGGAGACAATTCACACCAGGAATCCTGCAGGGCAGTCCACAAATCCATAGGAGTGCAAGGTGGTAGAGATCTCTTCTGAACAGCACGTTGCAAGGCATCCCAGATATGCTCGATAATGTTCATGTCTGGCGATTTAGGTGGCCAATGGAAGTGTCTAAAGTCAGAAGAGTGTTCCTGGAGCCACTCGGTAGCAACTCTCGATGTGTGGGGTGTCGCATTATCATGCTGAAATTGTCCAAGTCCGTCGGAATGCACAATGGACATGAATGGGTGTAGGTGATCGGACATGATGCTTACGTACCTGTCACCTGTCAGAGTTGTCTCTAGACGTATCAGGGGTCCCATATCACGCCAACTGCACACGCCCCATACCATCACAGAAGCTCCACCAGCTTGAACAGTCCCCTGTTGACATGTAGGGTCCATGGATTCATGAGGTTGTCTCCATACCCGTACACGTCCATCCGCCTGATGCAATTGGAAACGAGACTCGTCAGACCAGGTAACGTGTTTCCAGTCATCAACAGTCCAATGGCGGTGTTGGCGGGCCCAGACGAGGCGTAAAGCTTTGTGCCGTGCAGTCAACAATGGTACACGAGTAGGTCTTCAGCTCTGAAAGCCCATATCAATGATGGTTCGTTGAACAGTTCGCACGCTGACACTTGTTGATGCCCCAGCATTGAAATCCGCGGCAATTTGAGGAAGTGTTGCACGTCTATCTCGTTTAACGATTCTCGTCAGTCGTCGAATGTCCCGTTCTTTCAAGGTCTTTTTCCGGCCGCACCGCTGTCGGAGATTTGATGTTTTACCGGATTCCTGATATTCACGGTATACCCGTGAAATGGTCGTACGCGAAAATCCAAATTTTGTCGCTATCTCGGAGATGCTATGTCCCATCTCTCTTGTGCCGACTATAACGCCACGTTCAAAATCACTTAAATCTTGATAACCTGCCATTGTAGCGGCAAGAACCGATCTAACAGCTTTGCCAGACATCTCTTGTCTTATATAGGCGCTGCCGACCGCATCGCGTTACGCTGATTGGTTGCAAAGCTCCGTTATTTGCATACGCACGCCTGTACCGGTTTTTCTGGCACTTCAGTGTATTCGAAAGATTTCTACAGCAGTTTTCGCGATATCTTGTCTCGGATTCAAACACAATTAGATTATAAATCCATTTCTGTTTAATGTCTATGAACTAGAGTAGTAGTCTCCAAAGTTATCGACACCGACCCCCTAGTTGTCGATTGGGGGCCGATTCTGTCTCAGGGGTCGATAAAAAAGTATTACAACATTATACGGGTAACATTTAAATCTGTGAACTGTGATTGCCTCCATCGTGATTGGCAATGCAATTAAGAGTGAATAATGAGAACGACATGAATAGGACGTATAATGGCGCATTGTGGTAACGCGTTCGCCTAGTGCGCCGTTAATCAGGGTCAGATTCCAACTGTGCAAAGAACGCTTACTCAGAGAGCTCATAAAGATAGCACTGCTCACTGTAGTCTGGGGTTTGGTTCTCTAGGCCTTAAGAGGGTCAAATTCTTCAGAAAATTGTGGGTCCATAGGTTCGGATCCCTCGGAAAAGAATAGATCCCAGCGCAACATAACCATTGTAGTCCTTGAGCCGTAAAACCACAAACAAACACATATAATCTGAAAACTCACATAAGCGCCTTCTTGGATTTCCCATTATAATTATGAATAAATGAGAGACAAAAAACAACGTTTTAGAAGCGTATTTATGTCAAGATTGAGTTCGAGCTACGCGTTTCGGGCGATAAAAGTTCGCCCTTCTTCGGGAGTGAACACGTGGAATATCGTCAACAAACGAGGTTGATTCGCGGATGTAACTAGAGTTGAGTTATTAAGTGAAATGTTGACTTCCAAAAGTAGGAAGTCAAGTAATACGTGGTTTTTGTGGTGCGGCCACTCCTCCCAGAAATTACCAAATTGTGGAAAAGTTGGCTGTCTGTTGGTAGAGGTGGCAATTATAACGGGATAATGAACAAATTTAGTCACATTTTAAAATAAGGTACTTTTTAGCTCATTACTAATTGTCAAGCAGTATCAATTATTTTTGTAACATTTTAGTATCTTGTACATTCACTAAAATGTTTGACAGCCTTTAGAAGAAGGTAATAATTTTTCTCAGCTCCCCTCCCACCCAGAAGTACTCATTTGGGCCCCCATGTATATGTTGTAAGACCTATACATGGGGGCCCATGTATATGTTGTAAGACCTCCATCCTGCAGTGAATTGAAGCTAGTTGATGATGCGTGTGTACATGTTCGTATACACACTGCATGTCAAAAATTGTCACAAGTAGACATCGAGAGCAAAAAAGCTAAAAATAATGCAAAATGTAGTTTTTTTTTGAGCACATGTGTGAACACATGAAAATCAAGATCTTCTATTGACGTTGCTTGAACTACTCAGTTTCGAAAAAAATTGCGAAATCAACGATGACTTTTTCAGTGTCTAGTGCTGAACGATATTATTATCGATTATAAACGATTCAATTCGTTTTGAGATTTTCAAATTATATCGAATACAATAAATGAAAAATTCGGGAATAAAATATTCGAAACATAAAAGCAATTTCTACAAAATTTTCAAGGATAGACGAAATAGATTTGTATGAACAAGTTTCATCACTGATGCATCTTTTTTTTATAAAATTTCATTTTGTTCTACGTTGCAACTTATACATATTTAATACTTAAGCAATGTTATTCTTCAGAATCGTCTGCCTTGGGCAATGCAAGTTTAATTATATTTATGTTAATAATTTGGCAACAGCTTGTTTAAACAGCGATAAAAACTTTCGCTTGTTTACACTGAATAATGATTCGTTTAGAAGAAAATGAAAGCGACATTATTCATTTAAATTAAAAATACCCATGGGGGAGGGAAGGATTTTGAGCGATTATTTTTCAGAATTAATTTAAATTTAATCTTTTGAAACTGAAATTGCTTACAGTAGTAAAAGGAAGCACGATGGATTATCGGCGAGAGTTGGCGACGTCAAAGTTGGTTTCGGTTTTAAAAGTGCGCCAAATTCGCTTGCTTTGATCGCCAAATTCGTTCCTAAATTACAGCAATCTGGCATTACAGTTTCTGATTAGAAAGGTAATTGACTTAAATAGCTTATACAAGTTACTTGCATGTAAGGTATTTACTTTTTCTATTTAAATAATGCTCTGATTTGGCGAAGACGAGCCAAGAAGAAAGACCATACCAACCAGGCTTTGATAATCTCTTTTAAAAAGCAAGTGCTCTAATCCCTTGCTCATTTAATTCTAACGAGCAGTGCTCTGAGCACCACTGCATCTGATAATTAAATACGTTTCTTTCTTTCGAAAAACAATGCCCTTTGTGGGAATGGCTAAGTGGTGTTAGCTTGTGAATAAATTAGCATATACGATTGTCTGTTAACGATCGACAAAAACCTTCTCAGTTCCTGATATTTTTTCCAAGCGATGATTGTACCTACAAAATCACAGTATCAGATTATATTCATGGGCATATAATATAGTAATGCTAGGAAGTATGAAACAGAAATTTTAATATACATTAATAAAGTATAGTCATGCAAGAATTGCAGCTGTCTTATCGGTTTGAAACGTTCGGTATTTGAGGGATATCGGAAATATGGGATACATACATTCGACATATTACATTTAAATTCTTATATATAATCGAATTTTGCTATATATATATGTATATAGACATCCTTAGATACTTGAAGTTTACTACATTACAATTTTTACAAATTCAAGTTTTACTATATTGAAACTTTAAGCTTATTTCCGATTACAAGAATCTTTGAATTTATATGATTCATTGAACTCACATAAAATTTTAAGTTTATAGGAATCTTTAAAAAGTATGGGCTTATTAGAGCTATATTATAGTATGGGATATTAGTATTAGGAGTATATATTATTATACTATATTAACAGGGGCTCATTATGACTATTAGGGGCCTCGGCCCAACTTGCATTGGGGGCCCCCGACACGCGTATAAAAACTGGATATAAATCTGAAAAATATGCGCCCCCTATTCCCATTTAAAAATACAGGTAAGAATATGCTTGTTTATTCCACTTTCACGCCACCTTTGGATGTCAAAGAGAGCACTTGTATAGCTGAGGTTGTGAAAGTTTTGGTAAAAGCAGCAAACAGTTTGTTGGCATTACAATTTTGTGTTTACGGAAATATTGGGGCTTACGCCTATGATATTCGTGATCATTTGAAAAAAGTACAATGCTGCAGTTTTATCAAGATGTAAACAGACAAAAGATAAAATTGGTTGCAAAAAAATGTGCAATAAAAATAACAAATCTTAAAAACATACAATCGCCAAAATTTTGAAGTAATTTATGATAGAAAGTAGCCAAATCATAATGTAATTAAGCAGTGAAATTGCAAGACCAGCAACAACGAAAAAGAGCTAAGTTTAGTTATTCTCAAAGCTGCAGCTGTATTTATAATTGATGTGATAGTAGATACCAACTATGATTTAGTTAGATTCGTTTCAGATCGTAAATCTGCAGAAGGAAGAAAAAAATGTGTTGTTTTTTTTTACATTAATTTACTATTTTATCACATTAAATACAATTGTTTATAAAATGTTTTGGGGCCTCCTCTTTTCGGGGACCCGAGCGTGGGCCCGCATGGCCTTTTCATAATCTGGCCCTGTATATTAATATTAGGAGCTATAGGATTATTGCGAATCTAAGAAATTGTAGGATTATTGTGAATCTTAGGAATTGTAGGATTATTGTGAATCTTAGGAATTGTAGGATTATTGTGAATCTTAGGAATTGTAGGATTATTGTGAGGGATATTTAGAATTTTAGGATTTTTAGGGATATTTAGAATTTTAGGATTATTAGGGATTAGATTTGTAGGTTTATTGGGAATATTTAGAATTGTAGATTTATTAGGGATATTTAGGATTGTAGGTTTATTAGGGATATTTAGAATTGTAGGATTATTTAGAATTGTGTAGGATTTAAAACTGGAAGAGTAACGAACACTACGCAAATTTAATAAAGTTGAAAAATACGCAACGTTTTTTGGCGAAGTTATTAATTTACAAATTTTACAAATTATTTTGTAAATTAATAACTATACCAAAAAACATTGCGTATTTTTCATCTTTATTGTAGAATTATTAAGGATATTTAGAATTGTAGGATTATTAGGGATATTTAGAATTGTAGGATTATTAGGGATATTTAAAATTGTAGGATTAGTAAGAATATATAGAATTGTAGGATTTCAGGATTGTAGGATTTATTAGGGATATTTAGAATTGTAGGATTTATTAGGGATATTTAGAATTGTAAGATTATTAGGGATATTTAGAATTATAAGATTGTGATTTTTTTTTTAATTACCACGAATTCGCAATTTTATGATACAATTCCGGCTTGAAAAAAGGTCGTAAAATCAAAAGTTTGTAAATGGGAATCAATAACAATTCTGTGAGAGATTTTTCGGAACCAACGTGTAAAAAAAGTGTAATTCACAAATTGGGAGGCTTGTGAAAATGCAATTCCACTGTGTTTGAGATTATTGGCAATTCTAAATGATTAGAAATCACAGAAATTACATAAAACTCCGGAATTGTAGAAATCTAAGGCATTATAGGAATTTTAGAGCGAATCATTAGCTATTATGAATTCTTTAAATGCAACGAGGAGCGTTGTGTGCGTGCATGTGCTGTGCGTGTGAGAGTAGATTTATATGGTTTGGGATTTGTTTCGGAAGGTCGAATTAGCTTGAATAATTAACAGAGACAACTGCTAATTAACCGCTTGCTTTCTAGCCATTGGCTTTCAGCAACTTCACCGCATTTATTTCACGAAGGTGTCATCCTCTGTTTAATGAAACGCGCTGTTTTGAAATGAAGCTTAACTAGGCTTTAAATAAATTAATACAATCCTACATCACGCAAACGATGCATGTAGTACACATTCCGGATAACCACGGGCTGGAAGCACACATTACATTCCAATTAGAATTAATAAAACAAGCACAAATTGCGCATCAACAACCGTTTTCAATCCACTGCAGGATGGAAGTCTCTCCGTTATCACACGCGCACGTATTACGGTGAAAGGAATACGGAGGAATTGGTCTTAAGTTTAATACGTTGGCCAGACGTGTTGGCAAGCTGGACCTGCAGTTTAACAAAGATTCCGAACTTCAGTCACCGCAGTCGAAGTCCTACGCTGAGACGGGACTCGTGTTGCCCATCTACCAAGTGGCCGCTCCAGGGAGGGCTGTTTCGAAGGCGCTTTCTCGAGAGCCTGGGTTCTTGACAATGGACGGCTCTGGAACACCAATTGCACATATGCACACAAAATAAAAATCAAATGTATAGCCTAAGTAGCTTAAAATTACGTAAGAAGTGGTTGTAAATTAATTGTATAGCATGTGTTTTACCTTATTTATATGCCGTGCAATATTTTTTATTTTCTCTCTCGTCCAGACAATCAACCGGGGTGACTTTGTCCCACCAAATGAGGGAAGATAAAATTGACGATAACTCCTGTCTGTTTCGTCAAAATATTTTAATAAAACCTGATTCCGGTAGCTAGAAATATTGGTTTGAATATGAAATGTTTAATTTTAAAGCTTTAATTATTGGAGGTGGCATCACGGCATATTTTTTTTTGCGAAATTTGCTTGCCATAAACTTCTTTGATAAACTTGCTTCTACATTATGTAAAAAGGTTGTAAGTAATATTTTTACCCGATCTGCCAAACTGCTCAGGAGCCCGTGACTTCTTTCTCCCAATATGAATGTAAGGGTAGAATTGTATCCAGGTCTTCTATGAAGGTTTATTGAATGATTATTTGAGACATGCGACATAGTCACTAAAAGCCGGGGTGACTTTGCTTTTTTTTTTTTTAAATGTAGGACAAACTGCACCTCTAAATTTCCAAAGTGCATATAGAATTGTCTGTTAATTAATTATTTGTTAAGCGTTAATTATTCTCTAAATTATTTATTGAAGACATTTCACAAAATTTTAGAATAGTTTCGTTTGACGCAATTTACATTATCCTTATTTCTCGCAAGTCAGACATGTATTTGAACAAGAACACCAACAAGAAGAAAGCTTGTCAACAAAATAGTATTTGTTCTATTGACACATTGTCTTCTTCCGTGTGCTAAGCTGTAAGAAAAAATATAATCGTTACAAAAATGATCAGTTAACAGAAATGTCCCGATAATGGAGGGTTTACAATATATATCGATTTAGCCGTTTAATGGCGCATCCAGGCGTATTGACATATTCTGTGTTCCGCGTTTTTGTTGATAATAAAATAATTTCTAATTAAATGGGGTGTGGTGAGACTGGCATGGGTTGTAAAATTTCATTAGCACGACCAATATCTATTTTCCTTGTTTGTGGCTTATTTTATATTCTACGTTAGTTTTTCTAACTGCCATGAGTGACAATTGTTATAAATTCGCCTGTATTGGTGAGGTCTGAGGGAATTAATTCGTTATGCAGACGACATAAGTTCATTTGTTATGGGCAAAAATATCAATAATCTTATTTTAAAAGCTAGCAAAGCAGTTAAATATTATACTAATTTCTTTAATCAAAATTTTCTTACTCTCAATGCAGCAAAGACTAAGTACCTACTTTATTCTCAAACATAATATAAAATATATATATCAACTTCCAATCATAATTAGTGATGATGCTGTCCCATCCTTGCATGAAATAAAATTCCTTGAGATTGTTATCTGATCGAAACTTAAATGGCAATATCAGATACAAGCAATATGCTCCAAGATTAACAGAAATCTCCGAGTTATCAGAGAAGTTATAATTTATCTCTTTACATTCTTGTTAATTTATATTATATTTTATCATTTCTTATATAAATGGTTTTCTTATATGGAGGGGGAGAGGGACTGTAGCTAAAACTAATCTAAGGCGACTGGTGACACTTCGGAACAGATTTTTCCATCTCATTTTTCCTGTTAATTTCCTTTTCCCTAATGCTATCGCCGAGCGATTTGGTATAATATCGGGGGATAAGTCGTTAGATAATAGAATTGCTATTTTTGTGTTCAGCCATATGAGAGAAGACGTGGTTGGTATTCCTCCTTTTGATCAACTCTGACATGTTTATGACGTCTGACCATTGGTATACCAAGAACTTACCATGTTCGGAGAAACCTTGGTCCGTCACGAGTTGAAGTTTTAGTTCCACTGCTTTGGAATGCTTTGCCATCTGAAATCAAATTGTGCAATTTTTTATATCTTTTAATAAACTACGTATTTTTTGTTCGGAGATGCACAATTCCACTGTACTAAGAGTACATTTGTCGTCTGTAATGTGTCTTCGAATTTCCAATCTGAGTAACATGAGCTTTCTTGGGCTTTAGAGTTTTTTCTCACGGCTGCCCAGGCAAGGCGTCAAAGCATTTATTTTCGTGCTTAATTATTATTTATGTAGCTATGATACTTGCTTGAATAGTATTTAAAAAATATTTAAATAACTTCCTACGTTTAATCTCAATTACACAATACAATAACAACAATACATAACAACAATAATTTTTGCCACCCACGTATTAATTACAGCTCAAACTAGAGCTTTATTCGTTTTGGAGAAAAAGAGACGCTTTCCCCATCCTGGATTCGAACCAGGGTCCCTCCGTTTAGCCCGGAGTGTCTTGGACCGCTAGACGAATGAGGACAGGAAACAACGCTCTCTTTCTCCGTATGTAAAGATGTTAAGGTATTATTACCCTCCGCAGGGATAACACAATTGCCAAATATGGTCAACACAAGAAAGCCTCCGGGGCGAGATTTTTGTGAGTTTTCGTGGGGGAATTTATTATACAATAATTTTTGCCACCCACGTATTAATTATAGCTCAATCTCAATGGCTGAACCAATAGGACGATATAGAATATATATAAATGGATGGGAGGATGGATGGATGGATAGATGTCCATGTAACCGAAAAGAAGTACAGTATCGTCAACATGTGCATGGGGTTCAGGGGTACCTTCATGTGTATGGAAACCCTGAGTAGGACCATATTTTGGGGCCCTTTTTACATTAAATTCTAAATTATCAAATGTTTACAAATAAAAAAATTTATAATTATTTTTGTGAGACTTGGGGAGCCGAGTCAGACCCCGTTGCCATACCCGTTAAGACGGCACTGATTGAGTTCCTAGAATGGCGGACACCGATTCTATTTCAATCTCGAATTTAACTTGGAAAATATTTTCCAGAATTTGCAATAACAGTCGGAGACCAATTTCTTAGAGTGAAATTTTTGCTGTTTATCTTTCGCGCGAAGAAAAAGTTCATAAGCCATATATTTGCTAAGTTGGAAATATTTATTTATTACAGTGAGATCCCCTGGACTTGTGGCAATTTTGAGAAAATAGGGGAGGGATATATATATATATAAGAAAATCAGTTTCGAAGCCGAAACACGAAAAGTAATATTTTCTTATCCCCTCTTGACCTTATGACCATTTGAGGCTGCAAGGCCCAACATAAAATATTACTACCATAAATGCCTACTTATGGGTCAGTTTTCATTCACGTGTCAAAAGGTCCAGAATATGACTGAAAGTGATTGGTCCATTGAGATATTGATAGAGCGGAGTGACAAACCCAATTTTAAATAGATGCAACTGATGAATGTTCGTTATGAATAGATTATCGTAGTATCAGATTTCTGGAAATTAATTTTTTATTAATTTTAATTAATTAATTAATATAAAGAAGGCAAAATAACGATATTCTTACGGAGCTAGCGCATGGGCTTCAGAATTCTGACACAATGTCACTCTAAACGGTTTTTATTACAAACAGGTAATTTTATGGCTAAAACGACAGATTTAAAAATCCAAGTTATCCTCGATAATAATATATTTAAAAAAAAATAATACATTTCAGGTTTTGTCATCATGTCACTGAGATGAGTGTGAGTGCATGCATGCATTTATTGTTTTATACATGCATAAAGTACAAAAAATTGTTTGCTTAATTAAGAAAATGAGAAGTTTATATAAAATAAAACAAAGCCAGTTTTTCCAATCATAGAAGTGGATGTCTAAAATTAAGGAAGTAATTTTCTTGCCAGTCTTATTTCTTAATCAACAAATTGTTTATTAGATCGATGTAACCCATTAGCTTATTAATATTTACCCACAAGCTCGAATATGCATCTTGTTTTCTTTAGCATTCATCTTCTCTTAGTTATTATTATTATATTTTAAATTAATTTCTGCGTTATAGATTTTCTCAGAATTTGCTATGCGTCCATTATTCACGAATAGAAGGATTTGTTAATAAATGAATGCATCCATGTTGCCTATTTATACGTGCACACTGATGTCCTATATTTATATGTACAACTTGCACACTCCTGCCACATATTTATGTGTGCGAACATAAATTATCCATTTCCTCGATATGAATGAAACGAGAATCAGGCAAAAATGGTCCCGCTTTGTCTTGAATTTTATGTAAAATGTACTGGCATTATTTCCGGTAATTTTTGATTTACACACTATCCTTAGGGTCGTTGCATGTATTTTAAATTCATTCTAACAAGATTCATTTCTAACAATTCATTTCTCCCACTTCTAACAAGTTCATCAAATCTAACAAGTAGCATCAGACCTGCTTTGCAATGAACATCAATAAAACGCAAAATTCGCTACAATTAATAAATTACTATAATAATACTACTACAATAATAATAATTATTTTAATATAATACTACTACAATATAATAATTATTTTATATAATACTACTACAATAATAATAATATTTTATATAATACTACACAATAATAATAATTATTTTATATAATACTACTACATAATAATAATTATTTTATATAATACTACCACAATAATAATAATTATTTTATATAATACTACTACAATAATAATAATTATTTTATATAATACTACCACAATAATAATAATTATTTTATATAATACTACTACAATAATAATTATTTTATATAATACTACTACAATAATAATAATAATTTTATATAATACTATACAATAATAATAATTATTGTAAAACTGGTATCTTTATAATTAATTATCCGTCCAAATTACCATTATTAGTCCAAATTGCTATCATTATTTTCACAAATTATTTATTATTAATTCATTTATATACTATCACAAATTATTTATTATTATTAGTTCAAACTATTAGTTCCTATGGTTACGAAGTACAAGCTGTCTTCTCTCTTTCCCCCCTCATGTTAAGTTTTAATTTTAAAAATATTTCTAAGATCCGAAAACTGAAACTTAGTTGCTTTATTTTTTAAAAATAAATGTAGAATAGCTTTTAGATTTTACTCAGACTTCGTTTTTAAAACGAAAAACTACTTAAAATGATTGAAGATACTTTAAAATTAGTTTCAAGTGTTGCAAAGCATTTTTGAAATGACATAAAAGACATTTAAGTATCTTGCAAAGAGCATTTATTTAGCCGCATAATTATCCGGTATTTCTATTACGGTTTTAAGTACTAACGTGATTAAAAGAAAGGAGAAAATGCGACTAGAAAATGATTGGAAATAAAATCGTTCTAGCTTTTTTTTAGGCTTCATTTTCTTTTCAAGAATTTGCATATTTCCCAGATTCCTCGTGTCGGTTTACAATGTCGAAGCACGCACACCATTATCAATGCTCCTTAGGACGTTGAAATCGCAGTTGAAAGTGATAGGATTTTTTTTAATGAGCATTTTCGCAAAAGAGCTCTTTTAGAGATATGAGCGTAATTATTTTTAAATAACAAATTCCAACTGTTAACACTTTTTTGTATATTATTGTACAGCGGATAATTAACTTGTTATTTTTTATGTAACGATCGACCTGGTATTTTTTTTATGTAACAATTAACCTGGTACTTTTAGATAACAATTAACTTGGCATTTTTTTGTAACAATTAACTTGGTATTTTTATGTCACGGTTAACTTGGCATTTTTACATAATTGTTAACTTGGCATTTTCACGTAATTATCAACTTGGTATTTTTTATACATGCAGTAATTAACATGGTAGGTTTTAATGTAATATTTAACTTGGTATTTTTTATGTAACAATTAAGTTAGTATTTCACGTGACAATCGACTTAGCATTTTTTATGTAACAATTAACTTGGTATTTTTTATGTAATAATTAACTTTGTTATTATTTTATGTACCGAATGCAAATGTATACTGTTCCGTTAACGCAGGCTCAGTGCTAATGGTACCATAGAATGCGTACGGTTTTCTCTGCCCACCGTAGACCGGGGTTTGGTTCCCTACATAGGAGTTCCAGACTCATCAGGAGACCGTGTGTTCCGGTATAGCATGACCTTAACTATCCTTGCGCCGTTAAACCAACCAGCAACGGTTATTTCGCTTTATTTAAATATTGTACTCCTTGGGGTATCAAAAATTTAAATAACTTCATGTGTGTGTCCGAATATACAGCTAATACAATTAAACCTCGTTAAGACGAGCACGCTTAAGACGAATTACTTTTAATACGAACCGTTTTCTGAAGTTCCGTCAGAGTGTATAGCATACTATCCTTTCCGGATAAGACGAATTACTGTTAATACGAACAGATTTTTTGTTCCCTTTGGTGTTCGTCTTAACAAGGTCGACTGTAGTAGAATATTTTACAAGTTAATATTTTTCTTATTTGAATACGGAATTCTTTGATTTTCAATTTTTTTACTGTCTTCCCGTCCGTTTGACTCATATTCAGCTTTGGACGAAAGTTGAATACGATTGATGCTATCATAACAAATAATATCAATAATTTATGTAATTTATATTGCATTTTGTATACGAAGCTATGCGTCGCAATGCCTGTTAAAGAACCTTTACCTAATAATGGGATGTTCAATGCGCCAGTAGTGGAGTGGATTGAAAAAGGAATAACAAATTACTTTTATTTTTGTCATAGAGTTTAGACAAAGCCGATTACGGCTGAACACACTTCAGTTTGTGACAAAAAAACAAAACAAAAAAAACAAACAAAACAAATCCTCCTTTGTTTTATTGGAAAAACATTTATCATCCTTTTAGTGCAGTGGTCCCCAACCTCTTTTCTCTCTCTCTCTCGTACCCCTTAATTAGACTTTTATTTATGAGCATTCCTTCCTGTCACAAACCCTAGCCAGCCCTTCAAGTGAAAAGATTATTTTTATTCGCAGTAGTGTTTTTGGGTTAACTGTATGACCAAACGAAATTGACGACATGAAAATAAATCATACATCAAATGAATAAATGAAATACATCAAATGAATAAATGAAATACATCAAATAAATCAATACATCAAATTAATGACATGAGTTGGCTTTATTTAAGAAAAATTCCTTGAGGGGGGGAAAAAATTCTTTAAAATCCAGTTGTTTTCATTATTTTGTGTTTCGGAAAATACTCTCTAAATGACACCCTATTTTAAGTGAGCTGTTATGTCACATTTTACTTCTTTTGACAATTGCAGCTCGTTCGCAGATACGACACAGTGAAGTGTCTCAAAAACTTCACAGTGATCTGTTTTGATATAAAATTCCCCAAACTCCAATTTCTTGATGATAGACTCGATTTCGTCAGCAGTTTAAAGATGGTTATGAAACGGTTCTGTAATCCTAAGTTAAGTGTATTTCTGAAGAAACATCAGATAAGTATGCAAGCTGTTGAATTTCATAAAACTTGGAGTTCAACAATCAAAAATACTCTTAAAAAAAAAGTTGAAATTTCATGTCTTGGTCCAAACAATCTTATGAGTACTTTTCCAGGTGAAAGCCACCTCACTTCTGTGTGAAAAATTAATGTTGAAAAATTAATTTTTCTGTTAAAATTAATTAATTAATCCTTTTGAAAAATTAATGTAGTTTAGACGTTATTCATCTCTTCAAACAAAGATTTGAGTAGTCTAGAATTCGTTGACTTGGCCTTAATAAAATTAACAGCTTTCACAGAGTGATTAACCACTTGTTTTAGTGAATGGATTCCTCATTTCGCGATATTGGAAATTCACATACGTGTCTCTTTCTAAAACAGCTCTTTTGATTTGTTTTTGTGTTTCCATTTTAACTTCTTCCATTTCGGTGTTTTCCGCCATTGCCAATGTTATTTTCACGTACCCACAACTGGTCCCCCGTGTACCGCCATTTGGGAAACACTGTTTTTGTGGAAGCACTGTATATCTAAAGTTTCTTCCATTGGTATGGAAAATGACCCGATTGTGTTATGGAAATGCCATAATGAAGAAAAATGTATTAACTGCCGTCTGAATTATTAAATGATTATGGCGCAAATGATCAATATAGAAAAATTGCTGCTGATACCTTCATACACAAACGACAAAATCTGTTTTATGAACCAAGATCGCCCATTTAGCCTGGACACATAAGGAAAATCAGAAATTTGTCATTACTATTTTCCAGATTTTTTGATTGATAGTTTTCGTTTGATTATTTTTATTATAGACCATTCAGGAAAAAATATTCTGCAAAGCAGTGTAGCCATGGATAACAGTTTTGTCAACCACGTTCTTTAGCTCAAACCAGAGCGTTTTATATATAGAAGAAAGAGACAACGCTCTGTCCCGAACTCGAACCGGCGACCCATGGTGTGGCTACAGTATACAATGCATCGCGGTAATTATAGCTGTTATGGCAGAAAAAAGCATGAAATATGAAGAGCGATCTTCCCTCCCGCTTTCCATAGCAATTTCCCCATGGAAATGATCGAAAATCATTAACACTAATTAAGAGTACTTTTAACGCTAATTACGAATATGCAGTAGGACCCGAATATAACAAGAAGCTTGAGACGAACGGAAAGGCTAGTTATATGTGGCTGTTCCCGAAATCAGTTTTGGAATCCCAAACTAAATTTGAAAATACAGTGTGTGTAAGTAATATGTACGTACACTAATATTCAGCTTTGAATTTGATTAAAATTTAATGAAAAACGTACGTTATCACTTCAATTTTAATACAGTAAGCTAAATGATAAACAAAAAGATACCATGTTTAAAGGAAATTACATTGATACTCATTGCTAAAATAAAGAAACGTTTGGGGAAAGGAATATTTCATGCTCTGGTTGATTGCTTTCAATCTTATCTATGGGGGTGTGGCCAGGAGCGATGACGTCATCATATTTCAAATATTCAGACATAACTCGAAGTCTGTCCAAACGGGCAGCGAGGGGTTTACCCCGAAGCGGAGGGGAGATCCCCCCACTAACCCTTCTCTGATACAAGTAAGAGTAATTTGTTTTTAGGTATGAATTTTGTAAAAAATAAATACTAACCTCGTAAAAAACATTTTATATATAAGCAGCACCCTCAGGTTAAAAGCATAGCATTAATAGCCACGCCCTCAGGTTAAAAGCATAGCATTCATAGCCACGCCCTCAGGTTAAGAACAACCAATCGGAGGATGGAAGATTCCCCTCCCGAAATGCACTACTAAAATAAGCTTTGTTGGGAGCTGCTGAAAACAGCGTATAGTCGTTTGCTTCCTTTTGTATATCTGTTCGATGAATTTTCTTTCGCAAAAAAATTTAGCTTATTAAATACGGAGTCGTTAATGTGATCCATGGCTTCAAAGAAACCTTCGTGAACTTAACACATATTCTGAAAAGGATAAGAATTTTCCCAAATTCTCCAGGTTCAAGAGTGGGAAAGTTCGTTTCATCATGTTCGCTTCAGTTAAAGAAATCCTGAATTATTGCTTTTTTTAATTTTCGAATTTTGATTTTTTCGAATTTTCTGCATTTGGATTTAAAGGAATCGCGCCATTTTTAATGGTTAAATCTGAAGTACGCAAAAATTTGGTTCGCGAAGAATGATTTTCTGCGAATTGGAAGAGAATTTTCTCGGGATTTTAAATTAAAATGAGTTTCTGAAAGAAATGTGTTTTTTACGATTTTTGGAATAGGGGACCACAGGTGACTTTAATTCTATTTTTAGACAAATAGGTAAGAAGTTATGTTGCGCCTACGTAATGAGATGTCGGGAAACATCGAAACGCGTTTAAATTAATTTTAAAAGGGGTTAGGAGAAATATATTTTCCATTATTTCTGCAAAGGGCACCAAAGGTGTCCTAATTAAAATCTTGGACTAAAAATCGGAATTTATATCGAATTTAACCTAACTAGATAAAGGATCAAGAACTGTCAGGAACACGTTAAAATTTAACTTCAAAAAACAAGTGGAAATAATTTTTGAAGTTGAATATGGTCGTATTTTTTTTCTCCAGAGAATTCATGTCTATGTGCTTGAATGCAAAATAGAGTCTAATTTATTGTCTAAAATTAGTATCGTAGTTACTCGTGGCTCTCTTTGCAAAAATTATGGAAAACGTCTTTTCTATAAACATACATTTTAATTTGAAATACTGGAAAGTGGGTGTTTTCGACATCGTCATTTATAGATACCTTATTGTATAGTATTTCTATTTCCTTTCTGTTTTGTATCATCTTTGTTATTCAAGAATAAAGACTTGCATTAGACATCCCTGGTATTATTGAATTATTGACGAAGGTATTCAATACGCAATAGTTCTTCTAGAACTCGGTAAAATATATGCATTTCCGGTCCACGTAAAGAAATCAAAGTCCCAGTGAGAATGGACATAGTTTGGCGATATTTCTGACTCATTTGGCGTAATTTCCTGTGCTTAATACCTTGGCAGGCAGACGAATGGTGATACGTTCCACATTTTATTATCGTGTTGCTGTATCATTTGTAATACGCATAGTAAAAAATTAGCGGAATAAAATACAACATTATCTCTATTATGGCAGTCAACGTGTTAATAGAAGTTTTTGTTTTACGGTGCAAGAACGAGTAAGGTCATACTTCTCCAAGACCTTTGATCTTCCGAGGGTTCCAAACTTCCGTGTCCCGGAGAATCAAATTACGAAACATTAATTTTTTTGGCACAGAATGACCCTTGCGCCATAAAAAATACAGCCAACCGACATGCAATGGTGGAAAAAAAAGCCCTGTAAACACTCTACTCAGTACTAGCAGGGTTCAAACCCTGCACCGTATTGAAGAGTATCCCTAAATTTTGGGCACCAGTGCCAATTGCTTGACCTGTTGGCTGCTTATTATGTTTCAAAAATTTATTTTAAATATATCTCGTCTTTAATTTGTAAATGTGCCCTTCAATGGGCCTAAATATAAGAAATAGACCCTGTCCGGATGTGTTAGTGTCATGGGCGTTGGGACGAAAACTCGGAGATTCCGAGTCCAGTCTAAGCGATGGTCACTTCTTTTCTTCCCAGACTCTTGTAACTCAAAATATATTTTCTTTAGATGGGGTAAACGTGAACAGCCAGAAATGGTTATCCCCGTTTATTTAATTTGTAAATTCGTCTCTTTGAAATGTGTTAATTACGTAACTCGCTCCCTGCCTTCCTTCCTCTCTTGGATTCAGTGGTTGGTAACCAGCTCAAAGTAAAATGCCCCAACTTTGCAGCTATGAATACTTTCTTCTGTATTTAATCATGTACATTTCTCTAAATCATCTCCGCATTTCTACTTTTAAGTCCTATTGCAGTGATCTTTCTCCAGGGGCGCCCATATGAGTATTTCTGTGGGGAGGGGCTGAGTAAAATTACCTCCATCTCAGGGCTGACAAACATTTTAGTAAATGTACACGATACTAAAATGACACAAAAATAATTGATACTGCTTGACAATTATTGATGAGCTAAAAAGTGCCTTTTGAAAGTAAACGCATATCAGAATGGGGCAAATAATAAAATTTCTAAATGGCCAGGGGGCTCGAGCCCCTCCCTGCCCCCCATATGGGCTCCCATGTCTTTCTCTCCAATGGTAGCTGAAATATTTGTCAAATTATCCTCACCATGACCGATGATGTAGTACTATTAGATAATAAATTATTCGCAAAAAAACAAAGGCTTTTCCAGTGCCTGGTGGCTACTTTCACTCCCAGAAGGGAGCTGGATAGACGCCTGTAGCTCGATAGACGCCTGTAGCTCGAAAGACGCCTGTAGCTCGATAGACGCCTGTAGCTCAGTGGGAAAGAATATTTGATTGGTAATCAAGTGGCTGTAGGTCAGGCCCCTACTGGATGTCAGAAAACATTCCTTTCTTTGGGAGTAATTTATCATTTAACTGGAATAGTTCATATTTTTATTACCTCACTATGCGTTACAATGATATTCAAGTAATTTTTGGTACGTTCAATAATATTCAAGTAACTTTTGGTACGTTCAATAATATTCAGGGTAATTTTTGGTACGTTCAAGTAATTACAATGATATTCAAGTAATTTTTGGTACGTTCAATAATATTCAAGTAACTTTTGGTACGTTCAATAATATTCAGGTAATTTTTGGTACGTTCAATAATATTCAGGTAATTTTTGGTACGTTCAATAATATTCAAGTAATTTTTGGTACGTTCAATAATATTCAAGTAATTTTTGGTACGTTCAATAATATTCAAGAAATTTGATGTTTGGTAACTGCAAAGTGATTCGGTAAGTTTAATAATAGAAATTTTTAAATTTCGTTGTTCTCAATTGCACAAATTTACAAAAAATGACTTACGTTTAGATGACTCCATTATTATATGTTTTTGTTCCAAACTATTTTGCTTGTGACAAGGGAGTTGCATGCGTTTGTAAAGTTTAAAATCTAACAAGTTTTCAAAAATTAAAAAAAGTTTGGCCAGATATCGGAATAGCTTTTCCCAATTCTTACGAAATGCCATAGTTAAAATGAAAAACCAAAGAAGTGAGTTTGTCATTTTGTTTTAGTTACGTCATGCTACTTTGGCACAGAGTGCTCCATTTTGTCGAAGAGAACAAGAATTTCTTGAAAATTCGGAGTAAGAAGCTTTCTTTCCAAAATGTGAAAAACAACCAAAAAGCAAAACATCAATTTCAGGACTGCTAGTGTTTCGATTGAATATTCTTCCTACGCTACGTTTTCCCGCCCAGACAGGGAACTACTGTTGCCATATTTAAGTTCCTAACTTTTCAAGCCGGAGAGATTTCCTCGTTGAATGTTTTGGCACTAAGTTTATTTAAAAGAAATGCTGTCACATTGCCAGGCTCCTTGCCCAAAATAGCCGCACCTCGCAGAAATCTTTTCTTACGTCGCGAAGAGCCGTCACGATGTTTATTGCCACCCTTTTGTTTGGGGTGCGGATTCGTCAACAGATGCAGTATTTAATTTGCGTCTTCCAATCGATTTCTTCCAAAAATCGTTTGATAACCCGAGTTTAGTTATGCTACCGTTCCCACGAAACCGATCAATCTCTTCATGAAATTCGGCGAAATCAATTTCTAAATTGTCAAACAAGGAGAGGGAACAAAAAGTGGAAAGAACAATTGCTTTAGGAGTTTTTGGATGTTGTTTACGAATGTCGTGAAGTTTTGAACTATTTCCATATTGATTGTATGATACATTCTATCTGAAAGTTAATTTCAAATTCTTGGCGTTCAGCTAACTGAAATGTGCAAGGTATGTGTCAAAGCATTCCAAACCACGTCAATTTCAGTTCTACTATTGGGAAGTTACAAATGTGGGGAGTTGAAAGGATGCTACTAACTTAATATCATAGAGGTTTCAAATTTTCCAAAAATTGATTTTTTTATTATTTTATGGGAAAGGTCAGTTCTTCCTGGATATTTTGATATCAAAATTATTAGTTTCCGTGAAATAGAATGCGAGATACTCCAAAAATTATAATAGTGGAGAAAGTTAAGTGTATGCAATATTTCCCTAAATTTTCTGTTCCTCAATCTTCGAAGCGTTTTTTCTCAAAACTTGAAATTTCCATGTTTCGCGTATGATAAGTTTGAAACCATCTAACATATTCTGATAAAATTTGGTAGGAGCATTCGAACTACTACTTAGCATAAAATGACATAGAATTGTGTTAATCGAATAAAAATTTAATTAGTTTTGTCTATATATATATCATGAAAAATTTCTCTTTTTTTCCATTCGTTGAATTTAGATATTAATGAAAAAATATTTTACTTTACGACCATATTAAAGTATAAGTATAAATCTTAATTATATAATTGATCATCATCATTGATCATAATCATTAATTATATAATTAATGATCCATATTAAAGTATAAGTCTTTCTCTGCAGAATGGTGCCGATGTTATTATGGTACAATCATAAGTAACCTTAATATCATGCGCGCAAGGAAAATATATGTTTTCGTATAAAATGAAAAAGGTGATTAAAGTTGTTTACTTAAAAAAACATATTTTTGTTTCGTTTTTTTAACATATAATTAAACATTAATATATCTATTATCTTCATATTGAAAATGAAGTTGTTATCTTTGATATGTTTCATTCACAATTTGTATTTTAGAAAGTTGCATATGTCGGTTGTTTTTCAGGTTTTGAAACCCCTAAGTAATTAAGGAGCCGTGAAATAAATCCAAGTTCATCCAACTTAAAACCGCTGCCTCCTGTTAACGCCATTGACCGTTGTACTAGTGTTGTGCGAAGCCCTTTCTGCCCTGTAGTCTCATTAGAATCCGAAAAAATGCTGTTCGTTCGCGTTAAATAGGTTACAATAAGCTACTTGTCCAGAACGCTCAAGACTGGTACGCTCATACTGGCCTGAAAGTGCGCAATCGGGTGGGACGCGGAGATAAGCGGGATCTCCTACGAGCGAATGCGGCTTATGTTTTCATATTTTTCGTTATATTTTTTTTTTGTCATTGCGGCATATCTTCTTCATAAACCAAAATAGGCGAGTGTTTGAGGTATCTTTGTAGCGAGTCATTTCCCTAAATCATGAGATTGTGAATGGTCAATGGGAACTGAATGCTCTCTATTCCGATGTTTATAGTTTAGAACGCAGTGGTTCTCAAACTTTTCATCCTGTGGAACTCTTTTCTTATCTCATACCTAACTGCGGAACCATTTTCCTTACCACATGCCTAACCGCGGAACTATTTTCTTAACACATGCCTAACCGCGGAACCTTTTCCTTACTACATGCCTGGCCACAAAACTCTTTTCTTACCACATGCCTGGCCACGGGACCCATTTGTCACATTCTTGGCTACGGAACCGTTTTCTTACCACATGCCTAACAGCAGAGGAACCCTTTGTTTACCACATGCCCGTATACGCAACCTTTTTCTTACCGCATGCCTAATTGCGGAATCATTTTCTTACCACTCTCAGAACCCTTTGCTTACCACGTGTCTGGCCATGGAACCCTTTCCTTACCACATACTTAACCATGGAACCATTTTTTTACCACATGCCTAACGGCGGAGAAACCCTTTGCTTACCCCATGTCTGTACACGGAAACTTTTTTTTACCACATACATACCTGGCCACGGAACCTTTTTCTTACCACATGCCTCGCCACGGAACTAAATAACGGAAATAGTAAGAAAAACGCAAGGAGCTGTCATGGAGGGGGACTATAGAATTTAGATTTACATTTAAATTTTGGCGATATTTAACAAGTTGCTTCCATAACGCCGAGGGCTCCGCGTAACACACTTCGATGAACATTACTTTAGCGGACCATACTAGAGGATCTTCTCTATCGTACAACCACGTGTTATTAGGATAGATGCGCTACTTTATACTTAAAGAGCAGGTTGATACAAACTGGGGCAAAATATACTCGGCGTAAAATATGGACAGGGGTTCTGATATTCTAAATCTGTGTTTCCTAACGTATGACCCACGCCCCACAGGGGGGCAATTCGAAAATAACTTCACTGTACATGATGCAATATATATAATTAATATAATGTGCATAATGTTATATATATAATTTTGTATTTAATGTGTTTTGAGGGGTCCTAAATAATTGGGGGATGGGCAGCGGCTTGAAAAAGGTTGGGAACCACTGTTCTAAATGAAAATAAATGAAGAGGGCTCTGTTTATGCAGGGTTACGCCACTCTGCATCGCATTCTCCCTCGTAACGCCTCTGCAACATCGAGAAGGCACTCTACGATACTATATCAGACTAAACACCGCGATACTACTGTTATACCTTCGTAACGCCACCATTCGCATTCTGTTTACCATCTGACGGGACTCTGACCCTCCTCACTAATGACATTCTAAGCTCCCTCCTAGCACTCTTTCTCCTTCAATATTCTTCCGATTGCCCCATCCCACTTCAATGGTTTCTATTAGGGGAGGGAGTGTGTGAATAAGAACAAATTTTATTCAACTTAATTACAATTTTGGTGATATATATTCTACTATATGAAAATCTTGATATTAGTGGATGTTCTTGACTTTGGGGTTACAGATGTTAACTGTTGATTAGGTTAGAAATGGAGGAGAGCAGAAAGCTACAGCTTGTAAAGCTAAAAATGAGTGAGTTTCATGGAGCGCAGAAATCAGGAATATGTGGGAAAGATAATGGATAGTGGTAATGAGAAGAGAGGAAGACCATGGCTGAGATGGAAGGATGGAGAGAAGGATGACCTGGAAAAGTATGGATGGAGTAAACCTTGGATAGAGAAGATGGTGGAAGGGAAGAATAAAGGAGAATAACGCCGACACTACATGAACATGGTAAAACGGAGAAGTGAAAGAAGATTGGAAGTGAGGTTTCTCCAGCTCATCCTGTTTCCCAGGTGTTCAGATTTGCCTGAGCAATTCACTATGGTTGAGGCAGATCGAATGCTCTTTTTGGTCATATTCCTGCTCCCCCTGTATATTAATAAAAATAAAAACTGCGCAGTTTTATCAGATATTCATTGCAATCGGCCGGAATATGTCGGAATATTTTATGGACGGCTTTAACCATTGAATTATAATCCTATTTCAAAGGACTGTCTGCTTTGAGAGCGAATTTAAAGACTTTGTTATTTCGGGATTGCAAAATTACAAAATTCGACGTATAGAACTTTATTGTTCGCAATTAGCCAAACTTCTAATGCCATTGTAGAAGAGAGTTGAAATCAACACATCATCGCTATTGGCGGTGATATCCGCGATAGAGGAATGTTCGGCTGAAGAGTTTCGCTCGGTGGGACCTGAACCCACGACCTTCCATATCCCACCGAAGGCAGAAATATTTATTTTCTTTCGAACGTTTCACCATCTAATCACGCCATACCATCGGCGTTGGTATCACTACGCCAATAAACGTTGATTGATTGACATTGTTGTTTGATTTAATCTGCGTAGTGTTCGATTT
Source organism: Dysdera silvatica (assembly GCA_006491805.2). NCBI lineage: Eukaryota > Metazoa > Arthropoda > Arachnida > Araneae > Dysderidae > Dysdera > Dysdera silvatica. Next base: position 158,102,472 of record QLNU02014176.1, read on the forward strand.
ATATAAAATAAATTATTGAAAGTGTGATTTATACTAATGACACTACCAATAGTGTAGTTGGGGGGTGGGAGCAAAGGGTGCGGTCGCCCTGGGAGCTGCAATTCGGGGGGGTGTCAATTATCCTTTTAAAAACAATGACAGGCACAACAATTGCAGCAATGACAGTCACGGCAGAATAGCTAGCTACGCCACTGATCACTGCAATTAATTGGCATGCATGTTATGAAATTAATATTAGTATCAGCATTGAAGTTGACATTAACAGCACTGAGAGGTTAATTTTGACAGCATTCAGCTTATTATCCTCTAGTGCGGTTAATATTAGCATCGTGATTAATATTAATACGCTCCAATGCGGTTAATATTAACATCGTGATTAATATCAATACGCTTCAATGTGATTAATATTAATTTAACAATTCATTTTGATCCTCCACTTCATATTTATTTTATTCGTTCTTGTATTATTTTTAGCTCGACTATGATACATCAAGGCTGCTTTCGGGCCGAGCAAATTGTTGCATTTTGGCTAGCAGCCATAATATTCTATCTCATGTAACAAGACATCCAATTATACTTATTAAACTTCCTGTCCTATCGAAATCACTCTACTCCATAATTACAGAAAGCGCGCCTACGATGAAGAGGAAGCGGAACCATCGTTTAGGCAACGGCCTGGTGACCCCAGGAAAACGGATGCAAGATAGTCCTCAAGTCAGATTTGAAAACCGCGTAGTACTCGCTATGCATTTTTTTTTCTTTTTTTCTTTTTTTTTCGTTTAAGACATTCTAAAACAGTTTGGAAAACTGCAGGAGAAAATTTTCTTTGTTCTGCTTCTGTGACTCTTCACTGGGAGGGAAGTGACGAAACTTCGATCTCTTTCATGATGGAGGCGACACGTTGTCCCTGAAAGGGCAGACAGAGGGGAAGCTTGTCATTGATCAGAGATCTATTTCAAGACCAATGGAAATTTGAAGATGGAAAATTTTCCAACCTATTCTTATCCACCATTCCTTTAGCGTGAAACACTTTATCAGCTACCCGAAGCCCTGCGTTTCCGGATAAAAAATATATTTAAAATAAAATCGTTTAGCAACTTTAAAGTAAGTGTTATTTTTTTCTTATTTATATAATAAATTCGGTAGTTCCTTGCTTTTAATATGTGCATATAGGCTACTACACACAGCGCCGGATTAAAATTTCGTGGGAACCTAGACAATATTTTTTCCGGGTCCTTTGGCCCAGAAAAAAATGCCTAGGTACCCATGATTATTTTTTTTAAATGAATTAAACCTGTTTAGAATAGTACCCGCATATAACGAGGATCTTGAGACCAACGAAAATGCTCGCTATATCCGTTATGGAATTTAAATTTTAAACTTTGAAAAATAAATTCAGTACAGGTAACATATTTGCATTTAGGGCCGTCCTTAGTTGATGCGGGGCCCGAGGCAAAACATATTTCGGGGGCCCATACATATACGAGTAAGAAAACAAGACAAAAAAAAAATGGAATAATGTATGAGCATTAGATGGCATGAAATGCAAGAGCCGAAGCAAAAATATTTTTGGGGAAATTTTTAATATTACAAAAATTAAAAATTTGAGAATTACGCTTCACAGGGTCCCAAAAAGCGCGGGGCACAGGGCACGGGCCCGGATAGCTCCTGCTTTAGGGCGGCCTCGTTTATATTCAACGTATATACAAAAAACGCTAAAATTCATGGAAAACGTCGTGGAAATAAGCGCCGCGGTTAAATTACTGCTCTAGTGATAAGACTTGATCCTCAACAATTTTAAATTAGCATTGAGCCTTCACCCCGCTGGGCCCTCAAAAAAGCGGACCCTAGACATTTTTATTGTTCGTCTATACGATAATCCGCCCTGATTACACAATTTACATATCATGCATTTTATGATAGTATATTGCTTTTGGGTCTTCGGCGTAACTGGGAAAGCATGGGAGAAGCAGTTTTTCCTAAAAAAACAAAACTAAATAAAGGCTATATGCGAAGTATTGTAGTGAAGGCTATATGCGAAGTATTGGGGTGAAGGCTATACCTAGGATTGTATACAGGTTTCCAAAAGGGGGGGGGGGGTTTTCGAAGAGGAAGGATTAATGGGAACACACTCTCATGAGGATTTTCAGTTTACAATCAATAATAAGGTTCAGATGGGGTGTTAAAACCAAAACCCATCATTGTGCCCGCCTCTCATATTAATTATATTAAAGAATAAAGAACGTAGGCTTTCTGAGAAAATGATGTAATTATAGAATAATTTTTATATAATTATAATGTTATATTTAATAATGGAATTGAAGGAAGAGACAAAGTAATAGAAGTGTCCTGTCATTCCCAACCCCACCTGCCGTCAGGATATATGCCGTAATGCAGTAAAACCACTTTAGAGGATACTCTCGCGTTGCGGTCACCTCTGTTTAACAAAACCCTTCGAATTCGTAGTCTCACGTGTACTTATTATCTCTTTAGTCCTCCCGAATAGCGAGAGATACTCAAGTCCCAAGCTGTCCACTATTTAAGAGTTTCACAACATTTTGGACTTTAGAAAACATCGATGCTATTAAGCAACTTTGTTTGCTTTCTGAATATCCAAATTTTTTCAAATTGGTGATAGCCATTTGGATATGGCCACTGGACCCGCGTTTTATCGGAAATAGGTCGCTGATCCAGAAAAACGTTCCATGAAACCAAAATTAATTTCTTCCTCAATTTACTAGCAAAAATTGTCTGTTCTCCTTTTTTAGGAAATCAATTTCCTTACTTTTCAAAATTTTCCGTCATTTGCTTAAAATTTATAAAGGGGAGGTATGGAATTTCTTTAAATTATTTGAAATAAAATCAAACCTCAGACGTATCCAGTTTTTTACATGAGGTGATAATGGTTTACGATTTATTGTTTAGGTTAACCCGTCTAGTCGGCATAGGGTAAAGACCCTGGGGGTCTGATAAAGTCCCTGCTGCCCAGAATAGGATATAATTAGTGAAAATGGAAGTAATAAATAAGTAAATAAAGGTGCTCGTTGACTAGTATAGGTATGATATATATAAATTAAAATTAATTAATATATGGTTGCATATAAATTAAGAAAACAGTGGCAATATCATAATTCTGTCGCCAATAAACATCTGTAGATAATTTTTTTATATTAAGCAAAGGAATTAAATAATAAATAAATACATAAATACATTTAAATATATAAATACATATTATCAAATACATTTAAATATATTAAATACATTTAAATACATTTAAATACATAAATATTTTAAATACATTAATACATAAATACATTTAAATAAATACATAATACATATAATACGTATAAATACATAAATACATTTAAGTGAGTTAGGAAGAAGATCCCACACCCTAGGGCCAAAGCAACAGATGAGCGAGAGTCCAAGTTTCTTCCGTAAATACTCTGGTTCAATGAAACCTCTATTAAGCGGTCACTCGCTGATCAGAAAAACTTGGCCGTAAAAAGAGGAGGTCATTCTGAAGTAGCTTAAATATTGCATTTCAACCATGTAAGTACTTCATTTCGAAACTTATGTATTTTTTTAAGTACGTAAGACAAGTTTAAGATAACAACACAAGCATTTGTTGAACGTAAAAGGTAAATTTAAAAGAAGACTAAATATTAAAATTTATTTGTCTTGGAAAAAAATTTATTAATAGCTGTTTGTTGGGTTTTACTCAATCCATTCTCATTCGAAATGCATTCAATTGAGAAATTAACCATTTTCCCGTCATGACGCTTGCAAAACCTGTGTGCTAGTCGAGTATACGATAATAATTTGAACTACGTTAGTTTTGTGTTGATAGTTGTTTATTAGTTTTGCGCAATGTACCACTGCATGATTAATTTATTATCAAAGACTTTTTTTAAGCATTAGTCATTGGAATTGACGAATTCGAGTTAATTGCCACTCTTTGTTAATGGGAGCAGCATCGTAGTTACAGATGACCTTGCGCCCCTGAGAGAACCGCCCAGATTGCGCCGTCATTGCCACGGACATATCTCCTCTGTGAATTATTTTATGCCTTTGTAGGCCTTCTCCTCCTCCCCTTACCTACGGCCCTGAATGGAGGGCAAAGTCTCCTTACCTTTTACCTGTTTATCCTTAGTTTTCTATTGTGAGGAAGACCAAAAATGTCTAAGTTCAATTTTGTTCGTATTTTGCTTGTCGCATTTACAATTTTTTTTTTAAAATCAGAATTGTATTTTTTGTTTTCTTAACGCCATGCTCGTTTACGAACTGTCGACTCCGCGAACCTTTTTTTTTTTGGGGTGGGGGGTGTTCTTAGAAGTTCGTAAAATCGCCAGTCTATCATAATAACAATCCACCATTATATGCTACGGGATAAAGCGTGCTTCAAGCAAACTTTCCCCCAATGTCTGTTTTAAGCGATTCGTTTCTATATATTATCCTAACCCGTTTTTTTATTTCATCCACCTACCTGGTTTGAGGAGATTTCATGGAGTTTTGGTATGTGCAATTGCAAGACTATACAGATTATTAAAAATATAAAAGCATCCCAGAGAAACATGGGAAATATTTCATGGACTTTTAATTATGATTTGAATTTATGAATTATTATTTTCCACTCGTCCACCGCCTAAGAAAAGATTTCACGACGTTTCGAAAACTGCTCTTCCTTTAATCAAGCGAAGTCTATTCATTTTCTTCATTTAAAAATCATTCACACACGTTTATAATTAGAAAGCGTTATAAGTGTAACGTTATATGTGGGTGTGCATATATAACCATACAGTGAAACTCGATTTAACGTTTTCCCGCATATAGCGAAAATCCTATACTTGTAACCAGGGATTTGTAGACCCCCAACACCCCTGAAGATTTTTTGATACACCCCTTAATAAAATCTAAACACATAATGTGTTTAATGAAAATAACTTAATGAAATCTAATCCACAGCCCCTAAAAATATTGAACACCCCCCCTAGTTTGTGAATCCTGGAACCCCCTGCTTGTAACATTAAAAAAAACCCTAAGTTAATGTTATCACTTTGAGACATTCCCGTATTTAATGTTTTTTTTTTTGGGAGGGGGGGAAGAACTTGATGCGATTTTCCTGAAATAGATCAGTAATTGTGAAGAAAAGAAACCAACCTACAATTAAATTTTTGAAAACTTCACTTACAAATTAGATGGACAAATCCGTTCACAGAAATGTAAGATTTTTTTTGTTTCTTGATCAATGCACAGCCCATACTGTAAATCAAAAGTTACAAAATACGCAAGTGAACTTTCTTCCTATAACAATTGTACGAGCAAAGTTCAACCTTGTTAGTTGGGGATCATACAATTGTTTAAAGTGAACTATCGAAGCCAACTTCTAAAAAATGTTGTTCTGAGTATAGAATCTGGAGGTAGGAGCAAGTCTATGAACGTGCTGGAAGGCCCTCATATGATTTCTGCAGTATGATAGAGAATCGGAATGAAACTTATCACAAGTTCTTTCGTTAAAGGTGATTTTCCAGAGATCAAAGATTATGGTTTTGAATACGATGGGAGAGATAATGAAGAATCTAACGAAAGGGAAGAGTTCTTCTCAACGTCAGATGACTTTAAGGCTATATAACTTGCGATGTAAATGTTGTGACATCTTAGATTCCAACTCCAAGTGATTTAATGGAATCAGAATTGGACAGTTCGGACGAAGATCGAGACGATGATGGACATGAGATTCCCAGTTCGAGAGAGAAGTCAGTCAAGCTTTGAAAAGGGTGAGAGCGTTTCTTCTGTATAGTGAAGGCCAAGAGAATAATTTGAACAAACTTATGTGTTGTTGATGCGATTTGTGGGGCAGCTGATAAAAACGAAACGTAGTGTAAAATTACCGAGTTCTTTAAAAAAATAATTTAGAAAACTGATTTCTATATCATTCTTCTATATCTTCTATATCATTGTAAAGGAAGAAATAAAAGGTATGTAACCTAAATTACTCTTTATTTCATGGTCAGAGTTTTATTGTTGTACGACCCCGATTTAACGTTTTCAAGCATATGACGTTACTTCTTTTTTGGTCCCTTGAAGGACGTTAATTCGGGGTTTGACTGTGTGTTTATACGCGCATACACACGCGCGCGTTAAAAGTACCTAACGCTTTGAAAATTCATTTCTACTTCAAAATATAATTTACGTGGTGACACATTTATAGCGGAACCTGCCTAAAGAGACCACCCTTGGGACTGAACTTCAATGGTTACCATAGAAAGGTAGTCACTTATTACTTTAGTATTGTCATAACTTAGAGTCCCTACCAGTTCTTCTTTATAAGAAGTGGTCACACTATCCAGGTGGCCTACCACAGGGTGGTTATTTTAACAGGTTCCACTGGAATTATCTTATACCACATACTTATTTTAATATATTTTTATAATTTTTTTTTTCACGGTATATAATTGGTCACGAGCTGTGTACTCTACATTAATGAGTGGAGAATCTAGATAGCATAGGATTTATTGAATGTTAATCTTTTTCCCATCATTGTCCAAACGAAACATTAATTGGCAGTAAAACGACTCACTGTGCTGAATATATCACAAAACTTGGTAAAATAACACAATGGGCACAGTTTCTGAACTATATGTTTTAATATAGCTTTAAAACGTTCTCTCGAAGGCTTTTAGCCCTCTTCAAAGAAGGTTACATAATACTGGAACTATTAAGACTGAACTAATAATAAACAAAATTTTCACATACTGTCACACTATCTAAAGTCACGTACAATTGACTAAAACCAAATGAGTTTAGTAAAATTATTAAAAATTCACTTAAAGAAAAAAGTAAACAACCAAACACAAACAATCTAAAATTGAGAAAATTAGTGTAACTTAATGTGTAGGAAATTAGTCCATGCCGGATGTAATTTTGTGGTAATAGCCATGTCATTGACCAATCGCTTGGTTTTAGTCAATTGTACGTGACTTTAGATAGCGTGACAGTATTTGAAAATTTTGTTTATTATGTAAGATATTATTACCCTTCACAGGGATAACACAATTGCCAAATAATGGTCAACACAGAAAAGCCTTCGAGGCAAGATTTTTGTGAGTTTTTCGTGGGGGAATTTATTATACAATAATTTTTGCCACCCACGTTTATGTAGCTCAAACTAGAGCTTTTTATTTATATTTGGAGAAAAAATTTGAAGTAATAATATCCTGCAACTTAATATACGGAGAAAAATGCGTTTGTTCTTGTCCTCATTCGTCTAGTAGGTCAAGACACCGCGGGCTAAACGCGGGGACCCTGGTTCGAATCCGGAATGAGGACGGCGCCTCTTTTTCTCCAAATACGAAAAAGCTCTAGTTTGAGCTAAATAAACGTGGGTGGCAAAAATTATTGTATAATAAATCCCCCCACGAAAAAACTCACAAAAATCTCGCCCCGGAGGCTTTTCTATGTTGACCATTATTCGGCAATTGTGTTATCCCTGTGAAGGGTAATAATATCTTACAATAATAAACAAAATTTTCAAATACTGTCACGCTACCTAAAGTCACGTACAATTGACTAAAACCAAACGATTGGTCAACGACATGGATATTACCACAAAATTACATCCGGCATGGACTAATTTCCTACACATTGTTACACTAGATTTCTCGATTTTAGATTATTTTTTGTGTTTGGTTGTTTACTTTTTTTTCTTTAAGTGTATTTTTAATAATTTTATTAAACTCATTTGGTTCGAAGAGGGCTAAAAGCCTTCGAGAAAACGTTTTAAAGCTATATTAAAGCATATAATCCAAAAACTGTGCTCATTGTGTCATTTTACCAAGTTTTATGATAAAACATTAATTCTTAGATTTTGCCAATGTACATACTGTTCCTTAAATAGAGTACATTATTATTTTCACATTTTTTCGCTTCTCCAACCTCTTTTCTTGCTTACTTTTCGTCAAATTCTCCTTTTTAAATTTTTAAGTAAATATTTGCTCGCTGCTGCTTTGTTCGTTTTTATCTTGTCGTACGAAGCACTTTAAAATCCATGTATAAGTTTTCTTTGGAGTTCCAAGTGCACTTGTTTTTTGTATATTTTTATTGTAATTTAAAGTATTCGCGGTTGTATGCAAATATTTGCGTTTTTTCAGTGGGACATTTGCTATTTCATAGTCGCATGTCAGTCAAAGCAAATAGTAGCGAAGGGAAACCAAGCTATTTTTTCATTTTTCAAATTTAATACATTCAAATTTTTTATTCATATTGCGTTTGCGGATCGATAAGAAAACCATTAAAGAAACATTAAGAATTTATCCCAAAATACAATTTTAATCAAAAACTATTTTTTTTTTTTACTATCTCAAAACGTTTTTTGAAGGCGCTTTTAAGGAAATAAAGAACGTTTTGGAATGCACACTTTCAACGTTTGAAAGGGAGTATTCGCCCAAACGATGTTTATGGTGGTGATGATGATAGTTGTTCACTGAAAATTCTCGTCTGCTATTCTCAGGAATAAACACGTTATGTACAGAGTGAAAGATAATTAATAATACTGTGGGAAAAACTTGAAGAGCTTAAAAAATATCGTATGTTTACTCAAAACAGCAAGTATTTTCTCTCTTCAGAAGCTCTATACAATTTCGTAAGTATAATGTTGAAGTTCTGAAACTGCAAAATACTCTGCCTAATACTCGTTTTACACTAAAGCGCTGTAGACAACGTTTAATTTAAATTATCATTTTAAACCTAGTTTTTAAGAAATTGGGGGAGGTGATTAATTGGCGAAAGCTTGTTTTAAACTGAAATCCAACATACACTTTCCACAGTTTACAATACATATGATGACTTTCAGTTTTTATTTAATTTTTATTTTTTTTCGTTTCTTAGACGCAGCCAATAATAGCGGATAATAAAACAATTTTTATATATTTGTGTTTAACGAGTTATTTTAAATGTAAAAAAAATTCTAAAAGAAAAATATCCTTTAGGATAAAATTACTAGAGACAATTTCTTTAACCCTAGTTAGGGGGGTTTTTAATTGCTATCTGTACAATAGTTAAATGGAATATATTTTAAGGTTGAAATTTTAATATTTTAATTGGAATTTATGTATGAATTATTAGTTTAAAAATAATAATTTTGTTTAATATGTTTATATATTGTTTCGTTCCGCAGAGAGCAGTCAAAGTTTTGCATGGAATGTCGTACTAGTTTTTCAACAGAAGGTGTCTTTAATATCAACTTCTTTGTAAGTTGCGTTTGGCAACATCTCTTTGCTCATATTTCCCGCGTTATCAGCAAAATTGACAAAAAATAACAGCTGATTATGACAACATAATATGAACTCCAGTAAAATATTTTTTTTATAAATGACGCTAGGTTCGATGTTATTAATTCCAAAGTTAATTTCTCTCGGCTTTTATTCAATTATTCATGGGGGATAATTGGAATTAATTCATCTTCAGCGAAAGAAATCGTCTGCCTATGTGTCCGCTTTTAATTTTTTATTTATAAAACTTCGTTAATTTGAAACTACATCAATTAAAGCAGCTGTTAAGCATCTGTATTAGAAAGTGTCAACAAGTATTTCAAGCGAGGAATTACTGTAGGATTACTTACTGGTTATAAAACTAATTATTTTGTTTAACAATTAATGATAATTTAGCTTCATTTAGGACTGCTTCGAGGTTTCCCAGAAACACTAAGCGCCTCAGTAATGGCATCACTGGGCTGAACTCAAAACTCAGTTAACTCAAATGAGTTAACTCAAATGAGTTTAATTGTGACTGTACGGAAAGCTTTTTAAACCATTGGTCTCGCGTTCAGGCGACTCATCGCATAACTTCCAGATTTAAAAACGCTTCTTTTCTATTTGCATTTAACAATTCGAATATGTGGAGGTATAACATTTAACAATTCGAACACGTGGATGTATAACATTTAACAATTCGAATACGTGGAGGTGTAATATTCAACAATTCGAATACATGGAGGTATAACATTTAACAATTCGAATACGTGGAGGCGTAACATTTAACAATTCGAGTACATGGAGGTATAACATTTAACAATTCGAACACGTGGAGGTATAATATTTAGCAATTCGAATACGTGGAGATATATCGTTTAACAATTCAAATACGTGGGGATATGTCATTTAACAATTCTAATACGGGAAGGTATAACATTTAACAATTCGATACGTGGAGGTATAACATTTAACAATTCAAATACGTGGAGGTATAACATTCAACGATGCTGTGTAATGGGTTTTTGTTGAAAGATAATGAGGATGGGGTTATAAGGCTCAGCGCTATCCTTATTCTGATTTGATCTATGGGGCAGAATCTAGTCCCGCCTTGTACAAAAAAAAGTAATAATTTTTTTTTTCAATTTCGAATTAATTTTTTTTTTTACGGCAGACACATACAGCAAAAAACTTTAACTCCAACTTAGCCCTATGGTTACCTGCCTTGCAACAAAATGAATCAATAAATAAATGAATTTAAATGTTACAAAGTAAATTTATTTTCTCTTCACGTTATGATTAGTGATGTGTGGTGTTCTTGTACCAAAACTTAAGTATGAGAATAACTTTTTTTAAATAGCATTAATACTTTATACTTAAATTACAGTAGACACTCGATTTTTCACCAACTCGTACAGAATCCAAAAAATTCTCAATTTCAAAAGATTGCAGAGATACATAATATGCAATTATTCTTTATGCAACCCAGTATAATCATTCACTATACAATCCAGTATAATTATTCATTATGCAATCCAGTATAATTATTCATTATGTAGTCCAGTATAATTATTCACTATGCATTTTAGTATAATTATTAGCTATGCAATCCAGTATAATCATTCACTATGCAGTCGTGTATAATTATTGACTATGCACAATCCAGTATAATTTTTTACTATGCACACACACAGTCCAGAAATCCAGTATTATTATTATTCACTGTTTAATTAAGTATTATTATTATTATCCAGCAAATCGTTATGCATTCACTAATTGAATTCTTACACTATTATTCGCCGAATAATTGCACTATAATCGGTAAGATCACTATATGAATTAATCAAAACATCGTAGAATACTGTAGTGATCAATTAATTTAAATTTCACGCCCTTTATATTATGCCTTACGAGAAAGAAGAATGAAAAGTTTTAATCTTATAAAAAAGTGCAAGCGAAATGCGGAGTTCGGAATATTTAAATTAATTGCAAAAAGGATTTTTTCCGAAAAGCGGGAAGAGGGCATGTTGAACTTCAACTACATTCGGTGATGACGAAACTTTTAATGATTGTAGTTGCTACAGTGTTGCCAACAGCGCGTAAATTTTAAACAAAGAGTTTGTTGTTTGAATGAATATTTCAATCTCTTGGAAACTTTTGCGATTTATAATGAGCTCACCTTTAAGGCAGATAAGGCCCTCAATTTGCAGACGATATTTCTACGAATAATATCATATAAAATAAGAATTTATTTTCAAAAATTCAAAAAAAAAAAATATGCATTTCGTTAAACTGGTGAATTTTGTTAAATTGCTGTTGGCCATGACAGACGTTTTAGTTTCAATTTTATTTCAAAGTTTTAAATATTTTAGATGGCATCAGTTGGCTCGTGAATGGCGATAATTATCGCAGTTATTGAAAATTCCCTTTTTCATTGCGTAGGTCTGTAAATCCGCCAGAAGTTAAAAACAGGAAGAAAACTTTGTATACATAATTATCATGAACACCTTTAAAGCGATAATGAGAATTTTAACGAGTTTAAAATTGGCGCGATTAGAGCACTTTGCGAATTTTCTTAAGTGTCAAAACAAGCAACACTAATTTAGCGTTAGTTGAGAACTTGTGATGTCACAGGCTAACGTCAAGTAAAAGAAGGGAAAATGCATCGAGAACAGTTTATAAAATTTTTAATTAGCCAATAGATTGAGCTACTTAATCTGCTTGCTAATTAAACACGCTCTACGATACTTTGATAATCGCCATACAGTACCACGTTATTGAAAAAATAATTTTTCCCGGATGTCCGTTTTGCTGCTGACGCTGAGAAATGGCTTCCGGTTCTCCTTTTAGAGTTCAGATGACCTATGGTCATCGAGGACTTAACATACCATCAACATATTAGTAGAAAATATTTCGCGTTTGAAACTTGATTAAACACCGCACCGAAGTTTAAATTTAATGGATAGTTGCATGGAATTGGCCGAATATCCTTTGAACTGGGTCATGTTTACACTGAACAGCTGTGGAATGTTAATTTTCAGCATTACATAATATAATAGATTGAAATGGTAAGTTTTAAATGCCATCAATTCAACCATTCCAGCTTCCAGAAAGGGTTAACGATGGAATGGAGATTAGTTGGCGTAAGGAAGAGCCTCGCATTTTAGGGACCGGTCGTCTGCAAGCTTGGAGTACAGCGCCGCCTTCGGCAACCACCTTTTCCATCACTCCGTCCGTCTTGCGTACGGACTCTTATACTTCTCTCTCCCTTTAACGAGTTGTCTTTATGACTGATTTCTATTCTGGTTATCATTGTCGTTTGGAAGGCTGTTAACGAAGCTTGTACTTTCTGAAATTATACCGCTTTTCTCTCTCTCTCTATATATATATGCGCATGGGCGCCCATATTGGGGGGAAGAGGGGGCTCGAGCCCCCTAAGCGTTCAAAAATTTTTGTCCGATTCTGCTATGCATTTACTTTCAAAGGTTTTACAAGCACATTTTAAAATAAGGTACTTTTTAGCTCATTACTAATTGTCAAGCAGTATCAATTATTTTTGTAGCATTTTGGTATCTTGTACATTCACTAAAATGTTTGACAGTCTTGAGAAGAGGCTAATAATTTTCCCTACGCCCCCAAAAAAGTACCTATATTGGCGCCCATATGGCACAATACGTTTCAAATCAGGCATGGATTCGGTCCATTTTACCTTACTAAATTGAATGATCCTTCAAGTGCTGTTCAAATTTTTGATAAGCAGTTGCACGGATATGCTTCCAATACTGTCACTGTCAATTCTTGCTTAGAAATATAACGTTTTCTTAAATTCATTTAATGTTGTGCTCTGTCTAAATGTGTGTTGCCGTCCCAAAGGATTTCCGTAGAGTTCAAATGGGAACTTTCTGAAGGCCGGTCCAAAGCAATTTTATTTTTCTGAACCAGTCCAGAAACGGCGCCTACTGTGGGTGCAAGTGCGTTACTATTTTATATATTATATATAACAAGTAGACCTCATCACTGTAATAGTGTCGAAGTGTTGAGAGCGCAGAATTGCCCAAAATTTCCAAGCAAGTTTCTCAACTTTCCTGTACCACATTCAATGGCCATGCCCCTGTTATGGGAAACTAGTTCCACAAGTCACACCGTCGTTACGTGTCCTGTGAATTTTGACAATATAGTGTATATAAAAATTATTTGTGATAAACCATTGAGTAGTTAAATAGACATGCTTGTAAGGTGAAGGAGCTGTATATTTCCAATGAAACGTATATTTAGATTACCTAAGGGGATCATCAAGAATGCGGTCACGAGGCTTATTTCAACGCGGTCAGTAATGTAGTGAAATCTGTCTATGTAACCATATTTACGGGACAGAGAAAAGGTATTCTTATAGAAAAGATTGCACGTGATTCTATATCTGTTGTTATCGGGGAAAATATCATTATAGACAGTGTCGCTATAGCAGGCGCGGATTTAGGGGGGGTGGAGGCGAGGGGGCGATCACCCTCCCCGAATGAAAATTTAACATTGAAAAGATACAAGGTAAAGGTCCAATGAGGTATCATTTCCAAAAATCAAGTCATTAATCGTTTCCTTTTTATGATCTCTAAATCCTAAGCTATAGGCAGATTTCGCTGTATGTGACATATATTAGAAACCAAATATTCCAGTGAATGAAAACTATAAAATAAAATGTCGAAAAAATATAAATTATTTAGAAGATATCGATCAGTTTTGATAAAACTGATCGCAGTAAACAATATTTTGAAATTTGTGACTGAGATTGCACTTCGTGAATGGGATTTTAAAAAAAAGTTAGTTTCTTCAACTTCACGTGGGTGTCGAAATTTTCACGTTTAACTTTACAATAATATGTTTAAAAAAAATACAAATTCTGAATCGGCTTCTATGGTGCTAAAGTTGCTAAAGGTAATTATTAAATTGCATTCCAAAATGTTAAATTTGATATTAGCATAATTTAATTACAATTACAAATCATAAATTTATTAACAAAAATCTGCAGATATTTTGGAAAGCTAAATTGGTGGAAGCTAAATTTCATCCATGATAGAGATCCGTCCAAGGTGAATATAGATGCATAGAAAATAATTGAGAATAATTATCCAAAACTATTTGATCAGATACCAGAAAGTCAAAAGAAATCAAAAATAAAATTTGAAATAAGAAAATAGTTTGGGATAGGGTAGCTCAGAATAGGCGAACTGGAGAAAACTGAATTTTTATTACTTGACGTGGGTTAGTAATACAATTGAGAATAAGGATGCTATAATATAATAAATGATATATAGTTACAGGATGATAAAGATATGTATGGGATTATATAATGTGATATATATGGAATATTACGTATCAATAAGGATGCGCACGGAATTTTATCATGGAACGGTTACGAAATTCCACATCGTGATAAATGGGATTCTTATGAGATAAAGGGATTCTTAAGATATTCGGATTTTTATGGAAATGAGATAAAGGAATTCTTGTGAGATACGGGGATTCTTAAGATATTCGGATTTTTATGAAAATGAGATAAGGGGATTCTTAAGATATTCGGATTCTTATGAGATAGGGGATTTTCAAGATATTTGGATTCTTATGAGATAAGGGGATTCTTATGGGATGAAATATGGTGATTCTTATGAGATAAGATATGGGCGATGCTTATGTGATTCTATAACATAACGAATGAAGAGTTAACAAGGATACATGTGGAATGCTATAGGATAAGATACATATGATTCTATAATATGCGTGGGATGCCTACAGGGTTCTATAATATAATAAATGGGATGCTCATGGAATGATAAAGAGATATAAGCGATACTTACGGAATCCCATATGGTAATAAATGAGATGTTTACAGGATGATAAAAGGCTAGAAGTGATGAATATTTTATATTACAAGGATAAGACGAATGCAGTACGATAAAACTAGAGGTTCAGTAAGAGATGAACTTTCTAAGATATAGGTCTCCTGAACTTTCGTTAACCATAACTCCGAGCATAGTTCACGATTTCTAACAATCGATCTAATTCTCTTAACCTATTAATCGAAACTTGCAAGTCGAGGATAAAAAATATGGTTTAATCGCAAACAAAAGAAGTTAGCATACAATATATTATCATTGCTTCTACATAGGAAATGGCTGCTAACTGAACACGTAAGCGAAAAATAAGATTTAACTCAGGAAAACCTGCTGCTCACTTTTGTAGCGAAAGATAGTTTTCTATTAAAATCTGAAGTTTACGATAAAATATTCCCCGCATCTTAAAATTTAAGAGAAAAATCTTAAAATTTTATTGATGAAGGAGGGTATTCATTCTGTTGCGTGAAAAGATGCTTTTGTTTCGGGTATTCTTGTCTTCGAAGTTTTCGACTTACGGAATTTAAGAGATTTTACGGGCGAATTAAATCACTTTAACGAATTATTATCGGAGCATAATATTGAACGAAAGCTTTATGAATATTTTAAACCTTAAAATAAAGTTTTCAGTTTTATCAGCAAATTAAACACCCCCTCATTGTTCCAGATTTTGCTGGTGAATGCAGCCCTTCGTGTGTATGCCCATCATTATTTGTTATTTTGTTTGCATAAATTGTGAATTTGAGGCCTTTTGTCACTAAAGAATGTAACTTTTAAGCGAAGAATTTTTCTCTGAATAGACAGCCATAAACATACAACCAACCAACCGAATAAACTGCAACTGCAATGAGCAAATAAATGATACCTTAAAAGATTTGATTCCGAGAAAAAGAAGAATTGTGTGTAGAAACTGATGAATCTCTCATCCAACGTACGAGAAGAATACTTTAAACTGCATAGATTGAAAAAGCAATGGTCAGTAAGTTTTGAATCAAACTTTTAGATTTTTATATTCAAGTATATACTGACCTATTTCGAATGCGTTATATATTAAAATACTTTAAAAAACGGGGCATTCTATTTGAGGCAATGAGGGAAACAGAAGAAAAATGGTATTTTACAGGAAAGATTAAGAGTATGGAAGAAGTAATGAAATTCAGTATTTTTACTAATTTTGAAGATTTTGCCTACTTGCAAATGTGAACGAAGAGACTTTTATAGAGAGCTTTACATGACGTCACTGAAAAATCGATGTCGATTGGATGAGATACGAAGCGCAAGTATTTTTCAATTCAACAATTGGTTGGCGTTGGCGCATGCGTGATTCAACTCATTTATTTACGACAGGAATATATTCTAAAGATTAATACGAGTAATCATATATTGAACATACTGTAAACACGCGAAGTTATGTACGAGCAAAAATACATAGACATTTATATACAATACATTATTTAACGATGAAGGAAATCAATCCAAACAGATAATGCATTTGAGTTCTTAACTATCCATCCTTTCTCTTTTTAATATATTTTCATATTTATTGGGAAATGACCATATTGAAGACAACGGTAAAGTCACGAAGAAATGGGAAAAATCGTTAATTTTGCTGAATGCATTCTTTCATTAATCTGATGGCATAGCACTACACAGTAACGAAGGAGACAAACAAAATACAAAAGCAAGCGGAAAAAATGTTTTTAAGGATACTTGAAATTTCATTAAACAAATTTCAATGCGTTTCGGACTGTCTTTGGGCGTCTCTCGTCAGAATACACGTTCGTTTGGCGCAGCAACAAACAATGCAGTGTTGCTGATTCACACATAGGTTGTGTTGCCAGTTAGTTCCTGTTTCCGGTAAAAAGTTGCTATTAATGTTGATTTCCGCTCCATCCATCCGCGGTGGAATTCTACATTGAATCAGTTGTGATGGTAGGTGAATGTTGAAGAGCTAAAAGTAGGTTTTTCCAAGCTTAACTGAAGTATGGGGTGGACCTGTGATCATTTACAATGTCACCGGAGTGTTTGTAAATAACAAATGCTTCAAAAGAAACAAAACTTATTCCGCAGGAGACTTGGATTGATGGATGGTGGTAGTGTCTTGAAAATTGAATTTAAGATTGTCTCAGCACTGAACTGCAATGGGGGATTTACTGAATTCGGCCTTTTCGACGTATCTCTGATGCTCTTTTAATCTGAGACGTAAAGCACTCTTCGACTGGCCGACGTAGGGAAGGTTACGTAGACAGAAAATTTGGTACACTCCTCAATGCTGCAACATGTATAGGATTATCTTTGAATTTGGAGGGTTGAATTTTATTAAACGAGGTAAACAATTGCCTTAAAGTCGGCAATATAAAGTATTTTAGCTATGGCGACACTAATTTTTGGAAAAATAAGGGACGACGGCAATACTGGAGAATTCAATTTCGCGATGTGTTGATAGCGTGGTAGGAAAAGTAGGTTTAGAAAATTTGGAAACTGCTAAATTGATGGTATTTGAGTTGTAGCTTCTATCAACGGCGACTGATTTCAAGAAGGTGAGTTCCTGAAAGAGAGCTATGGATTTTGATATTGAACAAATTTTTGGGGCCCTGTTTACGTATACGTAGCACGGCGCCATTTTTTTTCTGATGAGGTGACAAGATTCAACATGAAGCGGGAGAGATACCACAAATGGCTTCCGATAAGCACACTTCTGAACTAGCGCCCTTCTTTTTTAATAAAAACGTCGAGGAAATGTAGGCGCTTGTTATTCTCTCCTCCAGCGAGAATTCAAGATGTTTATCGACTGAGTTAACAAGGCTGAATTGGATATATCCTCAGTTGCTCTCAACTGTTAGAACAATAACCATAAATTCAATGTTCGAGACTCCACCATCATTCATCATCTCAAGTCTCCTGCAGAATTCAATATTTTGGAAGCATTTTTATGTATAAACACTCCGGTGACACGGGTAATGATCATAGGTCCACCACCACTACTACATACTTCAGTCAAGCTTGGAGAAACCTACGTTTTAGCTTTTCAGGCTTCACCTACCACCCCACCTGCTCGAATGCTACGTTTCATCGTCGATAGATGGAGCGTCAGTCAACATTAGTAGCAACTTTGTAACCGAAAACGGGATCTAACTGGCAACACAACCCATCGGTGCAACAAACACTTAGTTGTAGTGCTAGACAAACGTGCATTCTTGACAAGGGATGGTCAAAGTCCGTTCGGAAAGCGTTGAAATTTGGTTAACAAAATTTCAACTACGATTAATAAAGTCATTTTTCTATTTATGTATTCTTCCACTTTCATTCTTTTGAAAGGAATGTATTCTTGTTTATTTTTGGAATAATTTATTAATGGAAATTAAGTAAGAACTAGAATCATGATTCTCAGTTACTAGTTCATTGCATAAAATTGAGAATGGTTATTCTACCCAGTGAATAAAAATGTGAAAATGATTAGTTAATTGATCAATCAGAATTTATTTATGCATAACATCTATAAAAATGAAATACATTGGATACAAGTTAAAAATAAGACTATTTAAAACACTTGCAACCATGGCACTTTGTTTAATTGACGCTCCAAAATATATTCTTTTAATTTGGTTTTAAATTTACTTTTTGGGTTGATTTCTTTAATTGTTGGCGGGATATTGTTCCATATGTCTATTCCATAATAATTAATATTGTTTTTATTTATATTAGTTCTGATTTTTATTTTAATTCCTTCTTGTTTTTTAAAATTATGTTTATTTTTACTTATTATCATTGAGTTTAAGTGTTTACTTTCGTATTTTTTATATATGCATAATTTAAAAGTAGCATTATATTAGTTATGTTGATCAGTAATCAGTTTATCTTTATGCTTACCTGTTTTGAAACATAATTTTTGATACGTTTTATCAAGTAGTTTATTGAGTTTAGTTAAATTTGTTTGGGATAAATTTCCCCATACTGTATTTCCGTAATTTATATGATTAAAAAAATGATAAAAGTGTGAAATTGATCAGTTAATTGAAGAGTGTGAAATTGATTGAAAATGAGTAGTGACGATAACAGCACTTTAATTCTGGTGCCGAATTGCATTATGATGAAGGCTTTCAATACGCATAGAATCTTTATTTAATTAAGGAAAAAAAGCTTCCTAAAAGAAGACTCACTTACATCATCTGACACATCGTACTTTTTTTTAAGGAAAGAAGAAATCTATTGCAGAATTTAAAAAGTAAAATGACTTGATTGTTCTTAAATTGCGCTTTAAGTGTCCTCCTTTGCATCTACTTAATATAAAATAGGTCCTTTTAAAAGCCTTCCAGAGCCTTCAATAAGCCTTTAAATAAAGTTTCGGCAAACAAAAAGAAACTGAATAATTAAAAACTGGAGCTAAAATAAAGGATTTGAAAATGAACTGTTAACGAGATTTTGTTCGCTTTTTGTCAAATGAACCTAGACAGCAGAAAAAAAAAAATATTTTTAGTTAACTATTGCCCAAGAATTCAGGAACTAATTTCTCAAAATTTAACTACAATTCTACTCTCAATTACATTACAGTAAACTCCCGATCATCTGCGCTGAAAAGCAAGCACGAATTATGAAATTGAAATGAGCAAGCGTAATTGATTGTCCAAAATAGCGTAATTGTGCCTCACGGGAGCTTGGCAGCTACGCTCAGTACAGGCACTAAATGAAATATGAAATATTGTATTATTATAGTGAAATATTGTATTTACAATGAAATATTGTATTTACAATGAAATATTGTATTTACAATGAAATATTGTATTTACAATGAAATGTTGTATTTACAATGAAATGTTGTATTTACAATGAAATGTTGTATTTACAATGAAATGTTGTATTTACAATGAAATATTGTATTTAGAAATTTAATCCTGTTTGGATTCCTGACATTATTTCAAACTACAATTCATTATTTGATTTGAAAAGAACTGCGAAACTCAAAGGTGTGGAGAAATATATTTCTTCCTGTAAGTTCAGATTTTTGTATGTGAAACATGAATATTTGTAATAAGAGTACTTTTACAAACTTTAATTCTTGCTTAGTATTTCTACTATTTTTCGGTTTTCGAATCATTTGCAGTAGTCGTGCCACTCATTTTCACAATTAATCGAGATTATTTTTTTGCAGGTTATATAAATTGTCTTTGATTTGAGTACTATGAAAATTGAGTACTATGTAATATAACGAGTAAATTGAGTACTATGATAAATATCGTTTCACCTCTGCCTTAGAAATCGTGGACAGAATAAATTATATTTAAAATATATCTGATATGGTAAAATACATCTAAAAATCGAGTTTGCTGAATTAGTATTTTAAATATGGTATACTTTCAAATTTTAAATGTTTATTCATTATTTCTGTTAATGCTTTTCGTTTTTCGGATTATTTGCAATAGTCGTGCCACTCATTATCGGCATAATCGATAGTTTACTGAATTGGTATTTTAAGTATGGTATACTTTTAGATTTATAAGTAGAAGTCGACATCAAAAGCATAAAGTAAATGTATACTCATAAATTTAACCCGCGTAGTACTAGATTAAACGATCTTGCATACACCGGATATTTTGTTATTGATTAATGTTACAGTTCAATCAAGCGCTCGAAATAATATATTTAATTTTAAATTAACCGGGGTTTATACTCTTAAATAGTGGGACATATATGCTCATGTGCGACAGACGTATAGATCTATCTGAGGTGATAATTCTGCACACATCCGATGAGACACATTTGCCTCATGCGTATACTGAATATACGTGAGGCAAACCTGCATGTATAATATTTACTATAATAATAGTGGAGAAGCGCGTTTAAGAATCATTAATATCTCAAATAATCAATACAGTGAAATCTTGCTATGATGATTCTAGGATAAATTGAAAATCTGGATGACTTGATCATTATTAAGATCTCGTTTGGTCCAATGTCTTGTGCTGTGGAAAAAAACTTCATAAGTCGACCTCGCCAAACGGATATCCGCATGAGTCAACATAAATTCATTTTCTTTCCAACGAAAAATCTTTTAGCTACTCTGCATTTTCTAAAAACTCGACACAATATAGGAACAGACGTATTTTTAATCAAATGACATATCATGGGTCTAATTACATTATTAATTCCATTCTTTAAAGAAGCTTTACAAGCCACCGATATAATTCGTCGATTTCTCAGAGTTCAAGAAGGTAAAGGAGCAATTTTGAAACACTTCGTGCTGGAGATGGTTTATATTCAATAAAAAAATTAAAACCTCCAAGACATTAAAACGTATTTATAATAATATTTTAAACAAGTTCAAACATTAAATTAATCGGATGACGTAGCATTACGCAAAATAAATAAAAGAAAAACAATATTTCTAAGCATAGTTGAAATTTTATTCAACAAATTTCAACACGTTTCGAATGGACTTTGACATCCTTCGTCAAGAATACACGTTTGCCTGGCGTAGTAACAAACAACAGAGTGTTGCCGATTCACTGATGTCTTATGTTGTCAGTTGGATCTTGTTTCCATTTAAAAAGTTGCTATTAATATTAACTGCCTCTACATCTATCGGCGATGAAAGGCGACACTTACCAAAGGTGGGGTGGTAGATGAAGGTTGAAAAGCTAAAGTAGATTTTTTCAAGCTTGACTAAAGTATGGAATGGACCTGTGATCGTTTACATTATCACCGCAGTGCTTGTAAATAAAAAATGCTTAAGAAATTCAATTCTTCAAGAGACTTGGGTTGATGAATGATGGTGGCGCCTTGAGGATTGAGTTTATGATTTTCATTCCAACGGTGAACTGCAATGGAGGATTTATTGAATTCAGCCTTTTAACTCAGTCGATAACCATCTTTTAATTCTTGCCGTAAGTAAGAACAACTCCCTACCTTTCCTCGACGTTTGTATTTGAAAAGAAGGCCGCCAGTTCACAACATGAGTTTATCAGAAGCTATTTACGGCATTAGTCTCTCCTCATGCGAAATCTTGTCACCCACATCAGCAAAAAAATGGCGCCATTCTGCACATACGTAAATAGGGCCCTAAATTTTTATTTAGTATCAAAATCCATAGCTCTCTCTCTAAAGAACTCGCCTCCTTGAAATCAATCGCGGTTGGTAGAGGTTACAACCCAAATATCATCAATTCAACTGGTTCTAAATTTTCTAAACGTAGTTTTCCTACCACGCTATCGCCCCATCGTGAAACTGAATTTTCTGGTACTGCTGCTCTCCCCTATTTTCAAAAAATTAGATTCCCCGTAAGTAAAATAGTTTGTAACGCCCAAATTTAAGGTCATTTTTCCCCTGTTTTATAAAATTCAACTTTCCAAACTCAAAGATAATCTTCCCGTGTCAATGTTACGGCCATAAGGAGTGTACCAAATTTTCTGTCAATACAACCTGTCCTACCTCGGCCACCCGAAGCGCGCTTCAAAGACACGTCGAAAAGGCCGAATTCAATAAATTCTCCATTGCAGTTCACTGTTGGGACAATCATCATAAATTTAATTTCCAAGACACAACCATCATTCATCAACCAAAGTCTCCCTGAAGAATTCGATTTTTTAGAAGCATTTATTCACAAATACTCCATTGGCATGGATAATGATCATAGGCCCACTCCATACTTCAGTCAAGCTTGGAGAAACCTACTTTCAGCTCTTCAACCTTCACCTTCCACCACATCTGATTCAATGTTGAGTTTCATCGCCGATGGATGAAGCGGCAGTCAACATTAATAGAAATTTTTTAACCAGAAACGGGATCCGACTGGCAACATAACGCATCAGTGAATCGGCAACACTTCGTTGTTTGCTGCTGTGCTAGACAAACGTGTATTCCTGACGAGGAACGGCCGAAGTCCGTCCGAAACTCGGTGAAATTTGTTTCATAAAATTTCAACTACGCTTAAAAACGTTGTTTCTCTATTTATTATTTAAATTCAAACGTATTTGTGCATCGCTAAAAGTTTTTTATGTGAGATATTATTATCTTCTGCAGGACACAATTTCTAAATAGTCAACACAGAAAACCACCATGGCATGGTGTTTTCTAATTTTCGTGGGGGAATTTTATAGATAACAATTTCTGCCTCCCACGCTTAACCTCAAACCAGAGATTAACAAAGCACAAAGAGAACGAACACATCGCCCTGATTCGTAATCGAACCGGGGAACCAGGGTATGACTCATTGCTACAAGTATTGATTCACCATGCAATTAAATATAACCAAAAAGTTTATAAAAATGTTTGTATTGAAGTAAGGAATAATCATCAAATTATATTTTTAACCTTTAAAAATTTTAAATTAATTATTTGAAGTTTTTCTAAAGTTCTCCCTTACCTCGATAATTAGACAAAAATCTTTTATTCCATGACATGTCGAATTATTAAGACCATACAGAACTTCTAAAATATACATTATAAGACATTTTCAAAAATTGCATTCAGTGCATTAAACAGGATGTATAAAACATGGCGCCGGGCTTCTCCAGTTATTTGAAACAAATCGCGATTTTACATGTAACGTCTCAATAATTTTAAAAACTCTACGGTAATGTAGAAAATAAAGCTCTACTTTTTTTCTTAATGAATGCTGATCAATTCTAATATTTGGTGAAAAGAAAGAAATTGCTAGGTAGAATGAGGAAGAGAAAACAGAACATTTCTTACATATTCACTTTGGAAAAGAAAGGGAAAAATACAAGATACATTTTTCCCCCGTTTCCTTTAAAATTGACTGAAGCCGAGTGCCAACAGAACAAAGAAGTCGAAACCATTGCCAGATTTCACTAAGATGTTTCCGCTCTTCTCGGTGTTTTTGTTGAAACGTGAAGCAGATAGAATAATTTCCAAGCCATGCTTATGTATAGATGAGAAACACTCCAGCATATTCTGTACAGCTCCTCTCTACAATCGTACATAAAAACTTAATTTCTGAACCTTTCCTCACAAATGGTGAAAAATCCCTACGAATTTGTTATTTCCCTACGGAAATCAGGATTACGACTTTGTAAACATCAGCATTTTATATCCGTGTTTTCGAAGCATTTTTATGAGAGTTTTCTTGTTATTTCTGTCACCATTTCCCAAATTGTTTTTTACTTAGGCAGAATGAAAAATATAATAAAATAAAAACAAAACAGGAAAGAAATTATAAGCCAGGTTCAAAGCGAGAACTATCGTCATAAAATGTTGTCGCTATCTAAAAGTTATGGGCTCAGATAATTTCTATTATTATTGAACGTACCTACTCGCGTTAGTAATTACCTGAGAATTATTAAGAAATTTCACGTACGCATCTAGCATTTTGGAACGGCAATAATCCCTTTAGGGAAAAACAGCACCATGTCAAGAATCGTAGTTCCAATCAAATATAAAGGTGAGCGAGTATACGTACTTTAGGGAATTATTTGCAATTAATCCCTGCGCTTTGCCTTTAGATTGGGGATCGTTAAATTAGTCTGTTATTTTATTAAAAATCAGCGTAACATTATAAACCGTTAATATAAAACATAGCAGGTGAAAACAGAACTTAAGGGTGGGGGGAATACTATTTTCTGTTTTACGACATAAGGGTAGTATAGGTCACCTTGCGCAGAAACCTAATGTTTTCTTAAGAATCCGAATGTCAGTCGCTTACGGAACCAAACCTCAGACTACAGTGAGCAGAACCCGGTACTATTGGAATCGAATTCTAGTTAACAGCGCGGCAGACGATAACGTTACCTGTACTCCTTCGTTGGGCTTCGTTCGTTTCTTAATTATTTTTTAAGTGAACACTTAATAAAAAAGTAGCATATGAGGTCATTCCGGTTAAGCGAAGTTCAGATAAGCAGGGGTTCGTTATAAACGATTTTCAGTCTGAGCGTTTTGCCCAAAAAATATTAAACGAGTGTCCATTAAAAAAAATTGCACATTTTGGTTATGCGAAATTCGAATGTTCTTCTGTTAAAAAAAATAGGTGTATTATTTACGCTTCTGTAACCTGACTATCAACAGGGGGCGAAATTCTGGAGGCCATTTTTCTGGATCCCGTCAATGTTATCTGCTATTAAGAATTTAATTTAAAAATTCAATGTTTTTTATATACTTATTATTATATTATACATCTACTGTCCGTTTTATTTACTTGTATTATGTAATATACACTACGTAACAAGGAAACTGCAACACAAAGAAATGGGCGGAAAGTAGCGAAAATCGGCAGAGAGAAACAGCAATAAGTGATGTTTATTTAAACTGGCTTTTTTTGCCTAACGCGTCTGAATGAAGGAGTGATGCGGTCCTTTGAAAACGACACGGTCAGTGTGCGCTCCAGTTCTAATATAGCTCAATGGTCAAACTCCGCTATAACAAGGGACTAAACTTTTGGTTCGCTATAACTAGGGTGTACGTTATAAGCCGGGTTCGCTATAGCGGGGTTTCATTGCATATCCAATAAGAAATTTTTATTGTAAATGTTGCGATGGACTGTAATATGGTTTTAGTTTAAAGTCGTAAACAATTCGTGCTCTCCTGTGCAATCATTGCGGACAACATCGATTACTAGACATAATCGTTTTAGTAAATCGATCCCCTTGAGAATAAATTAAAGAAAATAAGCTTTTTCCACATGGGGGTGGAAAAAATTCTGCGAATTGAATCTGGCAACCGTGTAAAAGTTCAGCTAGTGTGCATTTAATGACAAAGTTGAGCTCGAAGCCAGAGAAGTTGCTTAATGAGCCCTCGGTACATAATTAACAATCCATTCTAATTAATCTTGAAGTAAAACGAAATTGTTGCTTAATGAGGGTCCGTAAACGCAAAAACGATTGGCGTAGTTGGCGTTAAAAGTGTTGCTTCGATTGGCGAAAGTCGCAGCCGGGGTAAAAAAAAAATTCCATGAAACTGACTTCAATACAAATCACAATCATTCAGAGCAATCCCCCCGACGAATTTCCCCCCCTGGTTGTACACCCCCCCTTTCAAAATACAGTGGAACCTGGTAAAGTGATCACCTTTATAAATTGACCACCTGCATAAAGTGACCATTTTTTATTAAAGAGCTGGTAGGGATTTAGTCACGCCCATAGGCGTAGAGTTATATGGGCCCGAGCCCCCCCCACCCCAATAATTTGAAATAAATTGCAATTTTACATATATTGTAATGTATAAATGTTCATAACATGTGCTTCCCCCCCCTAGCCAATAATTTTGAAAACTTTGGGTTGATGGTTATACCTACACCAAAGTCTATCTTATATAGGTACAACCTGTCAATGGCGACCAATCCAGTCCAATCCCAAGGGCGGTCACTTTAGACCGGTTCGACTGTATATTTTTAATCCATCACTGCAACAAGATAAGACTACGCACAGTAGCGTAGCTAGGGGAAGGGGCGGTCGCCCCGGGCGCCACAATTCGGGGGCGGCAATTAGCCTTTAAAAAACAATGACAGTTACAACAATTACGGCAATGACAGTTACTCGACCCGGGCGGCAAAATATCTAGCTATGCAAATACACTGAATATCACTAAATTTACTTCCATTTTGCTAAAGATGGATATTACTAAATTTATTTAATTATGCACTATTGCAAATCAGCTTCTGTGTATAGTTTCGGAAAGTTCTTTATATCCGTTTTTCAGGTACATTAGATTTATGTACTCGTAAATACTTGTACATACCGTACAATACTTGTAAATTATGTTCATGTAGTACTTATGCATATGATTTTCATATAGCACTTGGATATAGTTTCCATTCATGTAGCGCTTTCATATATATAATAAATCATATATCCTTTATGAAGTACTTCTACGTAGAGATATACAGTACTTCACAAGGCAGATATATAGTACTTATATGTCATATAAATACTACATATCTGCATATAGTACTTCACAAGGCAGTGCTTTGTACAAAGTCTTTATATAGTATGTCCTGTTGAAGCGGTGACTGACAAACTCGGGTTTATGAAGTACTTCTACGTAGAGATATACAGTACTTCACAAGGCAGATATATAGTACTTATATGTCATATAAATACTACATATCTGCATATAGTACTTCACAAGGCAGTGCTTTGTACAAAGTCTTTATATAGTATGTCCTGTTGAAGCGGTGACTGACAAACTCGGGTGGCGGTGGGAGGTGATAAGAGGCATAAAGAATAACAAAACTTTCCATGGGACATGCTATCGCAGACCATGTTTAGTGGGTGAAAATTGCGAAAATACTTATGCAGGTCTGATGTGTGGCAGGGACAAAAAGTACAATAATAAGTACAAAATAAAAAAATTGATTTGACAACATATTTAAAACACAGCCTGTGACTTAGTGTACAATGCCAGAAAGGAAACATGTCGTTCGAAATGGCGGCCGTCATTTTCACAGCCCACAGCGATGGAGAAACGATTGCTGGATGCGCTTGGGGTCTGATCTACTAAACTGCTTAGAGACCCGTAAGCACTCCCTCCGATCCTACTCATATTAATTGCTTATTAATTAGAGCTGTGCCATAATAATTCTCTTTAATTAATGTACTATTTATGTATACACTTATTTGGCACTGTGAGCTTGATATTTGTATGTACTGACCACGTCTCCGAAAACGGAATTTTGTACAAGCTTCCAAAATGGAAGATATTTTTTAAATACGAATAAACAGACATCATTTTCATAGTTAATGCGTTTTCGTTCTGGTGTGCAGGATTTGCCAGCATCCGGGGCAAGCTAAGTATTGCGCTCGCTAAAATCCGTTAGTACTGCCTTTCACCAGCCCAATATTGAAATTTTGCGCCCTCAAAAATCTTGCCTTCTGGGCATTCGCACCGGTGGCTCCTCCTCCACCCTTTGCTACTGCTCGTGTGTGTCTTTTTCAAATCTTATATTGTGAGCCTGAAAATCGAAACGTATTTTTCTTAAGTTTCTAAATAAGGATCCACTAGTGGTTTAAATATGATTATATTTATACCCAATCTCTACATCATAGTTTTTACGTTATCTTTATTAGTCATCACATGCAGTGAAATCTTAAAAGGTTGGGCTGAGTGGGTTCGGGGACCCAATCTAAACAGGGAGGTGGGGAGGAAGTATGGCCAATCCTTACGGCCTCAATCGCATGACAACGGCCCTGATCAGATTCTTCTAAATACCGATGTGTTGCCAAAAATGGGGAAGTGCATTTGTAATTCCATTTCAAATCTGCATTTTCACTATTTACTTTTTAAAACATGGCATCATCCGGACTTTTTCTTTATTCTTTACCTTCTCGACTCGTGGCTCTAGTTGTTGCCACTCAATCGTTCTGAAGTTGGGGAATACACCCCTTAAAAAAATTGCCAACGATTTTTATAACTTTCAACTATGATTGTATTTTTACCTATTTATATAGCTTTATTCCAGCTGTTCCTTTGGAAGCAACTATATCGGCTACAGAAAGAAAATCCCTAACGAGTATCTAAATTTTTAAATCCTATTTATAAATGCTTCTTCATTACGTATTAATTTGTGAATGTCAATTTTAAAATATGCAATTATGGTAATTAAGATGATGAAACGGATCGCCTTTTATGGAAATAAATAGCAGAACATCTATTAGAACGTTGTAATACAAACTCGTTCGTTTTTTATGCAGAAGTCAATTGCCTCTTACTTGCTTTTCGTTGCATTCAGCGACGTTTTCATATTTTGGAAACCGGGACCGAAAGTGTCCTTTTATGACAGGTGAAATTAAACCGATCAACACGAAACAAATATGTTGCTGAGTTTTCTGCAACCTTGTCATCGTTGTCAAAAATGGTCTTCAAAGGGAAAGTGGCAAGAGGTCTTGTATCGTAACAATAGCAGGAATAAAAAGTCACTTCTTTCTCCTCCCAAATGTCAAAGTTTTGGAAATTGTCGCCTTTGTAAGATTCTAAGTATGAGACGAAATTTTGTTTTACTTTGAACGTCGAAATAATTGCTTAAAGATACTTAAATTGTCAATTTCCATCCCGATAATTAACTAATCTTTTCCTGTTTCTCCCTAGAGTTCATATAAGCAATTATAATGTTATGTATCACAATGGGTGCCCATACGAATAATTCCGGGGTGGGGGGCTGATAAAAATTAACGAGTACTTCTAGGGGGGGGCTGAGAAAAATTATTACCTCCTTCTCAAAGCTGTCGAGAATTTTAGTGAATGTATGAGACACCAAAACGCTGCAAAAATAAGTGATATTGTTTGATAATTAGTAATGAGCCAAAAATTACCTTATTTTAAAATGTGACTGTAAAACTTTTGAAAATAAATGCATAGCAGGTTCGAGCAAATCAAATTTTTAACCGGTTAGGGGGGGTTTGAGCCCTCCCTTCCCCTCATATGGACGCCCATGTATATTACATGAAGTTGTTTTTGAGTTTTCCCACGTAACTCTACGATCATAGAGATAATGTTATTTTGTTTGGTTATTTGTTTGGTTTTACGGCTCAAAGACTACAATGGTCATGCTGCGCCGGGACCTACTGTTTTCCGAGGAATCCGAACCTCTTATGGCCTAGGGAACCAAACCCCGGACTACAGTGAGCAGTGCGATCTTTATGAGATCTCTGAGTAAGCGTTCTTTTTGAGAGAGGTAATGTTAAACATTTCTTTTTGTTAAAAATCCTCCTATGCTGCCACCTATGGATGGAAAGAACAATTAAATCGTCTTTCAAATGGAGATTTCGAATGGTTTTGTGACCAGTGGCAAGAGGGGGAGGGGGTTGTAATCCCCCCCCTCTCATTGCAATGAAATTTTGTATATTTAACATAGGAATATGTGAGTTGTAGCTCTGTAACCCCCCATTGAGCCTATAAACCCCCGCTTATGAACTTTTTGCATGCTTTCGCCTATGTTTGCGACTGTAATGGGACTCTAATATTTAAAAAATGTTGGGGAAGTTCAAATAGTTTTAAAATAATTGTGATTCGATATTAAAGAAAAAAAAACCATGGCTTAATAACCAAAAGGGGAGGTTTGGGCTATCTGAACCCCCCCCCCCTTCCCTACGTCACTGACTGTAATTATAATCTTGGGCACGTCAAGTTATCGATAGGTGCCGTTACTAGGTAAATGTAGAATGGATCTAAAACCAAGTCTTTCATTCTATTTACATAGACAACATTCCTTCCTTTTTTCTCCGAATGCTGTGTATATTTGAAGAATAAGGAATTCTGCC
The DNA here is from genome assembly GCA_006491805.2 of Dysdera silvatica. NCBI lineage: Eukaryota > Metazoa > Arthropoda > Arachnida > Araneae > Dysderidae > Dysdera > Dysdera silvatica. The sequence goes on from QLNU02014176.1 coordinate 158,132,808, forward strand.
TAGACAAAATGTGATAGCCGTGGTTAGGCGCTAATAAGTTTTTATCATAGGCTGAATATTTCGTTTGAACAGAACAGTACAAGCAGAGGCCCAAGGGCGGATCCAAGATGTCATTACGGGAGGGCGGTTTCGGGGGACCTCGCCGGAAAAATTTTTAGTTTTGGATTGTAAATAGTTTAGGTAAATGTTGTTAGGCTTCCTTTATCTTCACCAAAATATTTAATTTATGACAATGAATTAGAGTTGGGCTTTTCTTTAATTAAACTATATGGTTTAGGGTAGATTATAGTTACGTATGACAGAAAGATACGCTAGTAAAGGAGACATACGCAATAACGAAAACGATAATTTACAATGTAATTAATAGAACAAGTTTAAATTCAAACTACAAAAACATCGTAATTATTTTACTTTTTTTCATAATAAGCAACTTTTTAAAAAACTTTAAGTTTATAGTGCGAAATCAAGCCATCTTGGTTTCTTTGAAAATTTGTCAATCACTTTATTTACATCAATATGAATGTCTCTATGGATGTGTATTAAAAGTCTCTTCTGTCATCCGCGTTCGAAGCCAAGTTTGAAGGCGCTTCAAGGATAAAAAACTACTTTCTACTAAAGTAACAATTACTGAAAACGTAGTTTGAAGGGCGAGAAACTTGTAGATTCGTGGAAAAATGACTAGATCGCATTCCTCCAAGACTTGGAGACTTTGTAGTGTCAGAAAGTGTGCTTTGAAAGTGTAAGTCTTTGGTTTATTACAGTCGTGACAAAAACAACACATAAAATATCTTTCATTGTCTTTATTTTTTCCTTATTTAACCCTGAGAGGGGGGGGCGATCGCCCCTCTGCCCCTCGCTGGATGCGCCCTTGCAAAGGCCAGGGACAAGACTTATGGACCCTTAGGCCAGTGGTTCCCAACCTGGGGGGGAGGGTCGCGAACATATTTCTGTGGGGGGAGTTGCTATAACTATTTTCAGTTGCAATTATTTTAGAAAGGATTGCATACCAAATGTTTCCAAGGCTTTTATATTTCAACATGCACATATCGCCATATTCTATTATTGGTTAACTTTATATCTATAACATACATTAGTATATAATTAATATAATATATATAATTAATATAATAATACAATACTTTATATTCCATACTACAGTTTTGTCAATCCTGTACATGGAGGAAGAGTTGCAAAACCAAAAGTTAATTTCCTCTCTCCATATACTGGCTTAAGTTTCATTTCTTATAATTAGTCTTCTTAATTTGTTTCTAAATTCAGTATCTGATGTAATATTTTTTATTTCGTTTGGTAATGAATTCCACATCTTAATGCCGTAATAATTTATATTACCGGAACCCATGTTTGTTTTTATTTTAATTTTTAAAGTTTTCCTTGATCAACTATTGTTCATATTTGGTTTATTTTCTATATTTATGTCCTCAATGTACTTCCCTTTTCTTATTCTATTAAATATCATTATCAAGATTTTAAATCTATGTATTTGATCTAAATCCATTATATTATTTTCAATTTCCTGTTTTGTTTTTTACGTTGCATTGTTCCAAAATCTATATAATATTGTTTGCATACTTTTTCGATTTTTTATGTTCATATTTCTCCAGACACTATTTCCATATAAAATATAACTATACATAAATGAATAATATAAATGAATTTTTATATGTGTGAGTAACATATTCTTTAATCTTAGTATTACTCCTACACTTTTTCTAATTTTTTATTAACTTCCGAAATATAAATACCAAGGAACTTAATTTCATCCGTTTTCTTTATTTCCTTATTATCTAACTTTAATATTTCCAAATTATCTAATTTTTTATTTATATTATGAAAAAGTATATGCTTAGTTTTTTCTCTATTAACTATTAGTTTATTATTTTTAAACCACTGATTTAGAATTTCTAGTTTTAATTTTGCCTTGATGAAGAGGTTTTCTTGTGACATATCTCCAAAAATCAGACCTATCTCGTCAGCAAATAAGTTTACATTATTGTTAATGTCAGTAATATCATTTATGTATGTGAGAAACAATAGCGGCCCAAGTATTGAGCCTTGGGGACTCACCATGTATTTTGCTCTTGATTAGAATGTATATGATTTATTTGCACAATTTTAGTTCTACCTGTTAAATAACTATGAAACAATTTAAGCACATTATCTCTAACTCCATACATTTGCATTTTAATTAATAACAATGATTGGTCTATTTATAATATCGAAAGCCTTGCTTAAGTCAAAGAATATGCCTATAACAAATTCTTTATTTTCAATATTTTGTTGACTTTTATTAACTGTTTTAATGAGGACATCCTCTGTTGTCCAATTTTTTCGGAACCCATATTGTCTTGAATTTAATATATTATATGTGTCCAAATATTTCAATAGCCTATTGTATAATAGTTTTTCAAAGATTTTTGAGAATATAGGAATTATTGAGATTGGTCTATAGTTCGATAAATGTTTCCTACCCTCTTTTTTAAATATCGAAGAACTTTATTTGTTTTCATTTTTATTGGTATATATATATACATACACATTCATATATACAACACATGTGATATATGTGTGGTAGTGTTTTTCACGAAGAAAATGTATCAATAGAGACTACATAGCCTGTCGGTAAGCCTATTGGTAAATCCGCCATTGATGATGCTGCTGACGAAAAAGGAAGAGAGGGGCAAGCTTTAAATTAAATTAACTGGATTACGCATGTCAGAATTAAGAGAAATTAGTATTCGAACCTGTAATTACATTCGCCGTCTGTACGTGCAAATGATGCCAATTTTCTGCATAAATTAACACAATCATGCAAATTTCATCATTTAATATGTAAATTTAATTTTTAATTTTATTTACGTAGTTTGCGTACTATATCTATACTCTAACTAAAATATTCCAACACTGAGCTATCCCCACGTTACAAAAATTCAATCAAACCTGGAGGAAAAAATAAAATGGATCTTTAATAATTGATACGGTGTGAAAAACTTTTTAACAGTGTTGTGGTGTCAAACAACAATGTCAAACAATCAACGTTTATTGGCGTAGTGATACCGACGCCTATGGTATGGCGTGATTAGATGGTGAAACGTTCGAAAGAAAATAAATATTTCTGCCTTCGGTGGGACCTGAACCCACGACCTTCCACTTGCCGGGCGGAGGCTCTACCCACTGAGCTACGAAGGACAATATATAATCTCTTTACGAACGTATATATATTGTTGCCAGTTATTTCGCAGAATGGTGTAGTACATAGACTACTATTTAAACCAAATTGCAAAGAGACTGGTATTAAATTGATCGAAAAGCCCGTTGCAGCATATGTATTTATTTTATATAAATCGAACACTACGCAGATTAAATCAAACAACAATGTCAATCAATCAACGTTTATTGGCGTAGTGATACCAACGCCGATGGTATGGCGTGATTAGATGGTGAAACGTTCGAAAGAAAATAAATATTTCTGCCTTCGGTGGGACCTGAACCCACGACCTTCCACTTGCCGGGCGGATGCTCTACCCACTGAGTAATCATTTCCAACAGTTCAGAGAACGGAATTCATATAAGTGCATATAGTAAATATATATACCAAACAATTTTTTTAAACTTGGACATGGAATTTGAATGGTGGATTTTGAGCTTTGAACGCTGAACTTGAGCTTTGGACTTGAGCTTCGAACTTGAACTTGAATTTTGAACTTGAGCTTTGAACATTGTTTTGAAATAAATTACGTACCTTTACAAAATACTGCCACGAAATTTTCGATATACCAATGCTTGTTAGCTATAGATATGTAAACCATTCAAATTATATACCCAATAAACGCATCGGTTGTTTCTAAGGCCTATTAGAAGGATGCATTTGGGTGCAATAAAAGGAGCGCCGTTTGTACGGACGGATAAATCTGACTGTTGTTTCTATCTCATAACGATAGGAAATTTGTGAATTCCCAGAAAGTTCGGGTGTTGTGAATGTACCACGCTTTGGAGATCACAGGAAACTTACGATACTGTTCAGATAACTCAGAATTCATTCTTAGGTGTCAAAATGAAAAATAAAACTAAAAAAAACTAGGAAAAGCACAAATATAATTAAAAAGAACTTTTTCTAGCATAGGTGAGGCATTAAGTAGTTACACCAAAGGTACTGCATTTAAACCGTACCTTTACACTGGCGAGTATTCTTATAATTTATACACATATTTCAATAAGGATATTGCATAGTATATCGAGGAGAAGAAGAGGGTGTTGAATAAATTTTTTCACACAAGAAATTTTATTTTGAACAAATGGGGAGGACCCTACCCCTCCTCACCTTTTTTTTCAGCTGTCTTGATCTTTTTCGAATACTTTTACTCGAATACACGAAGACGACGTTCTATGCAATATGAGTTTTGTAATAAAAATGTTTCTTTGCTGGAAACTTGGGCTTTGGCGCATAAAATTTTAAATTTACGAGGGGTCATGAATTCAACGAGCGACGTCCTCTTCTAAAGGGTTTTACGACTTTTTTCAGTTCGGTAAGTATTTGATTACCCAAGTGTTTGTAGTTTCGTTATCGTTATTCGAAATGCCACATAACCTTTCATTACGGGCGCATAAAGCATGGAAAATTATGGAAAAGGAAATTGGAGAATGCGCCGTTATTTCATAATGGAATTTATGCATAAGAAAATATTGTGCATATCTGAAGTATAAGCAACTGATATAATATATATAAACGAGATATAGCAGCTTTCTGTAAGCAAAATATTGTAAATAAAAATAAATTAAATCGTAATTAAAAGTTGTATGAAATCGTAATTAAAAGTTATATGAAATATTAATTAAAAGTTACATGAAATCGTAATTAAAAGTTATATGAAATCAAATTAAAAATTATATGAAATCAAGTTAAAAGTTACATGAAATTAAATTAAAAGTTATCTTAAATCGTAATTAAAAGTGATATTAAATCGTAATTACAAGTTAAATTAAATCGCAATTAAATTATACAAAATCATAATTAAAGGGTACATTAAATCATGATTAAAAATTATATTAAATCGCGATTAAAAATTATATTAAATCGCGATTAAAAATTATATTAAACTGTAACTGTAATTAAATTAAATCTCGGATAAAAGTTCCATTAAATCGTAATTGAAAAAATAAATTGAGGGTTAGAAATGAAAAGAATATTGTAATACTCTGAAACATACCGTGTCTCCATTAATCATAAAATACCACAACAGTCGATCCTTGTTAACATGAACACGTTTAACGTAAATTATTTTTAACACGAAGTGTTTCCTCAATTCCCATCAAAATATATAGTATAATGGCAAGACTGTCGTATCCTTTTCTAATAAAGTGAACTACTTTTAACATGAGCACAATTTTTGGCGAAGTGGGTGTTTACATTAATGGGGTCTGACTATTTAATTTAGATACCGTAATTACCTCCGTAAAATATCGTAATATAATAACTGATATATCGTAATTCCCCAAGTTTCGTATCGTAGTTCAAAGGACATAGTGTCGTAAACAATTAAGAAATAATTAAGTAATAAATCGTAGTCCGCTAAGTCAATCATCGTTAATTGCCTCAGTAAAATATAGCGTAGTTCAAAAAAGTGTAAATTCCGTAAAAATGATAAAACATTTTTGTTAAATACATTTTCATCAAAACATCTATTACGGAACAAAATATATAATTTTTTATCGTAAAATATTGCAATTTTGTAGGCAAATTATATCGAATATATTCATTTACGTAAGCTATTTGATTATTTTTGGGATAATTGCGAAATTTTCCTTCTAACGTCAATACAATCATCATAAAATGGCTCAGATTTCATCTACCATTTGAAAATTCGATGTTGGCGCCTGAATATGTTTTCTAAAATATTCAACGAATTTTCATAAACAAGGCAGCTTTATTATGAAAGGATAAAGGCAGCGCATTTTAGAACTTCACTTTGACACTTGCTAATTTAAAAGAGACTGATTTACAGTACAGCATCCATTAATCGACGGAATAACAAAGTACCATTAATTTTCTATAAATTAATAGATGAATAATTAATGTACTTTGATCCTGCATTTATACGCTGAAATGGTTTACCAAGTTTTCCAGAATTGAAGTGGGATAAAATGGCGTTCCTTGGAAATTAGCCAACCTAGACAGAGTGAGGAGGAGGAGGGGGGGGGGATTTAATATGCAAAAATTAAGATAAATATCGTAAGCTACGATCGTGAACGTTAAAATAAGATAAAATGCTTAAAATGGCAACGATAAAATCATTACAGTTGGGACACCAAGCCTAAGGTTCATTCAGCCCTCCTAAAATTGATGAATAAGGAATAAAGGAATGAAAACCAAGGCTGTAGCAAGGATTTAATTTCGGGGGGGGATTCGAAAATTTTTACAAAATGGCGTTAACTAAAGATGTCATCTTTATCGTAAAGGAGAAATATAATTACATCATAAAAAAATAAATAAGAAAATACCAATTTTTCTTTCAAACATCGTTTTGAATTTTTTACTTGTAGTTTTACGATCGAAATTCAATTTTTTATAATGTCCTCCTTTTAAAGTAAATGGTTTCTATATTTTTTCCGTTGAAGTATTCTCAAATTAGTGGTTTACGTAACGAGATCTTGTGGTCAGAATTTTGATAATTATTCAAAGTTCTTTCCTCCCCCTTTTTAAAAGTTTGACAAATACATACGTGGGTGACCAGAAAGTGTTTAAACATGTTTAAACATGTCGTCTGGACGACATGTTTAAAAAATGTACAAGACTTACAGATTTGAAATTTAGTCACCTTCAAAATAGTTTTCTTCCAAAGCCACACATTTGGCCCAGGGCTAATTCCAATTTTCAAAACATTTTATGAAATCATCTTTTGAAATAGCGAACAACTGCTTCATTGCATTCTTTTATATCTCTTCAATGTCGTGAAATCTTTTTCCTTTCAAATATAATTTGATTTTTGGGAAGAGAAAGTCACAGGGAGCGAGATCTGGTGGATAGAGTGGCTGTCGGACCTGTGAAATGCTATGCTAGCGAGAGATCTCTGCACGAATTGCCATGCATGGGCAGATGCGTTGTCATGGTACAATTTCCACTCATCACTGTCGTGAAATACTGGCCTTTTGCGACACACTGCTTCCCTCAAATGTAGCAAAACTTCACAATAATACTCTTTGTTGATACATATACCCATACTATATATATATTATACACAACAAAATGGAACGAAATAAAAGTAGGGTTTATACACTATAGCAGACGATTTCAAAGTACCAAATCCATGTTGCCATGCCTGTGTTTGTAAATAAATTCAGATTAAAATTTGTTAATTCTTCTCAGAAACTCGATTTTAAATTATTCAAAATTATCCAAAATATCCGTCTATTTTTTCTGCTTGTTCCAACGCAAGCATATTGGGAAATACAAAGATCAATATAAAATTTGCAAGAATATGAAGCTTAGTTATATTTTGCATAAAAATGTAATAGCAGAACAACAAAGACACGTCCATGTTGCCATATTTAAGTTCCTGAATTCTGATTAAAATTTACCGATTCTTCTCGGAATCCCTATTCTTCGAAATTATTCCAAGATATCGTCTGCTGTTTATTTGAAAGTTAATACGTTTGTTTACGTCCGATTTTCCTTTGCTATTAGAACTTCTTCAAATTAGGCTTGGCGCACTTGCAAGAAAGCTTTCTTGGAGCTCATCTAATTATCCTTCCAAATCCGAAATTTCTATTAGCCATTAATTAAAGAAAGATGCTCCATAGACGATTTTTCAATGATTAAAAACAAAACTTTGCATACGGTTTCTGAATAATTAAGAAATAGCGATGTTCAGACAGACTTTTCGGAGAAACTATCTTAATAAATGTTCCTTCGCGAGTCCAGAATTTTTTCGAATGAGGCGTTTTATCCTTTTTCCTACGTACTTAGGATAATAATTAAATTTATTTTACTCCTTACTCAGA
>QLNU02014176.1:158140923-158166055 GCA_006491805.2 Dysdera silvatica
GACAATAATTGAAACTGCTGGGGAAATTGGTGGTGTAATATGTAAAAAGCAGAATAGCAAATTATCTGAGAAGACGAAACAACTCATGAAAAGGCGAAGACTTATGAAGGTGGACAATCAAAATACCAGTCGCAAGATCGAGTATGTAGAACTTTGCAAAACTTTGCGCAAAAACATGAAAGAAGATATAAGAAAATTCAATTGTGAGTTAGTAAGGAAGGCCATTGAAAGCAACAAGAGCCTTAGGGTTGTTAAAGGGAGTTTGTCTATTGGGAAGAAACACATCATTGCATTAAAAGGAGAGGATGGCACTGTAACAAGAAATAGGGAAGAAATACTTAGAAGAGTTGAAGAATTCTACAGAAAGCTGTATGAGGGAAACAGTGGATTAAACGAAGACTCTGAGATAGTCGAAGGAACAGCTCCTAAAATCTTAAAAGAAGAAGTAGCATTTGCAATAAAAAGTATGAAGAAAGGAAGATCCCCTGGCGATGATGGCATTACATTAGATATCTTAAAAGAAGCTGGAGAACATGTAGAAGACATACTCGCAAAATTCTTTACCAAATGCCTCAACAGTGGTAACATACCAAACCAATGGGATTCTGCAACAGTAATTCTTTTGCATAAAAAAGGTGATAAAGAGGATTTAAAAAATTACCGACCAATTAGCTTGTTACCTGCTATTTATAAAATCTTCACAAAAGTGCTAACACATCGCCTGCAGAAAAAATTAGATGCAGCTCAACCAAGAGAACAAGCTGGATTTCGAAGTGGATTCAGTACAGTGGACCATATTCAAGTATTAAGAGAATTAATTGAAAGAACACATGAATATGAACTTCCATTGTGTGTGGCATTTATTGACTATGAGAAGGCCTTTGACTCTATTAAAACATCAGCAGTCATCAACTCTTTAAGATCAGCAGACATCGAGGATGTGTACATTGACATGGTGAAACGTGTGTATAAAAATGCAAGTGCAAAATTTCGGTTACATAAAGATACCGAAGCTATCAAAATTGGTAAAGGTGTGAGGCAGGGAGATACCATTTCTCCAAAACTTTTTACTTCAGCTTTACAGATGATTTTTCAGCAGATAAATTGGAATAACAAGGGAATAAAAATAAATGGTGAATATTTAAATCATTTGCGGTTTGCTGATGACATTGTTATTTTTTCAACGAACCCATTAGAACTCCAAGACATGGTACAGGAGCTCTCAACTAGAAGTAAAGAAGTTGGACTCAAGATGAACCTACAAAAAACTAAGATCATGTTCAATAATTTCGTAGAGGAAACAAAAATACAAGTTGACAACATTGAGCTAGAAATTGCTGATTCATATATATATATATATATATATATATATATAGGATTGTATCCAGTGGAGCAGGCAACTTAGAAACAAAAATTATTTAATATATAACATATTATTAAATTTATTTTTTAAAACTGAGTCATGTATGTGAAATATGTATATTTATAAAAATATTTTAAAATCTGGAACCCAAAATATCAAAAAGTAAAGCTTGCAAAAATGAAGTAAGGACTTACAATTTCTAGTAAAAAAATGGGATGGGTGGAAGTTGACATTAAATCCAGTTAAGAAAATATAATTATATGTATTTTATATTTAAAATGGTTGTTTACGTAATTTAAAATTTACGAATGAATCTATGATGTCATCATAATCTTACTGGGATGTAATATCACTGTTTAAAAAAAGCAAGGATAACTGAGTCAATTTACTCTGGAGTATACATGATCATATATTAGATTTCAGTCTTTTTAACAAAGAAAACGAACGTTCTTCAGAGCAATTAGAAATGGGTATTATTAAAAATTATCCTTAATGCAGTTTCTACATTAGAAAATACAGACTATAAATTGTAAGTTTTTTAAGCATATCACTCGCTGCTTCGTTTTCTTCTACTATAGCACTAAACTGCAACAATTCATCTGCAGAGTCCTCTCCTAAATCGAACGCGTAACACTTCTGTAAAATCTTCGCTTCAGCATATACCGAATGGTTTTTAAAAGATGTTAAGCATGATAACTTTTTCAACATGCACTCATAAAGTTCTTTGCAATTCCTCAGATTGGGCAATACAGCATCACAAAGTACATTATGACCATTTACGATGAACTCTTGCCGTGGTTCTAATTCAACTGGGACAGTATCACCATCATCCAGTAGTGGGCTTCTTGGTACTTTCTTGTTCCGTGTTGCCGAATATGACGCCATCAGTGGGAAAGTATCTTTCGCTTCATTTTCAAATTGCTCAAAATTGTCTCCAACATACTGTATGTACTTTATTAAGGAGCTGTACAATGAAGATATTCAATTGACATTTTCTGTGGAGTGCTGAAGAAATTTGCTCGTCTCATTCAATCCTTGCAAAATACTGTCCCAAACAACGGTATTAATAAGTGTTTCAAACTTACATAGTGTTTTATGTAGGGAATTCCCCTTCATGTTGTGTTACCGGAGTTACATCACTACTGTTGGAAAGTTTTTTATGTGTCTTAGTAACTTCTTGATGATTCTTTCTTAATGCTTTTGTGGAATAGGCATCAGCACATTAACGTGTATCAGAGCGATTTTTGAGTGTAAACTTTTTATCGCAGTTACTGCTCAAATTTTCCTTCAGTGCTTGCCATCTATTTATTGTCAGGCATTGACATACACACACGTATTAACAGCACTCGAAAAATGCGGTCATCTTTTCACTATCGGGACCAGAGATTTTGCTGTTAGTGGGTAGAAAATCATTTTCTTCTATGTTCCTAGATTTTCTTATTCTGGTGGATAAATACGTTTTCTCCTAGAGAATACGGTTCACCACAATTTGTCAAGATTTATGTGTATATATACAGGGTGGTCCTAAACTATATGTCAAAAATGTAAAGGCAGGTAGAGGGGACCTAAATAAGCAGATTTCGTATAGGAATGTGTGTGCGGTAATGACACATTAAAGCGCTAGCTTGTAAAGCAGTATGAATCACAGGAAACTGAAAAGACAAGTAAAGACAAAAGAAAACAAAAATTTATTAATAGTTTACAAGAGGTGCTCGAAAGAGCGGCCACCAACAGCGATACAAGATTCACAGCGACGGCGCATGGATCGGCGTACATTAGAAAAGACGTCAGGCATGTCGATCACATGTCCAGCAGCAACAGACAAGCGGGCAACAAGATCTTCTTCAGAAGTGACGGGACTCTCGTACACCAGGCTTTTAATATGACCCCAAAACAAAAAATCCAAGCAGGTTAAATCAGGAGGACGCGGTGGCCAGGGACCTGGACCGCCCCGTCCTATAAAATGCTGGCCGTAGACAGCGTCCAGGTGATTCCTGACGTTTCGACTGAAGTGAGCTGGGGCTCCATCGTGCTGGAACCACATTCGTCTGCGAACAGCTGGAGGAACATCGACGATCCGGCTGATTCCTATCCGGGAATCGCTCCCTGTACATCCTTTGAGCAGCTAATCCATTTCCTTGTGCAGCCCCATACATGAAATGCATGTCGGCCAGCTCCGCATTGGTGAAACGATGCATGCTGCTCGAGATCCGTACAGATCTCGAGCAGGATGCATCGGAAATGATGAATGCAGCATGCGGGAAATGATGAATCCAGCTAGCGAAGCGCTTTTATACGCCGCAGTCATCAGCGCTCTCTACCGGCTCAAGGCGACATTACCGCACACACAATCCTATACGAAATCTGCTTATTTAGGTCCCCTCTACCTGCCTTTACATTTTTGACATATAGTTTAGGACCACCCTGTATATATATAATCACTGGAATGGCCCAGGCTGCCGTTTGTTATTGACCTTGGCAACGTATAATGGACGATCCCTTGCTTCTGAAGCAAAACTTCAAGAATTGGAAGAAGAACTTGACAAGATCAAATGGGACATTGTAGGACTCAGTGAAGTTAGAAGAAAAGGTGAAGAGTTGGTGGAACTTAAAAGTGGACATTTGTTTTATTATAGAGGAACGGAAACTGGAAGAACAAGTGGTGTTGGCTTCTTAATCAACAAAAGAATTAAAGACTACCTTCTTGAAGTCGAAAGCACGTCAGATCGAGCAGCGAGGCTCGTTGTTCAACTAACCCAGCGATACCAACTTCAGATAGTACAGGCATATGCACCAACATCAAGCCATACCGACGAGGAGGTTGAAGAATTCTATGAAGAAATCAAACAGCTACATACCAAGGGGAAACAACATATCAAGCTCATCATGGGGGATTTCAATGCAAGAATTGGACAACAGGAACAAGGAGAGACATCGGTTGGTAAATACGGATATGGGGAAAGGAATGAACGTGGCGATCAACTCATCGAATTTGCAGAAGCTGAAAATCTTAGCATCATGAATTCATTTTTTAAGAAGAAACCGCAAAGAAAATGGACATGGAAACACCCAAATGGGGGAACTAGTGAAATTGACTATATCCTGGCAAACAAGAAATCAATTATTGAAGATTGCAGTGTACTGAACAGATTTAATACTGGAAGTGATCATCGAATGGTGAGATGTAAAGTGCACTTAAATACTAAATTAGAACGACAGAAGCTCATTAGGAAACAAGTAAGTAAGAGGGTGGATTTAAAGAAATTAAAAGAAAATACCGAGGCATTCAAGTTGGAATTAAAAAATCGCTTTTCTGCACTGGAAGGACTTATTGATGAAAGTGATATCTCAGAAGCAAATGAAAACATTGTTAAGACAATAGTTGAAACTGCTGGGGAAATTGGTGGTGTAACCTGTAAAAAGCACAATAGCAAATTATCTGAGAAGACGAAACAGCTCATGAAAAGGCGAAGAGATATGAAGGTGGACAATCGAAATACCAGTTCCAGGATTGAGTACATAGAACTTTGTAAAACTCTGCGCAAAAGCATGAAAGAAGACATAAGAAAATTCAACTGTGAGCTAGTAAGGAAAGCCATTGAAAATAACAAGAGCCTTAGGGTTGTTAAAGGAAGTTTATCTGTTGGGAAGAAACACATCATTGCATTAAAAGGAGAGGATGGCACCGTAACAAGAAATAGGGAAGAAATACTTAGAAGAGTTGAAGAATTCTACAAAAATCTATACGAAAGTAACAGTGAATTAAACGAAGACATTGAAATAGTCGAAGGAACAGCTCCTAAAATCTTAAAAGAAGAAGTTTCATTTGCAATAAAAAATATGAAGAAAGGAAGAGCCCCTGGTGATGATGGTATTACATTAGATATCCTAAAAGAAGCTGGAGAATATGTAGAAGACATACTTGCAAAATTCTTTACCAAATGTCTTAACAGCGGTAACATACCAAACCAATGGGATTCTGCAACAGTAATTCTTTTGCATAAAAAAGGTGATAAAGAGGATTTGAAAAATTACCGACCAATTAGCTTGTTACCTGCTATTTATAAAATCTTCACAAAAGTTCTAACACATCGCCTGCAGAAAAAATTAGATGCAGCTCAACCAAGAGAACAAGCTGGATTTCGAAGTGGATTCAGTACAGTGGACCATATTCAAGTATTAAGAGAATTAATTGAAAGAACACATGAATATGAACTTCCATTGTGTGTTGCATTTATTGACTATGAGAAGGCCTTTGACTCTATAAAAACATCAGCAGTCATCAACTCTTTAAGATCAACAGACATTGAGGATGTGTACATTGACATGGTGAAACGTGTGTATAAAAATGCAAGTGCAAAATTTCGGTTACATAAAGATACCAAAACTATCAAACTTGGCAAAGGTGAAACGAGAATACAAAAAACTAAGATCATGTTCAATAATTTTGTAGAGGAAACAAAAATACAAGTTGACAACATTGAGCTAGAAATTGCTGATTCATATATTTACCTTGGCCAGCTGATTTCAATGGATGGCAACATTATGAAAGAACTCAACAGACGTATTAAACTTGGCTGGAGTGCATTTGGAAGAAACAGTTTTATCCTGAAGGGGAAATTGCCTTTGTGTCTAAAAAGAAAGGTCTTCAACCAGTGTGTATTGCCAGTCCTCTCTTATGGATCAGAGACATGGAGTCTAACAGTTGGAGCAATACGAAAGTTACAGACAACGCAAAGGAGCATGGAGAGGTGCATGCTTGGAATAACTAGGAGAGATCGAAAAAGAAACACTTGGGTGAGAGAGCAAACTAGAGTAGAGGACATCATTGTTAAAGTAAAAGGGCTGAAATGGCGATGGGCTGGGCATATTGCAAGAAGAACTGATCAACGATGGACAACAGAAATTCTGAACTGGATTCCAAGAGACCACCGAAGACCTAGAAAACGTCCTCAAACTAGATGGGTGGATGAAATAAGAAAACAGGTTGGGGTGACGTGGAAACGAATGGCCCAGGATAGACTTGTGTGGAAAGCATTTGGAGAGACCTTCATCCAGCAGTGGATAGATAATGGTTGAATATGATGATGATGATATATATATATATATATATAATTTTTATTAATGTGTTTTCTTTACTCTGTTAAAAATGCTTTTATTATGCAACTGTGGCGGCGACGAACAAAGGGGTCGCGGATTACTTGGCTACTATAAAAGTATGTCGCGGTTTGAAAAGGATTAGGAACCACTGCTCTAAGAACCTCATGGCATTCCAAAGAAATAGGAGATAAGGAACCAACTATGTCGTTACAGAATAATAAAAGAAATAGCAATACATAACCATTTTTTCTATTGCATATTGAACTATAATCCGCCATTGAAATAAATGTTAACATGCCAGATTGGTGAAGAACTAAATGTTGTTCAAAAAAATAAAACGAAATTGCCCAATATGGTAAACTCTCTCTCTCTACTTTTACTCATCCAATTTAATCATCCATCCCTTGCTGGATGAAGATCTCTCCAGATGCTTTTCACACGAGTCTCTATTAAGCAATTCGTTTCTCTCCTAAGCATTCTGCTTTTCCATTTCATCCACCTATCTAGTCTGAGAACGTTTCATAGCTCCTGTAATCTTTTTGAATGCAGCTGAAAAGCCCATTTGTCCATCATCAGGGACGCTGAGAGCCAACGCGGGCCCCCCAGGCTCACTTCAACCGGCCCCATGACCCCTTCCCTGGGCCGGGACCCCCCACAGCGTATGTCCTTGCAAGCGCGGGTCCCTAAACTTCGTCCGGGGCCCCCGGGCCGCAGTCTCTGCTGCCCCCTCTCATTGGCTCTGATCATCATTCAGGATTCCAACCCTGGACGATGTATAGGTCGACTGAAAGTAGGCGTTGGGTATCCTAGAGTGCTAAGCCTAATGTGGCACATGATGAATAAACATGTTACTGCGCCACCTACATGAAAAGTAAATATGCAATAAGACTTAAAAAATTAAGTGTTATGTGAAGTTTTATCAATAGTATGCATATATAAAATGTAATTATTTATAGGCATATATAAAGTTTCGTTATTTATAGGCATATATAAAATTTCATTACTCATAGGCATATTCACTTCATTTATAAGGGTATAAACCTTAATTATAAGCATATGATTTATTAACTATACGTATATAATTTAATTATGCATATATACAGCTTTATTATATATAGTTATATGTATATAAAGTTTGCTTAATCTTGTTAATTTAAAAACTAGTAATTAATCATGTAAACAGCCTTCTCTTATTGAAAAGAAAATTAACAGCTTTAGAAATTTAAGTACCTCATTTTGAAATCTTGAGACGGTAAAACACATCTTCAGAAATTCATTACATTAGTGAAAATATTTCACTCTTTAGAAATAGAGACCGTTAGATTTACACTTTTTTTTTATAAGATTAAAAAAAGTATTTCAAACCTTATTTAAAAAACGATCTTAGAAGTGTAAACATAAAAAAATAATTTAGAAAGAAATTTCTCTTAAAGGTTTTGCAAACCCAGTAGCGCACTTTTCTTATAATAAAACATTTTTTCTTGGCGAAAATTTTCCATCTGTTCTTTCTCGTCGAGCTATTTTTATTTTAAATGACCATAAGGAAGTCTAAAAAACGTCGTAAATTTTTTAATGTAATGTTCACATCTAGCAAAGGTATTTTCGATCCTTGCGTAAGAATTTCGAATGAAAAAAAAAAATAGGCGCATCGATTAAAATTCTGCGAAGATAAAAATTATTTAATTTTAAATTCATTTTATGGAAATTACATAGCATATGGAAATTTTTATATTTTTTGTTTTTAATAATTATGGTTATGATTATTTATGATTATAAGTTTGTATTTTTTTCTGAATTCGCTTATATAATAATTAAAATTTAAGTGGGGATTTTGAGAAATTAATCATTTTTTTTTTATGTCACCTCGAGTGTTTAATTTGATTACTGAATGGTCCTTTACTGACTACTTCTAATTAGACCTTTTCATCTCTTCACGTGATTGATTTAGAAAAATTAGAATTTAGAATTAGATTTCAATCATTTAAATAGCAATTGGCTATTGTAATCTCTACGTAACAAAGGAGCGAATCTGTGACTGCTGACGATTCAATTACGATATGTTAAAACAAGCGTTGATAAAATTATCGCGTATTGATATGCACGTTAAAGTCATCACGTATTAGAATTGACGTTGAAATTATTTTGTGGCGAAACTGACATTGAAATTATTCCGTGTTCAAACTGTGAAATTGGCATTAAAAATACTTTGTACTAAAACGGACGAGAAATTTACTGCGCATCGAAGCTAATGTTGAAATTCTTTCGTGTTGAAACTGACACTGGAATTTCGTATTGGAACTGACGTTGAAATTACCACGTGCGGAAACTGGCGTTGAAATTACTGGGTGTTGAAATTGCAATGGGCGTTGAAAATATTTTGTAATAAAACGGACGGAGAAATTACTGCTGGAACACCTGCTGGATAGAAACTCTCTTTTTCCTCCTTAAGCTATTCTGTATTTTGGATCCAAGTTTTATACTACTTTCAAAATATAATCTCTTATACAATAGTATAATTTCATATATGTAACTCTTAATAGTACAACTAACTTATTAATTAATATTTGTTGTACTAACATTTTAACATTTTTTGAATCAAAATTTCAGATAAGATATGTTGACTCTCAGATACACTTCTGTCTTGAATCTTGATAAACATAATTTCGTAAGCTTTATCCAGATGTGTGCCGCAATTTTCTCAAATGAGGCCCATGAAAAATCCCAAATAACAATAATACTTCTTGCTCATTAATTCGTAAAAACGACGCTCAGTCTGTTCTTAAGTTATTACAATGGTTTTCCACGTCCCTCTGCTAAAGATATACAACAACTGAACTCTTTAAAATAAGCATAATTCAGAAATATGAAAATCTACATTTTTTCTTGTCAACATCACCGCATTCTGGAGGAGAATCTCGTAACAAGCTTCGGCTTTATATTCTCTTCCATTTCTAACCTCAAAACTTAAAATAATTTAATATAGATCTTCTCTTACATTTCTATAATTTTTATACTGCTCAAGCTATGTATCACGAAATATTGTATATCGGGTTGAATAAAAATTTATTATTATTATTACTGCATGTTGAAGCTAACATTCTGTAGGAAATTGATACGGGATGAAATTTGCCGAGAGTACTTCGTGTTAAAATTTACTGAGACTACTTCGTATTGAAATCTACTGAGATTACTTCGTATCAAAATTTACTGAGATTACTTTGTAATAAAATTTACTGAGATTACTGTGTATTAAAATTTACTGAGATTAATTCGTATTAAAATTTGCTGAGATTGCTTTGTATTAAAGTTTACCGAGATTACTTCATATTAAAATTGAAGTCGAAATTCTATTGTATTCTGAATTATGTTAGAATTACTGTGTGGCGAAGCTAATATGGAAATTACTACCCTGAACGTTGAAATTACCGTGTGATTGAAAAAACGCTAAACGTTAAAAAAAGTACTTTATAAACGAAGTTCCAGTACGTTGATTTTTCTTACCGCATTCGCGTTTCATGCATTCATTTTACCGTATTTCAGTGGTGTATTTAAAAATTCTATAAATACACCACTCTTATTTACAAAAAGCTCAGTGCCAGATTAAGGCATGCAAAAAAGGGGTAGCCGCGTAAGTCGTCATATGTGTAAGATGATTGATAAAATTTTAAGGAATCTAGATCTATATCTATTTTAAATATCAGATTAAATATCAGAAGTAGCAATTAACGTCGTTTAAATATTAGACCAAAGTTTGATAGTCTGCCAAAACTTTAATCACTAAGTGTACGATATCTGTTATGCGTCACAATATCAGTTACTTGTCACAATATCAGTATGGAATAACCATGATATATCAGTATTTTTATACAGGTATAACACAAAGAACGTATCACTAGTTATATCGGTACTGTTACGTTATTTAAATTTAGTTGAAATATTAAATGCCATCGAGTCTCAGATGTGAATATACCGATGGCTAAAAGGCCTTTTATCAACATAGGATCAGAAAAAAAAGACATGAATTTCGCATTAGGAATTTCACAGACATTCAACAAAAACTGCTCAAAATGGAATTTAAAAATAGTATAAAACAAGTCTTTCATTTTTTTTTCTATTGCTGTATATGCTTTAATTATGTATGGGGCAAGGGAATTGAAAATTCGTTGCTATTTATCACAGCAACCATAATAATACAAACATTTTTTATTCATACTAATATTATAAAAGATTGTTTTTTCTTTAAGAATGCCGATTTAAAATACAATCTGTCGAAATAATGGAATTTTGAAGAACACCTTTAAATAAATTTTAATGCTGTTTTATTTTTTCCTTTAATTCCTGAAGGGACGTAGAATTTATACAAAAAATTACCTCCATTTTTTGTGGATTTCTTACTTGCTTTCCATGCTATCTTTTTTTCTTGAGTTAATTTTTTAAATTTCTGCGTGTATTTCTTAACAGATCTCTTCATTTTCCTTAGGGGTTTCAATTCAATACTTGTCTGTCAACATTATTAACTTTCTGTTTTAGTTTATATGACCTAGACCATTATATTTTCTTCGTTTGTTTCTGATTCAGTTTTCTAGCCACTAATCTTCCATAGTTCCATATTAGTCATTTCCTTTGGCCCGTATTTGTTCAGTACTGCAAGGAGGTATTAAGTTATAAAAATCTGTCAGTGATATTACAAGTAATAAAATTATGCAGTTAAATTAAAATCTATCTCTTTTGAATTTAACTTTATTTCAGCGAAAAGTTGAAAATAAGAATACAATAACCGCATATAGTAGAAAATACTTTTATATTTTCATCTGTATATCATACATCATAAGCCTGAAATACTTTACTTGGCAGCCTTGGTCTAAAGCTTGCAAAAAAACCATGGAATGATCTTTCTGCACGGAGTATGGAGGCACATTTGTCTAGTCATTATAAATCAGATTGATCGCAGTAATTTTCGTGAAGGCGACGAAATCCTCATACCTTCTCCTTCATGGTCTAGCTGCTGACAGGTGAAACGAATCTCCATTAATTCTTGTCTTAGAAGAATTATTAAGTAAATGGGAACTGATATATGAACGGCTCGAAATTGATGCCATTAAGTCATTCACTCGGGGAGGTAAGTTACCTTTACGTCGTGGTAAATGATCCATTTATATATATATATATATGGGCTATATCTTCATCAAAAGTGTGACTCCTTAGAGCTGGTCTAAAATTAGCTACAAGATACAGAAATAATTTTTTAAATATCCCATATAAGTAATCTTCAATATAAGTTTATAATAATTGTATACCATTGAGTCACATTAATGCGTCCACCACCTACTTCTGACATCAGCAATGCTGCGTAGCCAATGAAGTAATGCACATGTCGTGAGCTGGCTTGATCTGTATATAAGGTGAGCTGCAGACATTCTGCTAACATCACTCTTTGCTGCCATAGATGAAAGTAGCTATTTATGACAGCTGCAAAAATGGGTAATTATCGGTTTTCGGGTCAAGGATTGCAGTATTTCTGAAATAGCGCAATTTGTGAACCGTTCGCGTAATGCTGTTGTGTATCGTGTGTGGACAGATGACACCTTTACAAATTACCGACATAGAAATTGCAGAGCACCACGTAATATTGATGTGAGAGATGAACGGCAGGTCGACTGGCATTGCAATCTTGATTCCCAGTATCTGATTGTACTACCATAATGTAATTAGAACATATTTATATTGCTATAGTAATATATTTTCATGTTAATTTTCATACCTTATAACTAAACTGTTCAATGTCATCAGTTCTATGTCAATTGTTATATGTTCCCACTCCTTGGAGAAACAGAGGATAGCTTGAGTGTTATGACACTTGTAAGAATAAAATGCTTGTTTATTAATTAATTTATTTATTTATTCGTCTGGCTGTCCTATTTTACTTCGAAAAGGTTGAACGATTCACCACCTCGCCATCAGTAAAGATGATGGAAAATGGGAAAGTTACTTATGAGGGGGGGGGATATATGATCGGGAAAATGCAAAAAAAATCGGGTACTGTGCAAGGAAACAGGAGGATGATAAGATAATAGAAAAATATTAAATAGTGGAAGTAACGAGTGAATCATGAAAAAACAGGAGAATGAATAGCGAAAACGGGAGATTGAATAGCAAAAACGGGAGATTGAATAGCAAAAACGGGAGATTGAATAGCGAAAACAGGAGACTGAATAGCGAAAATGGGAGATTGGAGAGTGAAATAGGAGATTGAATAGCGAAAACGGGAGACTGAATAGCGAAAACGGGAGACCGAATAGCGAAAACGGGAGACTAAATAGCGAAAACGGGAGACTGGATAGCGAAAACAGGAGATTGAATAGCGAAAACAGGAGGATGATCGAAAAACAGGAGATTGAAGAGTGAGAATAGAAGATTGATCGAAAAACTGTAGCCTGGATCATTTGACAACATAAGTTACAAATAAAGGTTTCTAAATCTAGTACAGTGAAACCTCGTTAATGCGAATCGTCGTGCGCTGCAGATTTTTGTCGGATTCCACACTAAGCGGAGGGCAAATTGCGGTTGCTAAATCTTCTTGGCTACTCAGCAATAACTTACATCGTAATGTAGTACATGACGTAAATGAATAAATTATTAAAACAAAAAAAGTGTATTTTGAAAGAATACCCCTGAAGAATTTACAACAAAACAAAATAGTGTTTACTCGTTTATTTTTACTTAGTACCGTATAAAAAATCCGAATTTGGGAGTTTGCTTTTGAAAAATAGGTAACCACACCTGGGGGCAAAGCCGTAGCCAGAATAGGGCTATAAAGGGGCTGAGTCCCCCTGAAAAATATTTTTTCTCAAAATCAAATATTGCAGACTTTTATTTTAAATTTTTTGTTTTGTACGAAATTGTACATGACAATGGAAATTGTTCTTTGACGTTAAAAATGTATTCAAAATAGCTTTCTACGGTAGATTTTGTGTATATAACGTGTTTTTTTATATACGTTTGAATCTTCATATACTTTATAATAAGGATTGGGGAAATTATAGAGAGGTATACTAAAATTTATAAGTTTTTAATGCAAAATTTATTTTAAGAAATTTATTTATTAACGTTAAATATATTAGTCTACTTATATATTTAGTGTTATTAAATATATTAATGAAATATATCAAAACATTTACGAATTTTAATCCCCTTTTTAGTTTTCTGAGCACCCCTTAAATTTCAGAGTCCCCCCCCCCTGTAACAAGCCTCTAGCCACGGGCCTGGGGAGGGTAATCATGCTATCTTCGATACCTCCTGAAGTTTTCCTGAAAAACGCATTTTGTTTTCTTCACGAAAAAAAAACTTTGTCCGCATTATCTGAAGAGCCGTACGTATTAAGCGAAATCTTTAACATTGAAAATACATATACTTCAGATGGGGGAAAATAATTAGTCAGCACTAACGAGGGGTCCGCTTAAGCGAAGCTGCACTAAAGGGATTTCACTGTATTTTGTTAGTAAAATGAATCACTATAAAGCTAATATTCATGAGATAAGAAATAAGGAATAAAAAAAAATGTATTTCTTTGAGGAGATACACAAGGCACGTTCCTAGGGTCGGCACCTGTTGGGGAAACGTCAGCAGCAAGCTCAAAAATAGAATTTTCTCGACTCGACAACGTTAGAAAAGATGTTCAGAGTTCAAATGTTCCATACAGGACGAATATAAGTCAATAAGGTCTGTGTTGACAAGTCGCTCGTAAACAGGATAACAAAAACTTACATGGATAATATCAGGTTCCAAACCCTGTTTACTTTGAAGTTACCCCAGTTTTCTTTAAATTTTAAGTTTAAAGTAAACAGCGTAACTTTAAGTTACCCAGTTTTTATTAAACTTAGTTAACCTGTTTACTTTAAACTTAGTTACCCTATTTACTTTAAACTTAAAGTTACTCTGTTTACCTTAAACTTAAAATTACCACATTTATTTTAAACTTAGTTACACTATTTACTTTAAACTTAGTTACCTTGCTTACTTTAAATTTAGTTACCCCGTTTACTTTAAATTTAGTTACCCTGTTTACTTTAAACTTAGTTACCCTGTTTACTGTAAAAGGTAACCTGTTTACTTTAAATTTAAAGCTACCCCGTTTACTTTAAACTTAGTTACCCTGTTTATTATAAACTTACTTAGTTACCCTGTTTGCTATAAACTTTTTTGTCCCTTACTATGATGAAGCGGTAATGAGTTCGTATTGAGTGTGCTTGTTTCGGCTCTGATCAATCTGTGCAAAAAAAACAACATAATAATAAAATAAAATAAATAAAAAATATAAAAAAATAAATAAGAAATATGAAAACAACAAGAAATATAAAAATAAAAGAAATATAAAATAAATAAGAAATATAAAAATAAATAAGAAATATAAAATAAATAAGAAATAAATAAATAAAAAAAAATAAAAAATAAATAAAAATAAAAAATATAAAAATAAAAAAAAGCTTGCCGATTAACTAGTCGTCGTTGTCGGGGGGTTTGGTTTTCTTGATCTTAAGTGGTTCAGCTTTCACGGAAAACTTTTGATCACGACGCAGTGTGACACTTACTGTCCTTTCGCCGTAAAACTCATAAGCAAAAATTGTGTCTGTATATCTTGAGGGACGGCAGCTGAAAGTGCAAAAATTATTAAGAAGTTACCATATAAAATTCTTAGTTAATATATTAGTATAGTTCATATAGATAGTCATCTTCACGTGTGAAAAGTTGAGTACAATATGTATGTTATTTTCCGGTGAAAGTATCCCTTTCCTTTGTAAAGAAGAAAGGGGGCGACAATTTTCTAAATCTGCCACTGAGGTGCATATTACATATAAAGTACATATATTCGGACATGAAATTGATGGCATACCTTTCGCATTTACGAGTTCCGGGGACATGTAATTTCCGTCTATTCCCTGAAGCGCCAAACAAATTCGTGGACGTCGATTTGCATCAAATACTGAATTGAAAAAGGCTTTGATGGGCGTCTTGAACACCATATCGGAGGTGGCCGCCAAACACAGTTTTGAGGAATCAATAAAAAGTCGGGATTGATGCATTCAAGCGTAGGGTGAACGCATCAAGAGTTTGCAAGTGAAAATATGTTTAGTGCATTACACTTCAATCTAATATTAAAAACTGTGTTTGTTTTTGAACGACTTTCGTATAAACAGAAACGAAAATTTTCAAATTTATTTTGAAAAAAAAATTTGATGATGGGTATAAAACAATTTGAAAGTTAATGTCGTTTTCAATAGAATTAAAGATATTTTTATTTTACTTTAATTAAGTGGTTATGTTGAATTTACTTCTATTTAATGAGATTTTTAAATTTAGATATATATTTTTTAAAATTTTAACATCTCTTTGTGTAATACTCAATTTACAGAAAGAGAATAAATTTTATTTGAAGAAATTACTTGAATATCGATATTATTTATAATATTTGATTAACTTTTAATTTTAAGTTTTCAACGGTATTATGTACAATATTAAATGAATTAAATTTCAAAGTCAATAGGGAAAAATATCCCATGCTGAAACAACGTATGTGTGTCCCTAATTTCCGTGTTCATGCATTTTCTGGCAGAGCAATTATACAGAACTGAACAACGGTAGCTTGAACCGTAATTATTAAACCGAGAGTTTGCGAATTAATATACCCAACGATATAAAGTTATCTCCAACGAGCATTTCATTGAAATTAAAGGAGGTTTATTAGAGGTCACTGAAACGTCCAAATGAGCCTTGAAAACTGTCTCGAGGAAGGGGTTTCAATCCTAAATCTTTGTTCAAACTATATCTCTATGAGAGAAGATTAAATGGGCGGCCTTTCAGCAGGCTTATAAGTATCTATTGATGGGACATTATTACATGCAATGTTTGGCGCTTTATCCTATATATTCTCTACTGAATAGCAACCCTTCGTATTCACAAGTACTTCTAAGCCTATCCAGAACAATGGCGACACTTGAACAAGGGATTTTAGAATATAATTAATATTTCCTGATCTTTAATAATCCTCTTATTTTAAAGAAACGCATTGCGAGTATGCCATCTCTGTTCATCTGAATCTCCTGATATTTTCTACCTTAGATTTCAATGTTGACCTATGGTCATTAATCAAAATCATTCTTCGTTCATGTATCAGGTCATTATGTCTTCGTTTGTGTATCAGGTCATTATGTCTTCGTTTGTGTATCAGGTCATATGTCTTTGTTCTTGTACGAGGTCATTATGTCTTTGTTCGTGTATTAGGTCAATATGTCTTTGTTCGTGTATCAGGTCATTATGCCTTTGTTCATCTACCAGGTCATTATACCTTTGTTCATGAATCAGGTCATTATGTCTATCTCCATGTATCAGGTCATCATGCCTTTGTTCATGTATCAGGTCATTATGTCTTTGCTCGTGTATCAGGCCATTGTTTCTTCGTTCATGTATCAGGTCATTACGTCTTTGCTCGTGTATCAGGCCATTGTTTCTTCGTTCATGTATCAGGTCATTGTGTCTTCGTTCATGTATCAGGTCATTACGTCTTTGCTCGTGTATCAGGTCATTACGTCTTTGCTCATATATCAAGTCATTACGTCTTCGTTCATGTGTCAGGTCATTGTGTCTTTGTTCACGTATCAGCCATTCTTCGTTCATGTGTCGTCATTTTGTCTTTGTTCATGTATCAGACATTGTTCATGCATTAGCCCTCCTTTCTTCGTATATCAGCCGTTCATATATCCGTTCTTTGTACATATATCATTCTTTTTTCGTGGATCACGTGCAGTATGACTTTTGTTGTCCTTATATCACGGAAATTAAACTAACGTTCATGATTACAAACACCGATAAGGAAGGCAATTCTATTGGGCCCCAATTGTCTTCAGCTTCCCTAAAAAAATATTGCTGGGGGCCCTAGCTCTCCTCCGTTCTGACAGACAATAAATAATATAAAATATTAATTTTTCGTTTTTTTCCTCTGGTTATAGCTCAATACGCTGTACATCTGCGTTCTTTCATTTAGGTCTCTCTCTATCTACCCCTAACGGCAGTTTCCGCTTGGGTGCTAGATTTAATATAATTGCTCCTTCAGGCGTTGGTCCCATCAAAGAGGCGATTACACTTAAATTACATGAAAAATGAAACCATTTGCCGTGAAAAGAATGTGAAATGTGCAATAATTAAAAAATATGTCCTCGATTATCACTAGAAGTTGGATTTTGTCACCATAATTTACACGCAGTTATTTACTTCAAAATGTAATCGTAATTAAACCTAGACTTTGGAATGAAATGACTGAATATTTGAGAGGTGTGTGTGTGTGAGAGAAAACAAAATGTTTTTACAAGAGAAAGTTAAAATATTCGATGTTTTCACAATCAGGGGCGTATCAATTAAACATTATGGGGGCCCAAGCAGCTTCAAGGAATATCAAGTGATTCTGCTCTGAGGAGAAAAAATGTATTTTGTTAATCAATGAAGGGGGCTTGAGCCCGTCCTTTTCCACTGCCCACACCACTGATCACAATCGTTGAATTTTTATATTATACTGCTGCTCTGTAATATTTACACACATAGAGCACCATTTTGTGAAAGGGCCCATAGGCTTGACAGGTAGCGAAATGCAATTTTCAATCATTGTACCCTAACTCATGCGTAAATGTATTAACAATTAGGGTGTAAAATGAATATGTCTGAATTAGAGGCGTAACCAGGGGTGGTTTTGGGGGTTGTAACCCCATCGCAATGAAATTTTGTATATTTAACATAGGAATATATGAGTTGTAGCTCTGTAACCCCTCCCATTAAGCCTATAACCCTCCCCTTATGAACTTTCTGTCTACGCCACTGCTCTGAATCATAAATTTAGAACTGATATAATGTTTTATTATACTGAGTTCTGTTTAATGTATGTGGAATCATCTGAAACTAATAAATAAAGGGGGAAATAAAAAGTGAATCCAGAGTTCGATCTGAGGAATGTGAACATGCTCCTCTTTTTTTTTTTATTAAAAAATGTAATTTGCTCTGAGAAATGAAACCATATGAAAAAGAAAGCAGAACGCTATAATGACTAAGCAAAGTGACGCTTATATTAGGCGTAGATTTATATGGACCCCTGCCATCCTAATAACTTAAAAAAAAATTTCAATTTTATATACAGGGTGTTTATAATTAAAGTTCCACTTTGAAATGGCCATAAAATGAAAACTACTGGACCAAATGTTACCAAACTTGGTAATAACTTACAAGTGGTCATGGGATTTTATTTTCCGAATAAAAAATAAATAAATAAAATAATAAAATAAAAAAAATATAATAAAATGAAAAAAATAAAAGTTCAAAAATCACCACCACCGGGAATGGCACTGTAATCAATATTGTTAAACGAAATAAAAAAAATGAAGACATTGGTTTAAAACGTTTTTAATCGTTTTCAAAACGAAACCGTTTTTGGGGGGTTATGCAAATTGTTTATGATGATAACATAAACAATTTGGCGGAATTGAAAGATGCGATACACCGACATGTCCGCAACATTCCTCCTGATATGCTAAGAGCTACTGTTGAGAACGCAGTAATGCGATTTAACTTGCTTTCAGAAAATGGTGGACGCCACATTCAACATGCTTTGTAACACGTTTTAGAAACGATTAAAAACGTTTTAAAACGATGTCTTCATGTCTTATTTCGTTTAACAATATTGCATACAGTGCCATTCCTGCTGGTGGTGATTTTTGAACATTTTTTTTTTTGACAGAAAATAAAATCCCATGACCTCCTGTAAGCTATTACCAAGTTTGATAACATTTGGTCCAGTAGTTTTCATTTTATGGCCATTTCAAAGTGGAACTTTAATTATAAAGACCCTGTATATTGTAATGTATAAATGTATATAATACGTACTTGTCTCTCTCCCCAAATAACTTGGAAAATTGTATGTTGCTACCCACTTGGGATTGAACACTCACCTTGGAAAGAAAATAAACAGGATTGGGGTTTATCTGCCACCTCTATATTTTCTTAAATTGACACCCCTAACAAAATACATTAATTAAATTCTAAACAAATATTTTAGCATTTAAAAGAAAGAAAAAAACATTGGCTCTGGGATACTAAATCGAAAACTTTAGAGCAGAAACTCTACTTTGAATTTCAAAGCTGGAATTTTCAAAGTTTGTTAAAACTAGTGATGGATTTGTGACGTCAACAGGCCTTCCAAAGATTACGGTTAACCGGTTGTCTAAACTGGGGACAACATTTCATCTCCGACTCTAGAATTACTGATTTCCACTAATGATCGCATCTGAAACCTTACCAACAGCTCTTAGCTTAGATCCGATCTAATCATGGGGTCTTTATGTCTGATATACCTTTAATGGCCTCTCCAAAGTTTGAGCGAAACGGAAAGCAGACGCTTTCCTGCCTGCCTGTAGATTTATTTAAATATTTTCTCAGTAACGTGAGAAGACGACGTTTTGGAGCAATTCATCTTAAAAGATTTCCTTAAACGCATTCTCTCTCTTCAGTCATTGACATATTCCAATAATTTTTCACCGAGAAATAGCGAATGCACAAAGCTGAAATTTTAACACGTAAGTTATATATAGCGAATGTATGTGGGATGTCTTGTAACCCTTGGAAAAAAAACACATAACGGTAGTCTTTAAAGGATTTCCTCCTAACGAAAAAACATTAAAAAAATCAACTTTGTGTGATAATTGCGTTTAAAATCAAACCTATCAGTCCCGTACTTCCTCAGTTTGTGACATCTCTGTCTTAATGTTAAAAGAAAATTGGCAGCACAATCCATACTTTATTATTAAGCGAATATAACATGCACGATTAATTTAGTATCGTCATGCTAAGGTATAGTAGTAGCATTATCTTGTCGCGTACTGTTAGAGTTTGAAACTACATTTGGGGATTTACTTTAAATTATAATATCTTCAGTGTAGAAAACATTCCATTCCACGATGGAAGATTTTAATTTTTATTTAACTTTTAAAGATATCAACAATCTACATAAAATTCTTCTGTCAACTCTCGAGAAGAAAACACACTGAAAAAAAAAATTCAATTTCACTTACATTAGAAGCTTCAGAAGCAACCATCAACTGAAAACATCTCTGCCACACTCAAACCAAAATCCATCATCCCCCCCCCCCCAAAAAAAAAAAACTTAAACTTTTCTTTTTTTCTCGAGATAACAAAATAACAAAAAAGTGAAAGAGAATCGCAAAAGGTCGATATTTAAATTTAGCGGGTTTCAATTAACATTAATTCGTAAGTAATTCGGTAGGTTTTCAACGTTAACAATAGCCATCATTATTGCATTTACGGAAGACCTTTGCCTTGCCCTTTTTATTGCGTATAGACAGGCAGACAGGAAAGCCAAAAGCAATAGCGGGTTCAATATCTATTGAAACCCGCTAAAAAAACTTTTTATTTTCGGAACATTATCATTCAAATACAAAGCCAATAATAAATATTGTACATTTTATCTTATATTTATAGACGAAGCGACACCACGAAAGCAATTTTGAGTACTTCTTAATTTTAATAGCTTCCTCACGAAAACTATGTATTCCTAGGAAATGTGTCTGAATCATGTGGAGTTTGGGAATGTGCACTCATGTCCATAAGCTAAGAAATTCTTCAGATTTCGCATATTTTCCTCTGTTGTAATGGAACAAAAGGCGAGTAGTAACGACAAATGGCATCCCAGAAAATAATAGAGCAAGTTTCTGGAAGGTTAACTGTCAGAGAATTTGCTTAAAAATATTTTAAATCAACTCTGGCAGTTGGAATTTGAAGAAATAATGTGCTTTACATCTGAAAATGTGGTTATTATCTTTTATTGCAAAAGACTATTCTTAGAAATAAATATGGCACAATGAAACCATATTGATGATGATGTGCGCGGTAAAATCCTTGGAATATTACAGGCAACATTTACCTAGATACAAATGTCATACAAGCTTAATGTTCAGGCAAGTGTCATTTCTAGGCTTTATAGGCTGTTTCAAACAGGCAGAGATGTTCGAAGACAATATGATCAAGGTTAGTGCCGAAGGGAGGGCAGCAGGGGCTGCAGACCGGGGGGGGGCTCAGATGGAGTCTATGGGCCCGCGATGGCAAGGATCTATGCTTTGGGGCCCCTGCCCCCAAAATATTTTTGATATGATATTCTTGCTTTATTTAAAAATGAAAAAAAAAATAATGTGCCCCCCCTGAGAATTTTTCCGGCTACGGTCTTACGTGCTTTTACATATATACAGTGATCTTGTAAAATAATTAAGTAATAAGTACAAAAGAAGTGTTCCTATTTCATACTTTTTTTCATTGGGAGTTCAACCTCCCAAAAAATAGTCTATGCCACTGTCCAGGGAAGGGGTCATGGGAGGCCCCGTTGAAGTGAACCTGGGGACCCACATTGCCTCTCAGCGCCCCTGATCAAGGTTACAGATGGGTCATAATTGCGCGACAGGACTGACACGTGGCTGTAAGTTCCCGACGGTGCCCAAACAGGACAGCAGATATGCTGTTTGGAGACCTGTCTACAGAGATTACCACATCCAGCTAAACAATTTATCGATGGCATCAGCCTGTATACAAGGCTGGGGGGGGGGGGTTTATTGTGTGATAATTCTTACAACCACGTTTTTGTAGCTCCAACTAGAGCGTTTTTGTTATAGGAGAAAGAGGCATTGTCCCCGACGTAGAGTGGAACTAGGATCTTTCTAGCCTTTTCTCTTACAACAAAAAAACTTTAGTTTGAGCTAAAGAAACGTGGGTGTTGGCATTATTGCGTATAATAAATTCGAAATAAAAAAAAATTCGCCCCAGAGGCTTTATGTGTTGACCATTATTTGGCAATTGTGTTATCCCTGTGAAGGGTAATAATATCTTACATCCTTACATACGGAGAGAGAGAGAGAGAGAGAGAGAGAGAGAGAGAGAGAAAGGGAGTTTCATTCCCGTGATTTATGATCTAGCGGTTAAAGCGTTTCAAGCTCAACGGAGAGAACCTAGCTCGGGGACGATGCCTCTTTTACAATGTGTCGTATAATAATAGGTCTATCCGAAAAAAATAAATGTTCTATGAAACTACTGTTTCATGGTTTTAATTTACAGCAAACAGTTATTTCGACACTAGCGTAAGGTTTAAAAACACGACGTTTCGGGAGCCAACTGCTCCCTTTGTCAAGTGAAGGCAGAATGAAGAAAGAGATCGTGAAAGTCCTAAGCTTATATACCCGCATGTTGGGAATCCCCATCTGACGTCATCTGGTTCGGGATAGCTCCAGCTAGGGAAACCCTCGGCGGGGAAACCTCCACACCCGACAACGTCACCCAACTCGAGGCTTTGCAAAAATCCTGTAAGGTTCTGGTAGAGGTTTTGCGATGTTTATTGCACGACTCCTCAAACCGTAGGTTTCCCATGATTCCAGAAAAAGTCTACTCCCCAGATTCGTCACATTCTGATGTAATACTTTCATCGAATGCCAATCTGGTTCGTGACCCTCCCTGAAGACATGTTCAGCCAACTGGTTTGAATCGTCTCCCCTAGCTACCGCACGCATATGCTCCTTCCCTCGTAGACGTATCGATCTTCCCGTCTGTCCAACATACACCTTGTCACAGTCTCCACACGGTATTTGGTAAATAGCACCAGATTTTTCCTCCTCAGGGACGCGATCCTTAACTTTAAGTAATAGATCACGCAGGGTGTAGACAGGTTTGTAGTACGAATTAACAGTTTTTCTTAACAGTAGTTTTTAACTTATTTATTACAAGTTACAAAGCTCCTGTAACAACAAATTATATAAAAATAAAAAGGATTACAAATGTATTTAAAAGAATAAAGTCGCAATATTAAAAAAAGGTGTTTCAAAAAGATAAGTCCACCATATGAAACTTATTCATAAAAATTTATTAGTAGTAGATTTTTCCTCCCTTCTTTAGAATCAATTCATAAATTCTTTTTGCATAGAATTAATAACATTCTGCAAGTAATGTGCGTTGATGGTAAAGACAGAATTGCCTTTTTCAGTTCATTAGTAGTATTGTACTATTTCCCATCTACATATACGGCTCTTTCAAATGTTCCCCACAGATTCTCTATGAGGTTTAAATGAGGACTGCAATGTGGAAGTCAATAATG
This sequence comes from Dysdera silvatica, assembly GCA_006491805.2. Classification (NCBI taxonomy): domain Eukaryota; kingdom Metazoa; phylum Arthropoda; class Arachnida; order Araneae; family Dysderidae; genus Dysdera; species Dysdera silvatica. The sequence goes on from QLNU02014176.1 coordinate 158,164,569, forward strand.
TGGACACCATTTCCTATAAACCACTCAAAGGTTGAATTAGCTGTATGAATTGGGGCATTATCTTGTTGAAACGTGAAGTGTGTCCCGACAATTTCTTCTGAAAATGATAACGAGCTCATCAAGAACGTTTCAATAATCCGTAGCGTTCATACGAGTATTTAAGAATGTAATATATGTTTTTCCATACCACCCAAAGCCTGCCCAGATCAGGATAGAACCACTTCCACCTTGTCGTTTCGAAAAGATATGCTCTCTTTTGCGCAAGTCGTGCCAATAAAATTGCCAGCCATCTGGCCCATCCAAATTTTCTTTTCGTCGCTGAATATTTCTCTTCACGAGTCTTCTTTCCAAATCATTACTTGTTACGCAAATTTCAGTCTCTTTTTCTTTGTGTTTTTCAGATAACTTTGGGGTATCTTTCCTTGTTTTTATATCTTAAACAGTGCACTGTCTTCAGGGTCCTAAACAGCATTGACGTTGATATTGGAATATCTTTTCGACGTGCTAAAGCACCTAAAGAAGTTGAACCAGATGGAACCTCCTTAACAATTATCCTTGTTTGGCGAGAGGTCAGTTTAGCAGGCATCCTAGTGGAGTTCTTTGAGCCGTACGCATCCTTTAATCGAATAAAATTGTTCACCACATTATGTGATCGTTTCAAACGTTTCGCTATTTCTCTGCCTGACTTTCCACATTCATTAAAAGCTTTAATTTGACCTTTTTCCTTTTCGATAAGCTGATTTTTGCGACCCATTTCTTTTTTTGTTCATTAACTTGATACCATACTAAAAGTAATAGTTAAAAACACATTCTACAGCTCAGTGACGTCGAAAGCACATGTCAGGACGCAAATTTGCATAAATGAGAAATAATCACACGGTATTTTGGAATGAAATCTAAGGTGGACCTATTATTTTGCAACACATCAATAATAAGAAATGCGGCATTTAAAAAAATATTTTTTCGTCATATTTCGCTGTGTCGTTGCTACATATCCTAACGCAAAGTCACTGAAATTTTTTGGGAGATTATTTGCATATTTTTATGAAGAAAAGGTTATTTTTTGTAGGTGTGGAGCTATAATTTTGCAACGCACTGTACTCCTATAACAAACAAAAGCCCTAATTTGAACTAAAAACGTAGAATTATGACATATAGTCGATTACTAATTGTTTTCCGATGACAAGCATCGAAAAGCATGCGTAAAGTCAGTGGGCTATGATCTCGGTGTTGCCAGATAATTGACTTCAAAGTTTGAATCGTCTGCTCGCCGAAATCTTTCAGTATTAAAACACGACGTTTTCTTAGGGGGATCCATAAATCTTTTGGGAGAATCTATATTTTTTTTATCTGAACACTGACGGAAAACCACTTCACGTAGCCATTTCAACGCGAATAATGCCATAATATTAAATAAAAACTCCAAATAGAGTTTTGAATGAATTTCAGAACTTCATTGATTATTTACAATTCATCAATTTAACGTA
>QLNU02014176.1:158166155-158178438 GCA_006491805.2 Dysdera silvatica
TTTTAAAAAATGGCGTGAAATGTAAAATTTAGTGTTTCTTTTAATTTAACATATAAAGTTGAAATAAAAGTTTGCAGTCTTCCTCCATTTTTATACCTTGTTCTTGTTCGAAACATAAAGTCTATTGTAAAATAAAATTTATGATAGTGTTTTAATAATTATATAAACGGTTGTTTCAATATTATGAGGGTATCTCACGTCGTTTATATAGGCAAAATATATTTCGTTTGTTTTCATTCTCTTCAGCATCGAGAGAGATAGTACTTTTACGTTTTACTAATTCACATGAAACTCGGTTGTGAGGCAAGCGGGTATTATTATATTTTAAAATTCTCGTAGAAATGAATTTTGTATGAATCCAAGCCTAGATTCAGATTTGATTTTTAGTAAAGTAGCCGCAAAGTTGTTGCTGTAAATATTATTGCAAATATTTATTGCTGTAAACAGTGTTGTTACTTTCTGTGCATAAGGAAGCCAGTAGTAATAGTATAGCTTTTATCGAACATGCATTTTAGAGATTGGAGCCTTTGTCGAGTGCGTTCAGGATATTCGATTACGATCTACGTATTCAACGTTTAGTACCCGATTTTTAAGGGATATTATTCCTGCTGTGATACCAAAAGTTTGCTATATAAACCTTTCACATTTATAGAGATTTACTTTCGTATCTTGAAAGTTAATTCGTCAATAATAGTAATACAATGTCCTAAACTTGGCTTTAGATGCACTTGTAAGAAAATTCAAACGAATTAATCAGGACGGGCTTTCATTCGTAAGTCGTTCTATCATAACCATCTCGAAGTTGATGAAGTTATCATCCTTTTGTTTTCCCTGATTGGTAAAAAGAACGAACTGCCTTATATATTTCCCATTAGTATAAACTTATGTAAGAAATATTGAATTTAGCTAATAATAATTAAAAAACTGATAGGTAATAGATGGGAATATAATAATAAGAGATAGTTGGAAGACTATGAAAACTAGCTTAGATAGTTGCAAACAAATAGCTGGAAAATTGTGAAACATGATAAAGAGGTAATAATTATCTTGGCACAATTTCAGCTAAAAGTAATAGGAATATTAATATAAAAATATGAGCTTGCTGTAAAAGATGGATAATAAATAGAAAGCCTTAATATTGGAATATATAATTGGAAAATAACTAATAATCCAATAATATATATTCATATATTATATTATAGCATATATATAATAATAAATAATTCAATAACACTGAGGTTTTTGAATGCCGTTATCAGTCGTCTATGATAACGGAAATACGAGTAGTTGTATATTTTGCAAAACAGTTGTTGCAAATCAATTACCAAGAAGAATTCTTATTGATATAGAACGCTTACATATCAATAAAAATTCTATTATCGTAGTCAATGAATCAAAATTTACTCCCACATTCAATCAAGCTTGGAAGTTTTTAATAAAATTTTCACATTAATTATTCATCCACAATTGGCACACCATAATCACGTTAGTACACACAATTTCAATTTTCTAATATTTTATTTTTCGTTTCTGTATCCCTGACAAAAGACCGCCCAAGTCCGTCAGAAACGTACGTTGAAATAAGATTTTCCAACCTTACAGGCTTATAACAATGTCTTTCCTTATAAATATTATGTACAATATTTGGAAAACGTCAAATAAAAGGAAACAATTTGACATGTTGCCAATTTTATGAATTGTGCTTATTAAGTTTACGTTACTTCATATCCCAAGTGGCAACAATTCAAAAACCCATCAATAAAACGAATACGTATTATTTCTATTGTTGGGTCCAGCAATGGCCTACCTTTTATTAAATTCTGACGGAAAAATAAATTTTTTTAATTAACCTCAGTAAGAACATTTCCAAAGTCAAAAGTAGCAGACAGAGTAACAAAAAACAGCTGAAAGAAAAGATGCAAGTTGATGATGTTTTTCTCATTGTTGACATAAGGTAACCGATTATGAGTTAGCTCTTAAGATCGTCTTTGAAATGAACAAGTTGTAAATTGAGCTACTGACATTAAAATTGACTTCGAAGAGAAGTAATCAGGGAGTGAAGATAATTGCTTTACAAAATTAAGCGAGGCTCTTTGAGGAAACCAGATGCCTGAAAAAATCCCATCTCATATTGTCTTTCTGCGAGGAAGGGAAAAAATTAAGCTAATAATCTTTTTTTAAAGAGTTTTTTTTTATTTCACTTGTATTTCATTACTTCGTAATTTGAAAACGAAAGTGATCGGGATCTATTAACGATAAAGATTCTGACTCTGTACTTGAATTAAATAAAGGTAATTGCTTTTTGCTCATTTGTATTATTAACATTTAATTAAATTCTTTTTATTACTTAATTTCCCTTTTCTTAATTAAAAAAGTTTTTGTTTCCGATATTTAAATTCTTGTTCGTTTCTTTAAGTTCACATTCTGGTGACCTCACCCTCAACGTGCCGGGCTTCCTAACGACCATAGGCGTAGCCAGGGGGGAGTTTTGGGGGTTGTAACACCCTCCATTGCAATGAAATTTTGTATATTTAACATAGAAATATATGAGTTGTAGCTCTGCAACCCCCATTTAGCCATTATAATCCCCCTTATAAACTTTCTGCATACACCTATGATAGCGACTGTCGATACATAAACCGTCGCGAAAGTGGGACCCTTATATACTTATAATATTAAAATACTATCATTAAAATAGTTAGCGTCAGATTATATCGACTTCTATTAAAATCAATCGAAGCAGTGGCAGTGTTTATGCATAAGGTGATAGTCAAAACAGGGTTTGTGAACTGAATCATTATAAAGCGCGTATGTTATTAAAATCCGTGTCAAGCGTTATAAAAATAATAATTTCATTTTATGTAAATACACTAAACATCATTTACAGATAGTGACCGGACAGAGTTAAAGAAGTCAATCAATATCAGATCAATATCAATCAATATCAGATATATTCACTATCATTCAATGACTGAAGTGAAGTTTTTGCAGAGCAATTTTTATTTTAATCGTAAAAATGGGGTGACCGCGTATCTGAGGGGGTTTCCGTTAAAAAGAGTGATACTGTAGAAGATAGCGAGTGAGAAGGAGAGAGAGAGAAAAAAATTATGCTCATTAGAGTTATGTGGTGATTGGTAATGCCATTATTTAAAGGAAATTAAATGTCCAACTCATTTCCTTAAAACAGTGGCTATTGTGGTCCGTGACGGCCTGCTAAATTGTCTGTAACATCTTCAGAAAATTTCAGAAGGGAGCGCTGTGGTGGTGCAGTGGTAACGTGTTCGACTATGGTGCCATTATCCCGGATTCAAATCCCGATGGTGTCAAAAAAAAACAAAAAAACCGCAAGTAACTAACCGCTTACTGAAATCCTGGAATTGGTTTCCCAGGCCTTCAGAGATCCTTGTTCTCAGAAAACTGTAGATTTCGGCGCAGCACCTCCTTTGTTGTCCTTGCGCCGTAAAACTCATAAACAACCAAATTTCGCAAGAAAAAATACGTCTTTTATTCTATGCCTTAAACGCAAATCAATTTCATTTCATTCATGCGATGTCTCCAATGGTTTTTTTTTTCTTCTGTTTCTTTCCTTTCCTTTGTTATTTTTTCCTTTCGCAAAAGATAATTAAAATTATCTTTTTTTAAAAAAAATGGTCACTTGTTGTTTCAACTTTCTCGCCCAATTTCGCCAAATGTTGCCAATTTTAAACAGTATTTTCAAAGTTAGCTTATTTTTAATTTAAAATAAACATTTAAATCATTATTTTAAACAGATGGTAGTTCCGTTAATTGACGTTCGTATATATATATATATATATATTATCATATTCAATGCTTCAAATGGACTCTCCAACTTATTACAATCATAAAATTATTTGGGGAATAGTGGCTGACTGTGCCTTTGCTACTTCGGCGAGATAAGCTGGCGAATATTTTAGATATTTCGTTTTTCACCCTCCTGTTTATGGTTTAAATATGGAACTAGTTTGTTAAAGATACCACTGTATTCAGTACTTTATCGGTAGCCGATTCAATTTCGAACATTAGTGTCCAAGAAGTTTTTTTTTCCTTCATACTTTCGTATGTTAAATTCTCCCATTAATTTACAAAGCGAGCTAACACATTAATACAAAGCGAGCCAACATATTAATACAAAGCGAGCTAACATATTAATACAAGACGAGCTAACATATTAATACCAGGCGAACTAACATATTAATACAAGGAGAACTAACATATTAATACAAGGCGAATTAACATATTAATACAAGGCGAGCTAGCATATTAATGCAAAGCGAGCTAACATAGTAATAAAAAGCGAGCTAATAAACTTATCAACAAAAAGCAAATTAACATATCAATACAAAGTACGCAAGCAGAGAAATTTAGTACATTAATATAGAGCAAGTTAATACATTAATACAGAGCAAGCTAGTGCATTAATTCAGAGCAAGTTTTCATACGAATATAGAGCAAGTTTTCATACGAATATAGAGCAAGTTTTCATACGAATATAGAGCAAGTTTTCATACGAATATAGAGCAAGTTTTCATACGAATACAGAGCAAATTAACATATCAGTACAGCGCAAGTTAACATATCAGTACAGCGCAAGTTAGCATATTAATGCAAAGCAAGGTACATCATGGAAAAGCTTAGCACACTAAAATTTTTCAATTGTCTTTCATTTCTTAAATTCTAGAATATATTCTCCCAAAATAAAATCAGAATTCAGTTTCGCCCAGGAATTTGAACAAATATGTCATTATCATTTTATTGAGTTGAAAACATTAATTTATTCTTTCAGCTTCCATTCCGCCCCCGCCCAATAAATGTTGTCTGACCCTCTACTCCTGACAAATGACGGCATTTCCGAAGCAATAAATCGCCGAGAACATCATAAATTCAATGCCTGGATATTTATGTCAATTTCATAAAAAAAAAGTCATTTCTTTAAAAGAATTATTTGATTTCCACAATTTGAAAACGACATATAGAATTATATATCTATTTTCGAGGGCTATTTTTTAACTAAGGTCCGTTTTGCAATAAAAATGAAGTAAATATTATTTTCAAAAAAGCATTCATATTCTGAATTTGCATATAATTCTTTATTTTTCTACATAATTTCCTTGCCGATTGAAACATTTTTTAGATACCCTCGTCATAGAACTCTGCCGCTTGTGACGATAGCCAGTTGCTCATGGTCGTTTTCACTTCTTTATCAGTTTCTAAACGCTTGCCGCCCTGGAAGGTCTTCAGATAAGCGAAGAGGTGGTAGTCGCTAGGCGCAAGGTCTGAACTGTATGGCGGATGATCGAATCACCACCTTCCTCTTTGTAAAGGGTCAAACGTGTTAGAGAACTTGCCAATCTTTTCTTTTTGTGTTCCTCACTCAGCAGTTTAGGAACCCATCGACAGCACAATTTTTTGTACTCAAAGTTCTCAGACAATAAATGTACTCAACAAATAATGTACTCAAGTTCTCAGACATAATTTTAAACAAAACTAACCTTGAAATTCGTGGGAATTCCGATGACATCTTAGAAATTGTGAATCTCCTGTTTGTGTGAATTTGGGTATCAACTGCCTGCACTAAATCGTCAGTGATTACAGACGACCCACCAGAGCGCGATTTATGGACATTTTCCCGACCTTTCTTGAACGACTTTACACATTTGCGCACTTCAAAGTCACTCATTGTGTTATCACCGTAAACTTCGCATGTCTAGCGATGAATATCGGCAGATTTCATGTTTTTGGTTACTAAGAATCGGATGACCAACCTATTTCGCAGTTAGCGAGGCACTTCTTGGTTTTCTTAAACATTTTAACGAAGCGTACAAAGGGTACAGACTGACGGCGTGAATAGAAAAGCTGTCAGATTCTGCTCAAGGAATACCAAGAGCATGCGCGAGCACTCATTCTCACGCGCACGCAGAATTTCAAACAGTATTCACAAATGGACCTTACTTAAAAAATAACCCTCGTACTATTTACTTACATTTTCCTTGCTTTTAAAATGCATAACGGATTGCAGTTAAAACTCTCAGAAACTACGTTCTGTTTTACGACTATTTCTGTTTGAGGACAGTGTTTTTGTGGTCCTGGAAAGTATTTTGTAAAATTTCACACATTCTGATTTAAGCCTTTTTTCCCTAATTAACGCCGTTTTGCTTGTATCAACGCCATATCTTTGATACGTGAACGTATCATGGATATGTCAACGGCGTATCATGGATGTATCAAAGCCATATCATGGATGTGTCAAAGGTATATCATCCAGGGATTTATACATCCACAACACCCTTCCATATTTTTTGACACAACCCTTAATGAAATCTAAACACACACATAATCTAATCCACACCCTCCTAAAAATCTTGAACCTCCCCCCCCACTAGTAAATATTGAACAGCCCCCAGTCTATGAATTCTGGATAACCTCCCGATATCATTTATATGTCAACGATACATCATCCATATCAAAGACACTGTGACAATTGATATCAATGATGAATCATCGATGAGGCTTGTACGTTAATTTATACTAATTTCGTTTTCATCACATTATTACCAATATATTGTTAATTTAATGATAAGTTGTTTACTACTAGTTTATTATCAGTATATAAAAATATTCGTATCGTGAACATACTTTTAACTACTCCTTATTCTTTGTTCTGTAGCAACAGTCCCTCTAGGACCTGGGCTTCTCTAATGACCATCGACCATTTTCCTCTGTCTAAAGCTCTTATTAATTCGCCATTATTACTCCCCGTTTTCTAAGGTTTCGCTTCTCTTCATTCGACCATCTTTTCCTGGGGCTTCCTACTTTTCTCCTTCATTCTGGATTGATCATAATATTCTCAACTCTTCTAGCTTTTAAATAGATTAGAATTTTCATATCTGAAGCTTCCGTGCATGTCGAAGTTTTGGTGGACTTTAAGTTCACGTTCATTATATAGAAACACTGTTCCTCTCTTTGTATGTACAGACGTTTCTGTATATCGAATCTTCGACTTCTATATCTGGAGGCTCTACCATCACTGTAATCTTCAAAATTATGGAGGTGACCCAAGTACATATTATGTACATTTATACATTACAATATGTGTAAAATTGCAATTTATTTCAAATTATTAGAAAAACCGTGGGCCCATATAGATCTATAGGTCTACGCCCATGGGTTCTATTATGCTATCATTTAGAAAATATAAAACTGTTCAGTTTTGAGAGTATTATTTGTCCTTAAATTTTTTATAAACCTTTAATCATTTTAATTAAAATTTGTTCTAATTAAACTATAATCAATTCGTCCGAATTTTGCTAATGATGAGTAACAATGTTAATTGAATTACATTTTTCAACGCTCAAAAGCGAGCAAGAGCTCCGAATAATACCATCCCTAATTAGTTAAAATTGCATTAATTAACGATTATTTAACAATTAAATATTGATTAATAAACTTACACACTTTGAAAATTATCCATTTTTGGATTTACGGATGTCGAAAACGAGCAATTATTAATAAATTTCTTATTCATCGAAAACGTCAATCACTATATTATTTGTGAGCTTTTAAATTACAATTATGCGTTTCATTCGATGTAGCTATTTCTAGTCAATACATTTTGTTCGAAGGCTCCAGCAAACGTTAACCAATGGCGGATGGAAATTCATAACTAGTTCCTCATGGGTAATGAAAATTGGTAATGCATATATAATATTATGAAATTTATAATGCATATATATACCGTTATGAAAATTGATAATGCATATATAACATTATGAAAATTGATAATGCATATATATACCGTTATGAAAATTGATAATGCATATATAACATTATGAAAATTGATAATGCATATATATACCGTTATGAAAATTGATAATGCATATATAACATTATGAAAATTTATAATGTACATATAATACAATAAAAATTTATAATGCATGTACCTGTATAACGTTATAAAAATTTATTATGCATATATAACATTATGAAAATTCATTATGCATATATAACATTATGAAAATTTATATATGCATATATAACATTATGAAAATTTATAATGCATATATGAAAATTTATAATGCACATATATAACGTTATAAAAATTTATAATGCACATATAATACAATAAAATTTTATAATGTACATATAATGCAATAAAAATTGATAATGCATATATAACATTATGAAAATTTATTATGCATATATAACATTATAAAAATTTATTATGCATGTATAATGACCCTTTCGCGGATTTGAAGCTTTTTCTTGACTTGTTCTTAACAATGGAGTTTTAGGATAAGAAACTTATATATATATAAGTTTATCTGTTTCTATATTATTCTAATCTTATATTTATATTTATGAGCTTTGAGCACGGATATTGAAATGATTAGGTTAGGAATAGAGAAAAGCAGAAAATAGTAGTTTGTTGCGGGACTCTCCTTCAGTCAGGTAACGTGTTTCACATAAAGAACAGTTCTTCGATTCGCATTATTTTCATAGAATTAATGAAATAGAAAAGTAATTTTATTTTCAGAAGGTTATGAAACAAAGCATCGTTTTATGTAGATTTATGTCCTCATTTGAGAAACCAATAATGGGAAGAGTGAGACATTGATTTGATGCGTCCTTTTTATTAACATAGAGAAGTTTATTAGAGTTTAAGTGCCAAAGATTTTTTATTTTTCTGTGAAATTTATTATTACAATTAATAAATTTAGCACCCACGTCTTTTAGCTCATACCAGAGCTTTTTTTGGTATAGGAGAAAAAGAGACATCTTGGGAAAAAAAAGAGATATCTGGAAAAGAGACATCTTGGAAAAAAAAGAGATATCTGGAAAAGAGACATCCTGGATTCGAACCAGGGTCCCTCCGTTTAGCCCGAATTTATTGTTAAGAAATTATTAAAATCCTAATATATTTTATTTTAGAGTGCGCCAAGACTTAGATTTAAAATTCGTATATAATATAGGAAAAACCTTGGTTTAAGTCTTCACAAGTGCTAAAAGTATTGGTTAATTTCTTGAAATTAGGCGACAGATTACGTAATTGTAATATATATGTAAATAGCCACAGGAATTACCGCTGAAAATAACTGTAAAAGTAACCCCCTCGTCCTTACATTGAGAGAATTTCAATTTTCTGAGTTTCAAATCATCGAACTTGTTTGACTTATAAAATTATGTATCTCTCACAAACTTATTTTACTTTCAAAGATCAAATATTTAAACAGACAGGCGATCTCACGATAGGAAGTCGTTTTCTTTTATTATTTTGTGTTTCATTTACGTGCATTACGTGGAAAGGAATTTTTAAAAAGCTTTCCACTTCAATTTTAGGAAAGATACGTTGATGCGACGCCTCCACAATTCTTCCTGATAACAATACTAACTTGTCTTAAACCATTAGCATCGTGAATTCTGTTGCCTGAAATATTCAATTTACCTTTGAAGAGGAAAATATTAGCTCTTTAATTTTCGCTCGATGTTCTTGTTGAAAGAAGAGATACACATATAGGGGCTTTCTGATCAGCGTTTGCCGTAAACTTTTATTGTGTGCCTATCTTCCATCCAGTTCTTTCTCCATTCGTCCACCAAACCATCAAATGAGCACATTTTTCTGGTTAATATCTCTCGCCCTCAGATTATCATCCTCTACAAAAGCATTTGCTGACGAACTTAACCATAACTGGGACATTACGTATGAATTGGGTTGCAGTTCTTACGTCGTTGACCATGTTTTGAGGCAACGCACAAAGTCCAAACTTTCTTCTAACCTCAGTTTTATCTCTTACCCGTTATGATGCATTACTGCTGCTGTCATAAATACTCAGTGGGAACATGAGCTGGTATTGCTGTTGGCCAGATTAACAATAGATTCTATTGAAGATGGCGGGTGGTACTGTTACAAGGCTGTAAATGTGTGAATCAGGTTATTGTACACAAGAAACTTAAAAATATTGGTAAACGTTTTCACGAGAATTGGAAACCATGGTTGATGTCTTCGTGAACGCAAAAATATTTTTTGAAGTTACTTTCCTTAAGTATTGTAAAATGTTGGTTTATGCGTATTAAACGTAAAAACGCAAAACATAGTTTATTTGTCTTGTAAAACATGAAGCATGGATATATATTGAGAAAAGAATTTACGTTGTGTATATTGAGTTATATTCCGTTTCCACTGAATAGGCTTTAGGAAGGTTGATTCGTATGTGTTGAAAAAGATTAATTCATATGTGTTAAGAAATGTTTATGTGTATTTGATTTGATGTTTATTAAGATTCATTTTGTGTTTTGTATGTGCTGGGACTCTGCGGTGGTAATGCGGTTGCCTAACGCCATTGTCCTGGGTTTGACTCCCAACAATGCCAAAAAAGAACGCCTACCGATAAATTATAGTAGAACCTGCCTAAACTGACCACCTTTGGGACTGGACTGCAATGGCCACTATAAACAGACAAGTGGTCACTATAGACAACAGACTTTGATATAAACATGACCAAGTGCCTACGAGTTCCCTCTTATAAAAAGTGGTCATTTTATTCTGGTGGTTACTTTACCAGGTTCCACTATACTCACTTGTAGTCCGGGGTTTGGTTCCCTAGGCCTTTACAGATTCAAGATCCTCTGTAAACTATAAGTACTGGAGCAGCATTATCCTTGTGTTCCTTACGTCGTAAAATTAAAGAACTTCGTATGTGTGGATATATTTATTTCGGGGACATTAAAAAGTTCGTACGTATATATGTGGCGACGAAAGGCGACGAAAACGTAATCGATATTTTTGATATAATGAATACGCAAATCGATATATATATAGTCCGGCCCCAAAAAAAGCACTATTTGAATTTATATATGGCAATACCTTGAAGCTGATAATGTGCTCGATCAGGGGCGCCAACAAAAACAAAATATTTGGGACTTGGGTAAAACTCATTCTTACCCTTTTTCTTAGGTTTGTTTTCAAGTCTCCAGCAGGGGCGTAGTTTTCAAAATTATTGGGCCCCAATAATAATTTTGCTTTAATACATACATAAAACTCCCGGTTATCCGAACTTCGCTTAACCGAAATCCGTGTTAACCGAAAGAATCAGCTTTTTAATTTTTTTTATTATTATTTTCTTTAAGAGTCTACATCTATTCAGTGGTTCCAACAAAGGCACTCACATTTATTTTGTTGTATACGCAAGCCTTAAAAGAGAAACCAATACAAATGATTAATATCGGACACACACAAAGAAAGATATGCATGTACTTTGTATATATCGATATTCACAGAGATATCTGATTATCTGCAGATCAATTAATATCTTAGTTAACAATCAATATATTTTGTGACTTTTTTTAATTGCCAATATATTAACTTACTAATAGGCAATCAAAATACATTATAGAGCTTTGCGGGTTATTCCGCAACGTCTGTTTATTAAAAACACTTAACGTTTCACTCAGTGCTATGCGGAACATCCTCAGAAATAATACCGACCAAGTTTCCCTCTGTAAAAATGCAAGACTTTCGCTTGGTTGCTTGGCAGAAAATGAGTGAGTAAAAATATGAGATGAGTTTATTAGGCAATTAATTTTCTTTTCACCATTATACGGAAAATCGGATCTCTGGGGTATCTAAAATTTTTCGCATCCGAATAGGGCCCGCCCCTTTTATTTTGCATAGCCGAGGTTTCAAACAACATTAGAAGACGCGATTCTTGTATAAAAAGGCGCTAAAAATATTATTATAAATTAAAATTACCCATCTTTGAAAATAGCAGTAAATTATCGGGGCACTTAAATACTTATTAAAAATTATTAAGAGTCACGGGCCCCATATAATTACCGAAATGACGATAAAGATAAAATTTTTGTTCCTATATAAGGTAGCACCATAATATCTTGGCTCCTCACAAATAAAGCGACACACTGAAAGAAGGAAAAAAAAAGACGTTCTGCAACAGGCAATTTGTGGCCATTAAAGATGAAAGTAAATTTTGTTGTTGCATTTGGTCCCGCATTGGATCTTGGGATTGAAAACTCATTTTTTCCTTTGATAAAGTACTTTAGCCTAAATGGAGGGTTACACTGAAAGAACTGGGGCGTCTACTAGCAAGCAGTTATATTAGGGGCCTTCAACCTTTCAGGACGTACATAAATAAATTCTGAAGCGTCTGCGGACCACTCGTCTAACTTATTCATTAATAGCTTACTTGTATTTTAATGGTATATAATATTTTCTTAATACTAAGTTAAGTTGGTTGGAGCATTTTATATATAT
>QLNU02014176.1:158178538-158189021 GCA_006491805.2 Dysdera silvatica
AAGCTTTCACTTAATCATAAAGATTGTGAACAAGTTGATCTTTCCCAAGTAAATGGTGATTTAGTTCATTGAAGTGGTCAGTGATGTCGACGAGGAATGCAAAGTCTCTTAACCACTTCTCATCATGCATCTCGGGATTGGGTTTTCCTTTAAATTCCATGAATTGTTGAACTTCGTCCTTCAAAGAAAAAAGGCGCTGAAGCACCTTCGCGCGGCTCAACCAGCGTACTTCTGCATAATACACGACGTCACAGTGTTCAGCTTCCAAATCCCTGAAAAATGTTTGAAACTTCCTATGGTTGAGACCTTTCGAGCGGATAAAATTCACCAATTTTACAAATACAGTCATCACATATTCAAAATTTGAGAATGACTTCGCACCGAAATTTTCTTGGTGGATAATGCAATGGAAAGCCATTATCTTCGTATTGCCGTTATGGCGAACCATAAGCTCTGTATTTAGAAATTTTAGGAGCTTCTCCTTCGTGGTAAAGAGATATGAATTATTGAAGGATTAGTTGTATTGGAAAGAAAGTGGAAAGCACGGTGGTCCAACAAGGCGACCGCAACTCCCAGCCCAGATGGATTTTACGATTAAGAGCCTCCAGTGAAAATCGAATATAACAAAGGCAAAATAATAAAATTGACAGTCGGTTTATAGGGGTTATAACTCCTCGTGGTTTTCGCTGTTTTAAATCCCGAGAAGAAGGAAGATGTTAGGGACGTACTCAAGTAGGGTCGTGCTTGTTTGTGGTTAAGCATTGTATAGGTCGTAAGGAGGAGCCATAGTTGAGGGCGGTAATTGTGATTTGTCTGGAAATATTGGTTGAGAAGTGATTGGTACGTTCTAGGTGATGGACGGGTCGAAAAATGATTGCGAGGTGACGTAGAAAGAAAAGGAAGAGAGAGACGAAGTGGGAAGCCCGAGAGAAAAGGTTCGGATAAGTCGGCTGAGAGAGTCGAAGGGAGTCGGAAGAGAGTCAGGGAGAGCGACGTGTCGAGCGTAGAGTTGTGCCGAGGCCAAGTGGCTCGAAATTAGAAGTATAGTAAACCTCGAGAGTGAGGTGTAAACAGAGTTGATAGCGACGTGAGCAAATTTGCGGAGCAAGCGGCGTTTTCGAAGCAAGGAGCAGAGCGAACCTGAGCGTAGATTGTTTACGACTGGCGTTTTTCGAAGCGAAGAGCAGAGAGGATCTGAGAGTAGATTGTTTACGACTGGCGTTTCCGAAGCAAGAAGCCGAGCGGATCTGAGCATTGATTGTTTACGACTGGCGTTTCCGAAGCAAGGAGCCGAGTGAGGCTGAGCGTAGATTGTTTTACGACTGGCATTTACGGTGCAAGAAGCATCAGTGGCGGCCATTGCCAAACAAGGCAGTGTATTATATCATCAAACATACAACACCAGGACATACCTAGAGCAGACTTGTGGTGCAAGGACGAGGAATCATCATGGGACACCACACGTGTATCTTTCCCCCTTTTATTCTGAAATGCGTTTGCAATGCACATAAGGTTAGGCTCGATTAAGTGTTGTTTATATACGGCCTGGAACGGAGGTTAGGCTAAGGAGGGAACATAGTTTAATGGTAGACACGCATTATCAGAATCAAACTGGAATAATTTATGCATATTGATGATTTACTAAGGTGAGCTATTGCTAGCTATTTGTCAAACAGCATAGTTTACTCGTCAGATTAATCAAGCAACTTTCCTGTTAATCACAAAATTGGTAGTATACGATCGAATACAATCAGTCCATTTGATAGCCATTTCGCGCTATAAATATGAAATAGATTGTTGGCCATAATTTAATTGTTCTTTACGATCACGGTGATGTATTTCCAGTGTTTTACATTTATTAAATTATTGTTTGTTTTACGAATGTTTCACATATAAATAGGACTGGCTCATTCACCTTTTGTCTTTGTAGCTAATCTTTAACTAAACGTTTACTTAAAGCCACTAAAGGTTTACGATACCTCCCTCCTTGGCGTCAAGTTTTATTAAACTTGTCACTCGTCCCTTCTTTCCGGACATAGCAGGCTTACCATCTGTAGTTATGGCTGATATGTTGGTCAAGTCTAGCTCACAGTATCACAAGGTATCTTTTAAACTTGAATACAAATCTAAAGCCCGTGTCGTTCAGAGCAATTATTCTGGCTAATTCTTCTACAATCGTGAACTGTCTTTCAATTCCACGAATAAAAATGGATACTTGTGCAGTATCGGTTGAGTCTGTGGATTTATCCATCGTTACTGAATAAAATACAATTTCTTTGCACCTCGATTTGAAACTGTTAAATATATTTGCAGCTAGATCTTCCACTCGCCTCGCTACTATCACACCCAACAAGCTAATGTCCGAAACAACTTGAGCCTGTGACGGACAAAGTACACCGACTGGGCACTAAATGCATTCTTTCACAAACTCTCCGTCAAGAAATGACTTCCCACGTTTTGCATTTTTTTCAGCTATCGTGTAGCTATTAGCAACACTATTTTCCGATTTTTTTTGTTAATCTTTGGAAATAATGACTGCTGATAATTGAACTTGGCTTTTAATTCATTAATTTTGACGCTACGAAAATGACCCTTCAATTCAGAATACTTTGCACTGTGCTTCGTTTCATACTGTCTCTTGATGTTATATTCTTTCATCACCGCAATGCTCTCTCTCTTTGTAAATAAGACAAACTGCCTCATTCTTGTATTCTACAAAAAAATAATGGGACGACCATCTTTCTTGAAAAAATCGCGCTTTCTCATCAACTTACTTCTTCTTTCTGGAGAAGCTCGCCATTTTGCACCTATCCTATTCAGAGACCAATTGCGTCTGCTGATTGAAGAATTTAGATCAGTAGCCAGGCATCCGGTCTCTAAACGCTTGAAATAAATATTGTCCGCTGGCAGACTTCCATTGACCCTTATTGCTCGTTTGTTTTGTCTAGGTGAGAACTAAATATCTGGCGTCTGGGTTCCTCTCTTCCTTTGTCAGAGAATGCATAATTCATTGTGAAAATTAGGCTGGAACTTTCTACATTTATCCTTTTGTAATTATTTTAAAAATATTAAAAAGAACTTATTATTTAAAAACTTATTAAAACGCACAATTATTTTGTAATTATTTTAAAACCTTAAAGCAAGCTCGCGGGCCACAAAAATTTTGTTCGTCGGCCACGAGTTGAAGACTCTAAATTAGATGGATATAAACAACGAAGGTATAGAGAAGAGCATTTAGAAGGATACCAAGAGATCGTGGGTTCGGTTCCCATCAGAGATTGTGAGTAAAATATTGCTAAATTCTTAGGGGTGGCTCAAACCTTTATTAATTATGTAATAAATATTATTGATTAATATATATAAAATGTTATTAATAAATATTGTTATTAATACATATTATTAATGTTATTTATTAAATATTATTAACGTTATTAATTATATAATTAATATTATTGGGGGCAATCGAGGTTTATATAACTCTGTCTGTAGTATCGGGGTGGATAAGTAGGAACTTTTACCCTCGCCTGCTTAATTTTTATTGCAATTATTTGATAATTATTATCACACTGCAGGTCTACGTTGATGCAATAAAGTACAGGTTTATTTTCTCCTAAAAGCTCAATTTGGCAAGCAAGCAAAATGGAGGAGACGGCATAATAATGTAGAAGGTAAATTCCAACTAAGAAATATGACAAAAATAATGCCCAATTTTCCACGGTATTCTAATCACCTTCGTAGCTCCAAGGGAATGTAGAAAATCCATATTGCCTGATTCTATCTACATCATGTCGGCTGTTCCTCGAGGCGTTTTAATTTGGCGACAAGGTCCAAAATGCGGCTTGAAATAGTACACGTTTCAATAGTAAACGAAATAAGCATTTTGCGGTCATAATTGACAAGTTTTTTAAATCTGGTCATTTACGTGTGAAACATAATACTCACGTTACTAAATGTATGAAGGTCTAGCATTCTGTATATGCATCTAATATTGTGCATATGCGTCTAATAGCATCGTATGTATATGTTTAGTATTACTGTGCATATGTATAAGGTAATAAGACAGACAAATATATATATATATGCGCATGAGACTTCTTAAAAAATATATGCATATGTGAACATAATCTTGGTGCACATTTCATTGATTTTTCTTTTGTAACGAACGCGTCAATTATGTTTAAGTATTGTTGACAAAAAACCCTGCGGACAGAAATATTAGTTTCAAAAACGCTGCCGCAGTATATCAAAGCTAATTGACAGTTTTTCGGACGGAAAGATCAACTTAGTCCCGATAGAATAACAACATCGCAAATAATTGATGGTAATTTCTCTTATTAGTCAACTGGATTACCTCCAAAAGAGCAGTTTGAAATGTACGTTGGCAAAGTGTTGCTGTAATTGAATTATAATATTCAGCAAAAATGCCGATCGAAGATGTAAATTTGCACTTACCTTTTTACATCAAACTGAACAGCTATACCCCTTGTATTACAGAAGTTACTACCAATCGTTTTGAAGACAGCATTTAAATTTAAAACAATTCTAATATGACAATTGTCAATCAATTTTGGAAAAAATATCGACGAAACGTTGATTTGTTTAGGAGCAAATATCTTTTCTGCAATTTTGGACAATTGTACACTGTGGAAAATACTCTAAAAGGTAGTAGTATTGAAAGTGTATAATTTTTATTGCAGGCGATTATAATATAAACAATAAAGTACATAGCAATTATACTGTAAATCGTCAAGTGCATTGAAAAAGTATACTGTAAACAATGAACACATTGAAAGATATGATAAACAAATATATTGAAAAGACATGATAAACAAGTACAATGAAAGGCGCGTCAACAAATACATTGAAGGGCACTGATAAACAAATGCTATCGAAAGAACCAAGATAAATACTGGTAGAACTAAATCAAACAACAATATTGATCAACGTTTATTGGCGTAGTGATACCAACGCCGATGTTATGGCGTGATTAGATGGTGAAACGTTCGAAAGAAAATAAATATTTCTGCCTTCGGTGGGACCTGAACCCACGACCTTCCACTTGCCGGGCGGAGGCTCTACCCACTGAGCTACGAAGGACAATATATAATTTCTTTACGAACGTATATATACTGTTGCCAGTTATTTCGCAGATTTATATAAAAAATACAAAGGCTGCAACGTGCATTTCGATCAATTTAATACCAGTCTCTTTGCAATTTGGTTTAAATAGTAGTCCATGTACTACACCATTCTGCGAAATAACTGGCAACAATATATATACGTTCGTAAAGAGATTATATATTGTCCTTCGTAGCTCAGTGGGTAGAGCCTCCGCCCAGCAAGTGGAAGGTCGTGGGTTCAGGTCCCACCGAACGCAGAAATATTTATTTTCTTTCGAACGTTTCACCATCTAATCACGCCATAACATCGGCGCTGGTATCACTACGCCAATAAACGTTGATTTATATTGTTGTTTAATTTAATCTGCGTAGTGTTCGATTTATATAAAAAATGAAAATTGCCAATATTTGCATAAGTGTCCACAATTCGCCACCAAATATTATATCATACTATACCCTTCACATACCTTGTCTTTCAACTAGAAAATTAGCCTTTAGAACAGTGCCGGATTTATAAATGGGCACGTTGGGCACTTGCCCAGGGCGTAAGAGGCTGCGGATTTTTTTTTTAATTGCAAATTATTTACCGTAGAATTCTGTCGATCAACTCTCTCTGAAAATTTGCCCTTCCACCCTTTTTTCCTAAATCTGAAATTATAAAAAATTGCGTAAAACAACTCCTGCTCCCCAAGGCCGGATCCAGGCAGGGGGCCTGCACACTCCACAGAATAACAAATTTATAATGAAAATGACTATTTTCAAGTAAAAAAAGTACAATTAAACTTACAAGTGAAATTTTCAAGCTTTGCTCCCACCCTGAAATTTTGTTTTGCAGCAGCCCTTGCCCCCCCCTCCCCTAATATTAAAAACAATCGTCGTCAAATGAACCATAAAAATATCGTTATTATATCTTATAATAATGCACATAAGGTAGGCTAATCATAAATGTCGCTCCTCCCCAATCCCTCGCAATTTTTCGTCACGTTTGAGGGGGGCAAAATGATAGAATTTGGTTTCTGTTAGTACAGCGGGATAGGATATAGGCGTAACTAGCTTCGAAGTCTAGGCGGCTAACTTTTTTCTAGGTGGCGGCTGAACCGTATAATTCAATGCTTAGAAGAAATTTTCTGGGGAGTTAGCCCCTCTAGTTACGCCAATGGCGGGAGGGCGACAAAAATCGATGTGCCCAGGGTGCCTCGCACCCTAAATCCGGCCCCGCTTTAGAAATGTAAATCTATGCATTCAGAGTGTTTCGTTTTCAGCTGGTCCATATTACACGGCTCTCCCCTAATTATGTACATTATAAACAAATATATTGTAAAAAATAAAATGCACTATAAACAATTAGTTGCGTAACAAAGGCTTTTTTCAATGTAAACAAGTCTTTAGTTATAAAATCACCTATAATAAGAGTATTGTATTAAACATAAATTGGCGATATGCAAAGCCATTCGCTGACCGAGTGAATGAATGATTACTCACACTTATAGTAGATCAGTACCTTAGGCACCCCGTAAAGGGTGCAAGGGGTGCATCTTCACCCCTTTGGCTTATGAAAAAAGGGGGAAAAGAGGACTGAATCCACAAGAAACTACAGTCCAACAACATTATTCAATTGGAATTTTTCCTGGATGCATCCCCTTTCATATAATTCTGGGCGAGCCCATGATCAGAATCACGACCCGATTCTTTCTGGGAACGAAATGAACCACCTCTATTACAGATAGCACCTACCAGTGCCGTAGGAAAGGGGGGCTCGTTGTCCCCATTGGATATTAAAACGTATTATTTCTCTAAGGCCGAATCATATAATCTTCTTTATTACGCCAGCCCCCTCCACGCAGGTAGATTGCTACGCTGTAGTTTAATCCAATCTTTATTTATACAAGGTGTCTCAGCACCAGGGTTACAAACTTAAAGAGGTCATAGTACTCATCAAGTTGAACGATAATTGTCATAGAACCTATGGTTGCAAACCACCTACAGAGCCATTTCTAAAACTATCTAGCATGCACAAATATTTACTACCAGTGCATGAGAAGCGCAATATGCGTTGTCCTAATCATCTATGCACTTGATCAGCTGACCTGAGTAGTATCTGGCGCTCTTCACGCACTGGTTGTAAATATTTGTGCATGCTGGACGGTTTTAGAACTGGCGCTGTGGGTGGTTTGCGACTTTAGATTCTATGACATATTATCGTTCACCTTGATGAGTACTATGACCCCTTGAAGTTTGTAACCCTGGTGCTGAGACGCCCTGTATAAATAAAGATTGGATTAAACTACAGCGTGGTGATTCATGTATATCTACATCTTATGTATTTCTCATCGTATACTCTGTTTATCCTTTGTACTTTCATTACTCTTCTCATTCACACTTACATGGTCTTATTTAATAACAGGTTGAACAAAGGATACGAACATCATTCTCAACCTAAAGGAATTTCCGTAGCTTAGAATGATATACATGTGTATGTGTGTAGAAAAATACAGGAAATATATAACTTTCGCACTGTTCTAGGAATTTAAGAGTGACTTTTTTACCAAAAAGAGAGCAATTTCACCGGATCTTATACCCTTTTCGACCATCTGCAATCAAATTGATCTTTGGAACTTTACACAAGTCTATCCATTTCAGCATCGATTTGTCTGAAGTGTTCAAACGGACGATGGCTTTTCTCCTAGAACGAAATGAGATTTCAAAGTTCCTCTCTTATCTGGCGATAGGCCTTTTGATCCTTCTTTGCTGGTGCGGAATCCTGGATGAGACAGCCCCAACACCCTCAATCCACAAAATATTTCCAGAAAAGTCTTTCAAAATAAATATTCTACGCTTGTTGTTGTACAAGAATTAGGCGATATCAGAATTTTCATATCGCGATATATCATAAGACTAAAATCACGATATTAGACTTATTTGTTAATATTTCAATCGTTATCGCGAGATTGATTTGATATGCTTTATGATTTTAAATTTATACACATTAAAAATATTTTATTAACTATAACTTATTTTACGAATATGCATGCGTGTATACAAAAAAAAGTGGAGCTAAAAAAAATATATATATAATCAATCCCACCGAATGTAAAAAAAATTCTTTTCTTTGGAACATTTCACCATCTGACCACGCTTTAACATCGGCGCTGGTATCACTACGCCAAAAAACGTTGACTAATATTGTTGTTTGAAATATTTACATGTAGCAAAACTAATTGTTAATTCCCTATACTTTTCAATTGGTGTTTTATAAATTTCAGCAGATTTGGAAAGTATTTTGAATACAGATTTCCCGAGCATGTTGTAAGACTTTCGTTGTACATAATAGAGAATTTTAAAATAATTACATCTAATGCTAAATATTTAAAAAATATTTTTATTTTGTGCAAGAAACACCTGCATATTTCTGCATATTTTGGTAACAATGATGCTCCGTCTTTAGCTGTTACATTACCACCACTACGAAAAGTTCGTTCTAAAGGAGCACGTCTTCCTTGAATTGCTAAAAATGTTTTTGCCACAGGTTTTTCTAACCCTGGAAAAAAGTGTTCCGTTCAATTTCCGCCATATCAATGTCTCCATTTGCTTTCGATATTATCATAGGCGTAAAGTTATGTGCGTCCGTGGGGCCCGAGCCCCTCAATAATTTGAAATAAATTTCAATTTTAACGTATGCTGTAATGCAGCGGTTCAAAACTTTATTGCATCACGGAGTATTTTCCAAGAGGAAAGTTATTTGCGCAACACTGTCATCGTCCTTACGCCAAAGACACGTGTATGTGCATTTTTGAATGTATGTGCATTGAATGTATGTGCATTTTTGGGCTCCTTTTACCTAAAAGTTATTTGTCGACATTTTATTGTCGACAAATAACTTGATATTTGAATATGATATTATAATATTAAAAGTACGAATTTGTTTTCGAATTTGGCATTGCTTAAATTTAATATGAACTTAATTTTCCAAATTAAAGTCATTAAAACTGGAACTTCAAGTATCGTTTTCTGAAAATATCATTATGCATATAGTACTTGCTTATATACTTATATTTTTTTATATTTTTCTCATAAGGGCGACGATATTTCCTCCAACATAAGTACTAAACCCAATGATAACAGTACTAACGTATTTTTAAGCATTTTTAAGGTATTTTTAAAGGAGTTTTTAAAGGTATTTTTAAGAATTTAGGGATGTAAGACGTCAAGATTTTTCTTTATTCGAAATATTACATTTCTCACAAATTTCGGAGGAATGGAAAGCTTACTTAACTAAATAAATATAAACGAAAAACAGTGACAGAAACATAAAAGCAAAACATTTGAGAGCAAATTTAAAGCTGATATTTTGCATCAGCAATGTTCAGCCCGCGCAGGTATGAAATGTAAAAACCTTTTTTCAAGTTAATAAAACTAAAATTGTCATCGAAAAAGAATAATGAAGCCAAAGAAATCTAACGGTTTTCAAATTAATAATCTAATGATTTATTCGTTTGCTATTTCACCAGTGACATGGTTAACTATTTGCGTGTGATTTAATATTTATTTAGTAATTTATGTATTAGTTATTGGAATCCCAATTGCCACCACTAATAAGCTCGCGTCTGTGCGCTTCTTTCAGAGAGAAGTTTTCCTCGAATTCAACGAAAGGACGGTGTAATTGACGAAGTAGAATCTTCTCATATGAAACGTTTTTGGCTAATACACGTAGACGCATCCGCAGACTATGTACTCGTAGATTACCTCAAAAAATTTGGCAATCAAATGCACCTTCTTGAATAACCCAAACGTATTTTGCTAGTCATGATAAATGACAAAAATTTTGTTGCGACACTGGGACTAACAAGGACAAGTGTAAAGAACTGCTTACTAATGCGCATACATACAACTGGTTTAGGTAAAGTTTCGTATATCCAAAACATACACCTTGATTTTGATTTCGAAAGACTATAAAACAAGGTTTAATACACAGTTATAAATATACACAGTTTCACCATTAGATTCCATAATCACAGTTATTTGGACACTGGTGTAAGGTTTAAAAACACGTTTCGAGAGATAATTGCTCCTTCATCAGGTGAGGGCAGAATAGCTTACTGCTTCAAATTCTGCCTTCACTTGACAAAGGGAGCAGTTGGCTCCCGAAACGTCGTGTTTTTAAACCTTACGCTTGTATAAATTGTAAATTTCGTTTGTATTTATTGAAATAAAATGTTCTACTTAGCATTGGGAACATTAAGATACTACTGATATGGTTAGGTATCGATGCTTTGACCATATATATATATATATATAATACCATACAAACTGAACATGTGTGTATATATAATACTGTGCAAACTGAGCATGTATGTAGTATATAT
>QLNU02014176.1:158202502-158212612 GCA_006491805.2 Dysdera silvatica
GACCGTGCATGAGAACGAAACACACAAGCTTTACTGGGATAGAGCAATCATAACAGACAAGACAGTCCCACATAACCGTCCTGACATAACCCTCGTCGATAAATCGAATAAGACCACGTACTTAATCGACATAGCAGTACCCAACACCAATAACATACAGACAACCTACACAACGAAAATCACCAAGTACCAAGATCTCAGACATGAAGTACGAGATATATGGGGTATGGAAAAGATCCTCATCATCCCGTTAGTCATCTCAGCAACAGGGATAGTACCAAAAACGCTTGCGACGAATTTGGAGATACTCAACATTGACCCAAACACCTACATTGAAATACAAAAAGCCACAATCCTAAACACGTGTCACATTGTCAGGAAGTTTCTAGACATGGCACATTAAGAAGTGATGTAAAAAGAGGCTTGGGAACATGGCGCTCTGCCCGTCCCAAAGCCTGTTTCCGCCAAGAATGGGCGAGGAAAACTTTTATATATATATATATATATATAACCGAGTCCCACTGTAGATATTCGGGTGATGCTTGGAATTTCATTTTAATGTAGATCTGGATTCCATTGGGCTATCGCTCCAAGTTCGAAACAGAAAAATAAAATCGGGAGGATCGTCTGTTATATTCTGCGCTGCAATATATGATTTCTTTATGGCAGTAGCTTGGAGAGGGAAAGGTATCTTCCTCTAATAATTATCCCTCTTTGCGCTGTGTTATTCTAGGGGATAAAGGGATTTTTATGGTGCAAATCAGCTAAGGCCTTTACAGAGGCGTAGGTAAGGGGGGGGGCTCAAGCACATAGGCGTACGCGAAAAGTTCTTAAGGGAGGTTACAGGCTTAACGGGGAATTACAGAGCTACAACTCACATATTCCTATGTTAAATATACAAAATTTCATTGCAATGGGAGTTAAAAGCCCAGCAACACCCCACTATGTACGCCAATTCCCAAGCCCCTTTCATTGGATATCAAAACATATCATTCCTTTTAACTCCGCATCGCATGATCTTCTTTAAATCTACTTGAGCCCCCTCCCATAATTTTTGAATTGCCACGCCACTGGTCATGTATGCTCCAAGACATATAATCT
Organism: Dysdera silvatica; assembly: GCA_006491805.2. NCBI lineage: Eukaryota > Metazoa > Arthropoda > Arachnida > Araneae > Dysderidae > Dysdera > Dysdera silvatica. The sequence goes on from QLNU02014176.1 coordinate 158,203,604, forward strand.
TCCGAAAGATCAGAACCTAGCCAGCCACAGAAAACTAAACTACGAGAGGCAAAGTACCTTGTGGCACCATCTGATGCCAAGCGCGGGAATGAGGTATAGAATTACGTTGCCCTTCATGCCACCATAAAACTGGTAATAAACCGTGAATTTCTTGTTTTAGTATCGTATATGGCAAACCTCTCTATTTTAGGCTTAACAAAATTTATATTTTGTTCTTGGAAAAAATTAAATTAGATGTCAGAACTCGTCCCAAGTGCAGGTCATTAAAAGGCAGGCGCATGCCCGAAATCTTGTGACGTAGATACACGGCTAGACATATAATCCAATCAAAACGAACATGTTAATTATCTCGCGTGCCAGAGACCCTTCGAAAGGAGAGAATATTCTAGATTTTAAATATACAGTGTTGCTTATCAAGGGCTCACACTTAAGCTCTGGGATATCCTTGAATGACAAGCTTTTGCTGCCAAGTTAGATTAATGAAATTCCAACGCATCTGAACAGATTAATAAACGAATTAACGTAACGTAGTTAAGCTTAAATCAAGATTAACTCGATACGGCTATTCCCGTTAAGTAGAGCTGCTTGTAAACAAACTAGAGGAGAAGCGCAAATATATGTAACTCGTCCCGAATCCTTTCGTTGCTTTAAGAGAAGTTTCTCCAAACTCAGGCATGGCCTGTTGCCGGTAGAAATGATCTGAACTTAGGTAAAAGTCCCACGAAGAAACCGTATGAAAAAGTTGATACATTATAAAATTTTATATATAAAACTATAATACAAGAAAGAATCAGAACACATGAATAAGGGAGCACTGCAGAAATACAATATTAACGCATTAATCAGCTATGCTAAGGTTTTACTGTATATTCTTCCAAGCACTGCGACGTAAATAAAAAAAAGTTAAACCGCTCGTCATCCATCCACCCATATGACCACCTTCTGAAATACGTGGTCTGTTCTGTGTTTCCAATTCTGTCTTCTTGTGCCAGATTGAAAATTAAATGAATTCACCTTGACCTCTAAATTTACTTTCGTGTTAGTTCTTGTTCTAATCTATTCATTCTTGCTGGGTGGGGCAATTTCTATGCCGAACATGAATTCTCTGTCAGCCAAGCACAACAAAGGAATCCAAGAAACCAAGGTTTCCCTTCGACAACGAAAAATAGTTGGATCACGCAACAACTGAGAACAATAAATAGATTCAAAGGTTTTGAAAATAATTTCGATTGGTTAAAAATGTTAATTGCTTTTACGGCGCGAGGATAGTAAAAGTCATTCTTCCCCTAACAAAATAAGTTGAAAATGCGATTTATGATTGATTGATTGTTTGGCTTTTTTATGGCGCAAGAGCATCTGGGCTATACTGCGCCAAATTATGAGATGCGTGATTTATGAAAGGCAAAATAGAGAAGAATGCATAAAATCGATTAAAATCATTTGGATTAAACTTTAGTTGCCTTTGTTGGTTAAAATTCTTACAGCTAGATCAAACATTCTAAACATCTAATGGTTATTAACAGTGGTTCACATCGGGACTTCTTCTCCCTTCAACAAACGTTGATGGGAGGAATGCATATGAGCGATGCCCCCTAGCAGTAGCTGCTACTTTTTTACATTCATTCTTACTGCTAGACTGCTACGAAACAATACAGAGTTTCACCAGGAGATTCCATAACAAACAGTTATTTCGACACTGGCGAGGGAAGGAGCATATATATACATGCGGTAGCTAGGGGATGAGGTTTAAGTCAATTAGCTGAACATGTCTTCAGAGAAGGTCACGAACCAGATTGGCATTCGATGAAAATATTACATCAAAATGTGACGAATCTGGGGAGTAGACTTTTTCTGGAACCATGGGAAACCTACGGTTTGAGGAGTCGTGCAATAAACATCGCAGAACTTCTACCAGAACCTTCCAGGATTTTTGCCAAACCTCGAGTTGGGAGCTATCATCTGACGTCATCGGGTGTGGGGGACTTCTGGCTGGAACTATCAAAACGGTTCACAGTCAACTTGTAAGTAACAAATTCGCAGTAAATTATAAAATGACGTTATGTATCCATTCTATATAAATCGAACACTACGGATCAATGGCTCCGCAATGTCAATCAGTCGTCATTTATTGGTGTAGTATTCAGCGCCGATGGTATGGCGTGATTAGATGGTGAAACGTTCGAAAGAAAATAAATGTTTCTGCCTTCGGTGGTTGGGCCGGGCGGAGGCTCTGTGGGGGGCAAGTGGAAGGTCGTGAGTTCAAGATCCACCAGAGCAAAATATTGACCCTCTTTCGACAATTCTGCTGCCTCCCTCCCCATATCTTTGATGACTGTGTGTGCCCTGAATACATAATGTTGTTTATGCTCTACGGTGGCTCTCTCAGTTGACTATGAGCGCCTCTCAATTCGACTGTTCGTTTACTTAAAGCCGTACTCTACAGGCCAGCGCGGCGTAGCGATTGAAAAATTATGGTTAGAGCTCAAGTGCTTTTATTTTTTTAAGATTATGTGATGGAATATGAGAAAATGTGTCTTAATACCCAGTGGGGGCTTGAACACCCCCTAGAGTCCCAATTTTTTACGCCACTGATACTCTGCAGCACAATGAAATCGACATAAATGACAATTGGAGTAAAAGAATTATGTAAAGTATCTTCCAGTCCTAAACCTATGCCATGAATTTTGGGTGTATAGATTGAATAGAATTTGTTGACTCTATGTAGCACTTCCATAAATGAACGCCATGCCAACATATTCAATATGATGGATGGAGTCCGGTTGTTTTAATATAGACTTGCATGTCGAGTTGAAGATAGAGCAGCCGTTACGTGACATCGATACTGCTGTAGGCATGGCAAACATGGAAATTAATCGAAGCATTGACAAATCAGTTTCATGAATATCCATGTACAATAAAATAGAATTATTTAATAATTCCTGCAACAAATCTGTGTTGGAAATGATTAAGCAACAAGAATGCAGTTGACTAGGACGCACACCTAGGAAGAAGCAGAGTGATATTCTAAACTAGATCCCACCCCCTAAGAACAGTGGAAGAAAGGGAAAAAACAGAGGGAGAAAAACATGGGAAGAAATTAAAAAAAACACAAAAAAAGAGAGAAATCGAGTTCGTAAAAGCTCCAAGTTCCCTTAAGAATTAAAGAAAACAACAGAAAGAAAAAAAGACAACGAAACCTTGACGTGAAAATACAGGAGAAATTGTTCCAGAAGATAGTCATATCAAACTCCATTTTCTATGCATCTATTACGGTCGTAGTGAGTGGATCGCCCGGGCCCCGACACAAATTAGCAAAATTTGTTAATTATAAATTGTATGTTTCTTACTGCAAAAATGTGGGAATTTAAAGGTTTGTGTAAAAAGATCAAAAAAAAAAAAGATTATCCAAACTAGAGCGGCCCCCCCAATTACGTTAAGAAGGCCTTATGTACGTTTACTACACAGCATTTACGTATGCAGGGGTGAGCATTCTGAGTGGAGCAGAGCAGTATATAACAAATCTGTTTCGCTTCATGCAGGAAATAAGAAGGTTTAAAATATTCAAGAAAAGCGAAAGAGAGAGATTAATAAATAAGTTAATAGAAGGTTGAGTGGCTGTTACACGGAGGTACCATAGCTGGTTCTACGAAATGATATTTATATGGGATCTTTTGCATAATATACATTCAATCTAATCTTGTGCTAATGTTGAGGCACCTCTAATGAAATAATGTGTTAATTATTAAGTTATATTGTTGGTTAAATAACAGTGTTGCTGTAATCAAAAATTGTTATACAGAGTGATTCAAAACTAATGGAACAAACTGAAAGGGGTGGTAAAGGACGCCAAATAATTCTTGTTTGGCGAAATCTCCATATTCGCAAACGAGCCAGTTTGGCTGTGGAGCGAAACTACTGTTTACGTTCATGTCGGTGCTGCATAGGCGATTACGGCAATAAAAAAAAGTTTTATGCATAAATGAAGGAATTGACCTAATAATACAGCAGAGACAAAGAAATCCGGAATTCCGTTTTCTGATTTTGATCTGTGTTACTGTTTAGTGAAAATAAGCCCTAAAAATGCCTTTTTTTTAACACACTGGAAAAGAGTTGGGAACTGCCAAGTATGTGTAACAGGTGAAGAACATCAAAATAAACATTTTTTGTTCAGTGCCTTTTTTTTTGCTTAAAATTACGGCAATACAGTGAATGTAGTGTTTGCGTACACTCCGTTCAAGGTTTTCACAAATGGCTACAATGCACCATTTTAAAAATTTTTCAAATTGTTTAATGTGAACAGACATCGGGCTCTCTCCAGCGATTTTTTAAAATCAGTTAAATTCGCCAGAATTGTATGTGTAGAATTCCCCCACTTCAGTTGCGACCATGGATTCTATTCATAAAATTCCCGTGAATTTAACTTGTTTTAGAAAGTCACCAGAGGTAGCCCGACGTCCGTTGACATTAAATAATTTTAAAAATTCTTGAAATGGCGCATTGTAGCCATTTGTGAAAACCTTAAATGGGGTGGATGCAAACACTAAATTCACTGTATTGCCGTAATTTGAAGTAAAAAGGCACTGAACAAAAAAGTCTCTTTTCATGTTCTTGGTTTGTTGCACATACTTGGCAATTTCCAACTCTTTTTTTCCAGTGTGTTAAAAAAAAGGCAGTTTTAGGCTTATTTTCACTAAACAGTAACAAAAATCAGGAAACGGAATTCCAGATTTCTTTATCTCTGCTGTATTATTAGCTCATTCACTTAAATTATGCATTAAATTTTTTATTGCCGTAATCGCCTACGCAGCAACAACATGGACGTACACGGTAGTTTCGCATTACCGCCAAACTGGCTCGTTTGCGGACATGCAGATTTCGCCAAATGTGGCTTATTTGACGTCCTTTACCACCCCTTTCAGTTTGTTCCATTAGTTCTGAACCAGCCTTTACTATTTGACATATAATTGACAATTACAGTAAAAAAATAGTATTTTAAATACGATGTACAAAACGAAAAATAACACACATTAAGTTCCATAATGTTATAAATAATTATTAAAAAAAATTGTATTGTGAATGGTGTTTCGTATGGGGGCTGTGGAAGACATTCAAGAACCATTCATATAATAAACACATAGATAAATGCTATCATTCTGCTTTATGTGTACTCACGATATATATAATTTTTCTTTAATTTTGTTAAAATTAAGTTCGGGCCATTAATTGATTTTTCTGCCGCCACGTAAGAACCCATCCATCCATCTATCTATCCATCCATCCATCGTGCGGTTCCCTTCCACAATTATCTTTAATTAGAATAACTGACGCGAATAATGAGTAGCGCTTTATCGTCTAGACAGTCTGATCAATCTTGTCATAACTAGCAAGGAAACTTACAAGTAGGCGGGGCTCATTTTTTCTTTAATTCCATGTGTTATGTATTTTTCTATGTTAGTTCTCATTGCAGTTGCATAGGTGCCAGTCTCTAAAAGCGTAGAGATAACGCATCTGTCTTTCACGTAGAAATCCGTGCTTAAATTCCGCCCATATTGGCTGTTCACAGCTTTATCTGCCGATCCGTATCCAGGGGTTTGATTCCCTAGGCAGAAGAAAATATGATCTCTAAGAAAATTGTAAGCCCTGACATAGCGACCCTACGCTAGTATGTGCTATGGCTCCTTGGCGCATATCCGTCAGTTTGTTGCCATTGTATCACGTGATGGTGGTTGGAAATTGTATTTATTGGCGACATTTTAAAAATTAACTCAATACTTACAGTAGTCTAATAATCGCGGGTTGTTGATTATGTTTATGCCAAAATAGCGATCATTGCGCCAATGCGGAAAACCTTTATCGCCAAGGTAAATGAAACCGGAATTCTACAACAAAATGGCGGCTGATGTGTGTATGTGTCATAAATACGCCAACTCAATGAATATTATACAAGGTTATTGAATAGCAGTGGCGTAACGGGACTTCATATGAGGACCATCCAGTGTTCATCATCCCACCTTGAATATAAATCATAACTCATATACAGTGAAACCTGTCCAAAAAGGAAACCTCCACAAGGCGGAAACTTGCTCAACACGGAATTTTTTTACGGTCCCTTCAGAAGTCAATGGTAGTTAACATTAGCTAACACAGAAACTGTCTAACGCGGTATCGGAAAGTACTATTCAGTCCCGTTAAAGAGAAAAGCCTTCATAAAGCGGAAAATCGTTAGTAGGAAAAAAATTTTCTCAACAGCAAAAGGAAAGAGAGTTTAAAATCAATGCAAATAGCGCAGTGGGGAAGAATGAACAAAAAACATTTCACACTTTATAGATACAGAATGCTTTAACCTGATCACCATTTGGCACACCACCCCAATTAAATAAAAACGTACATTGTTAGCCAGAACGAAATATCACACATGTCTACTTTATCAATCATGGATAAACTCACAGCAAGGTATAATACAAATGGTCATCCATTGTGAAGTCTATATCTAAAGAAGCACCTAAGTTCCCATTTGTATTGGAAAATATTTCTCAAAAATAGCTTTTGAGTGAGTATGTTCTTGAAGATCGCAAATTCAAATAACAACTTTCTGGAACCTAACAAAGAATGAAACCGGGAAGAGTGGAACCCTTATTCTTTTCTTTTTCCATCAAGGAGCAATCACTCTGGGGATGATAAAATGTTCATGAATCAGTCTATTTTCGTGACATCTAGAAAACATATTAGGGTACGAGTTATACGTACGCCATAACAAAGGCGGATCCAAAAATCTTTCAATGAAGAGGGGGCGATTTGTTTCCGATTCCTATATTTAGGTAAGTGTTCGGTACATTTAATTTTATTTTCCATGATAGAATTTCTGCTCTAGGTGGAAGGGCAATCTCCGCATCGCCCTCCTTTGATCCGTAAGCAGGCCCTAGTATACTTACAATCCGTACCATGTTTGGCGCAGTATAGCCCAGATGCTCTTGCGCCATAAAAAAGCCAAACAATCAATCAATCAAACTTAGAATGCGTACAAAACTTTGTTTTCAAATAAACAATTCAAAAATAATGAACATGATGAATGATTCAATATGCGAAATGCCAACGTGTATTTGTAAAACAAAGTTGTTAGCAACTTACCATACAATTTGTTTTTGTGTAATACAGTTAATGTATCAAAGAATTGCATACTGTGAGTGAATATTAAAGGTTGAATACTTGATACGTCAGCACATTTCTCATTTTAATCCTGATATAAAATGGACTGATTGAAAAACTGGGAGAGAGAGTGATTGTATGCTTTATCGTTACAAATTTAAGCTTATGTAATATACTTTTTGTATGGAATAGGCGTATACAGTTACCATGGAGATTTGCACTGTATTGATCGTAACTATTAACACAAAATATTGCAAAAATTAATAAATATAAAATGCAGTGATAAAATATAGTTATAAAGTTCGCAAAATGAGATAAATAAAACCAATTTTCATATTCAGTCATCTCTTACCAATGAATTTAACTCTGTATTTATTTTGTTATATTATTTTTTATTTATTTATTAATTAAATTATTTGCCCATTTATATATCGTAACGTCCTCTATTAGTTTCCGTTCGCATTTAAAATACTATATAACTATAATACCGTACAGACCTTAAATACGAAGAAAACACATTGTTCTGGTGTCTTGTTGCCAAGCAGATTAAGGAAGATTAAGGCACTACGGTTGATGCAGAAGGTCTCTGGTTCGACTCTGGCCTAGGACGATGTGGATTCTTCTTTTACAAAAAAAAAAAGCCCAAGTATAAACTTATACGTGGGTATAAAAAAATATTAATCATATTATCACTATTTATTACTCAAGAGATTTATAACCGTATGAAAATCGATTTTTATAAATTATTTATTTATTTATTCATACACACACATATATATATATATGGCCTGCAAAAGGGTTGCTGGTATCTAACTGGAAGGAGACCCACACGCTGAACGTATGTGACGATGTGTGGAACCGGCCAGGCCAGTAACCTAGTGTCCTACCCCGCCTTCAAGTGGTGCAGGCTGAGCTTTCTATTTATGTGGCAAATTAATATTTGCTACACGGATAGAAAGGCGGAAGGGGAGGGCTAATTCACCAACCCGTCTAGCCAGCGTGGTGAAATTATGGCTAATTCCTCCATTATGTTGACACACCAGAAACCATGGCCCCTAGTCTCCAGGTGCTGGAGTGCTCCTGATCAAGGCAGCGGTCAGTGTGGCATGAAAGCAGGGGGTGCTAAGAATCACTGGAATGGCCCAGGCTGCCGTTTGTTATTGACCTTGGCTACGTTTAATGGACGATCCCTTGCTTCTGAAGCAAAACTTCAGGAATTGGAAGAGGAACTAGACAAGATCAAATGGGACATTGTAGGACTCAGTGAAGTTAGAAGAAAAGGTGAAGAGTTGGTGGAACTGAAAAGCGGACATTTGTTTTATTATAGAGGAACGGAAACTGGAAGAACAAGTGGTGTTGGCTTCTTAATCAACAAAAGAATTAAAGACTGTCTTCTGGAAGTTGAAAGTACATCAGATCGAGCAGCGAGGCTTGTTGTTCAACTAACCCAGCGATACCAACTTCAAATAGTACAGGTATATGCACCAACATCAAGCCATACCGACGAAGAGGTTGAAGAATTTTATGAAGAAATCAAAGAGTTACACACCAAAGGGAAACAACATATCAAGCTCATCATGGGGGATTTCAATGCAAGAATTGGACAACAGGAACAAGGAGAGACATCGGTTGGTAAATACGGATATGGGGAAAGGAATGAACGTGGCGATCAACTCATCGAATTTGCAGAAGCTGAAAACCTTAGCATCATGAATTCATTTTTTAAGAAGAAACCGCAAAGAAAATGGACATGGAAACACCCAAATGGGGGAACTAGTGAAATTGACTATATCCTGGCAAACAAGAAATCAATTATTGAAGATTGCAGCGTACTGAACAGATTTAATACTGGAAGTGATCATC
>QLNU02014176.1:158217405-158238216 GCA_006491805.2 Dysdera silvatica
ATAATTTCAAATAAATTACATAGGATAATTTCAAATAAATTACATAGGATAATTTCAAATAAATTACATAGGATAATTTCAAATATGTTACGTAGAATAATTTCAAATGAAGTACGTAAGTTAATTTCAAATAAATAAAATTACATGAGATAATTTCAGATAAACTACGTAAGATAATTTCAGATAGACTACGTAAGATAATTTCAGATAAACTACGTAAGATAATTTCAGATAAACTACGTCAGATAATTTCAGATAAACTACGTCAGATAATTTCATATACACTACGTAAGATAATTTCAGGTAAACTACGTAAGATAATTTCAAATAAACTACGTAAGATAATTTCAGATAAACTACGTAAGATAATTTCAGATAAACTACGTAAGATAATTTCAGATAAATAAAATTACATAAGATAACTAGATAGGGTGGTTCAGAACGGATGTTACCGCAATTACCTTTCTAACCGTTCGTCGTAGAAAAAAATGCTTACCTTCTTTGACACAGAATGACCATTGTTATCCTTGGCCAATAAAAATACAACGAACCAACCAAAGAAAAGAAAAAGTGCGCAAATTGGGTAAGGATACTGAATATGTTATTTATTTTGTAAAGGGTGGTATATGTATAAAAACGCGAAATAATGTTTTTATATGAGCCCCTCTACCCAAAAATTTACATTTAGAAGAATATTGTCGTATATCTAATTTGTCAAACAAAGGAAAATTTATATTTCTAAGTAGAATATGTACGGAGTATTGAAAAGTTGAAGTTCATAATTTATTAATTTTATCGCTGTTTTGGCGATATTTTATTTGTGAAATACTGGCAACCTTAAGGAACTCTTTCTAAAGAGAAAGTAAAGCGCGGGCGTGGACTTATTTTGAAAAGTACACAATCTTAGAATTTAATCAAAATTCTATTTTATCTTTTTATTTTGTGGATAACTCCTTTATCTCTGGTAAATGAAAAATTATAAACTTTAATTATTACCATTTATTGTATTCAATATACACTCCCACAACAGGTGTAACATTGAAGTCAACTTATATTACATAAGTTGACCATAACACGTTGTTCTGCGGGCAATTTACGCTACATAGCTTAACTACAACGAATGTTGCATTACATGTGTAGATCAACCACAACGAATGTTGCATTACATGTGTAGATCAACCACAACGAATGTTGCATTACATGTGTAGATCAACCACAACGAATGTTGCATTGCATGTGTAGATCAACCACAACGAATGTTGCATTAGGGTCAACATAGTGCATAGGTTGATTAACTACAATGAATGTTGTATTGGGGTCAACTTATATTGCTTAAGTTAGTCAACTACAACGAGTATTGTATTGTGGTCAACTTTTATTACATAAGTTGATCAAAAAACTCGTTTTTAGGTGCTGTGGTCAACTAATATCTGTTGTCAAGAACCAGAGAACCTTAAAATTCGTAACATTTCAGAGAAGCAGTCTTGCATATTTTAATCTTTCGCAGAAATGAGAAAGCGGCACAAAATTTGAGAAAGTGACATAAGCTCTAATTGTCCAACTTGGGAGCAGCTGTTATTCCGAGGAATTTCCAGGGAAATTGCATTGCGATGAAATCTCCTAACCCTTTGCATGACGTCATCTTCAAAGCGTCAATTTCATTAGATTGCTATTTCCTCTGACTTCCCTTGTGTCTTTTCCTCAGGTAAACGAGAACTTTTCCGTTGTCCGTAATCGCACACAACACATTAGGAATAATTATTTAATATTTACAATTGATAAGTTGAAACAATCCATTGTTTCAAATTGATAATTTGAAACAACGGATTGCCTTACTCCGAGAAATTGAAAGCCACACGCATTACTACGTCTATGTTAATTAAGTTTCCGAAGTTAATGAACGTAAATGAATTTTTAAACATTCTGAGAACGCCATTTCTACCTTATTTTCTTGAATTTTCAATTGCAATATTTGAAAAATTTTAACGGATGTTTAAATTTGCGAAATGAGCGGTTTTATAATTAGTATAGTTAGTGCCTATTTCGTTAATCAGCATATAATCTCCGTCATGTCTAAGAAAATCGGTGCTTAATTGCGAAAACATAATAATTAGTGTACTTTCTACTATACTTTGATAATACAATACTAATATGGTCAAAAGAAGGCAGGTGTAGAAATTCAAACTTATGGGGGGGGGGAGGCTGAAGTAGATTTATGACGAAGTATGTTGCGACGTTAAACAAAATGTGTCTTGCTGTCTAATTGGGGGCTTTAGCCCCCCCCCCAGGCTTCCCATGGGCGCTCAAATGAGCACTTCTGGGGGAGAATTATTACCTCCTTCTCAAGGCTGTCAAAAATTTTAGTGAATGTACAAGATACCAAAACGCTACAAAAATAATTGATACTGCTTGACAATTAGTAATGAGCTAAAAAGTACCTTATTTTAAAATGTGACTGTAAAACTTTTGAAAGTAAATGCATAGCAGGTTCGGGCAAATAAAATTTTTAAACGGCTAGGGGGTCTCGAGCCCCCTCTATCCCCTATATGGGTGCCCGTGAATCCTCCCTTTTCCTACACTGCTGAAAGTTAGTGATAGGATCATTGAGGACGTGTGCCATATTTGCTTAAAATACCTAAGTTAATGCTTCTAACAAACTGTAAATCACTAAAAAGGGATAATAACAATAAAAAAATATTTAAATCATAAACGGCGCGAATAACTTAATATAATTATATGCAAATAATACAGCGGAGGTAAGCAGTGATAAAAGTCAAACGGTTGCCCTAAATGATTTGCAAACCCTGCATCAATATCCTCTCCTGTCTGATAAAACTCGTGTAAATGCCTTAAAACATCGCAAACTCATGTCAATATCTTCTCTAATGAAATTGATTTAGGTACGCAAATTAAATAGCAAACTTGCACCAATGCCTTTTCTGAGTCCAAAAAAAAACCATTTCGTTTATATTCCAAAGTATCTCCTTTCTTATATTTAACTTTAATAATTACGTACGGTGTATAAAATGTAAAAATTATATATGGTAGGTAGAAAAACTTAAGTACAGTAATAAATACATGTTGTATTAAATATTTAATATAACAAATTTTGTAAAACCGTCGGCTATCCCGTGATGCGTATGAAAAGTTTAGAAAATATGAAAATAAATAGAAAATTCTGAACGGAAAACATTAAAATATTCTAGCGCATGAGCAGTGGGTTATTAACATCACACACTGTTCATGTACCAACAACTCCTTTGTTTTCTTGAATGAACAGTCGCTGTGAAAATAAAAGCCGAAGTACAAATACCAAAGAGTATTTTGAAAAAAAAAAGGATAACATTTCAAAAATATATTTTCTAATTGTTATTTAGCAATTACAATAAATTTTAGTACACAATAATGAATATATTTCCACTCATATACAGTCGAGTTTCTATTTAACGAAGTGCCATCGTTCCTCTGAAAAACTTCGTTATAAGGAAAATTCGTTAAATAGAAATTAACATAAATGATGAAACTTAATTTCGATAAAATGAAAAAAGCTAAATTTGGACAGTAAAAACTAAGTTCAGTAGACTCTTCTTTTTCAACGAATTTAAATATTTTTTGTATACAAGTACGCACAAATTAATAACAAAAGTAAAGACTGAGGATTACTTTATATCTGTATGATCCTCATACAACATATTTGAAACAGAGAAATAATCACTAATTTTGCTTTGTACAGGTTTCTTATAAAAAACGTTTTGTTCATAGAAATTCTCACACTTTTGTAAATATCGGAACACGTCATCTATAACATTTTCTTCAACAATGCAACACGTATATGCGAGAAGCAAATTTCGTGGCTTAGCCACACCTGCAGAGTGATACACCCCCGCTGCTTCGAAGTTCCCAGTTTAGAACAATAGAATTATTTATCACAACTGGCTACAATATATCACAATACAGAAGGCTACCTCACCTCCGTCTTTTTGCTTAAAATCCTCAACTACCCCTTCTACCTAACCATCCCGCTGAAAAATTGTAAAAGGTAAATTAAAAAAATCAAATTCTTTATAAAAAGAACTTCGTTATATAGAAATTGTTTTTCGTAATATGGAGACAAATTTACATGTTAGTGCCATTCAAAGTCAAGGTTCCGCCGAAAATTTCATTAAATAGAAAACTTTGTTAAATGGAAGTTCGTTATATGGAGACTCTACTGTATAATATATATATTACAAAATCACACACACACATATATATATTCAACTAACAAAATACTGCATTATATACTTAAAACACGTGTTATATATGTGTAACATATACGAGTATATCCCATATACACTTTCATAATATACGTTGAAGTTCTAGGAATGTAGCCACGAAGTCTGGCCTGTAGCCAAGCAAGAGTCAGAAGGGGGCGTGGCTCAAGTTGCCCCTTCATCCTGGCAACAATCCTGCACGAAGTACATTAGGAACACCTTGTACTTAAAAGCATTCCGAAACATTAGGGATTACTACGTAGTGCTTTACAAAGGGCTATTCTCTTCAAAATGTCATCATTTACAAACGTGTTAAAGAAAGGGGTTTAAGACTGTCTTCGACTGATTAAAACGGTTCATTTAAATTAGCAAACGTTTTCATGACGTCTCAATCCAAATTAAATCAATTCATTACATTAGATGTTCGAATAACGGCACTAATTACATTGCTGGAATTATTCAATTGAATTCGTTTGCAATTGTCCAATTTAGATTAAATGCTGTTTTGTGGAACTGTGAAAGCAAGCATGATTCTTAGGCCTATTTTGATTGGAAAATTGTTTTGTCGCATTAAGATTTGACATTTCATATTTTAATCATGCTGCAAAAATTTAGAGAAGGCAATGCGGTAGAAATGATGCAAAAAATCTCTCTGTAATCACAATCTCGTCGTTAAAAAATAAATAAGAAGTGAAGTCGAAAGAGAAATGAAGTGTATTTTCTTTATTAAAATAAAGAAATTATGTTTTTGTAAGAAATGGATTGATGGGTTGCACAGATGAAGTGGAAATTGTTTCATCTAAACAATGCGATGAAATAAGTAAATAAATATACCTTGGCACAACAAGGGTCAATGTACAAGTTTTGAGAAAAACCCATTTCAGTTCAGGGAAGAATACTGTTTGGATTTTTATGGCGCAAGAGCATCTGGGCTATACTGCGCCAAACATAGTAAAATAGTTCAGTTAAGGAAAGAATTCAGTTAAGGAAATTATTTAGTTAAGGAAAAAATATTGTTTGGATTTTTATGGCGCAAGAGCATCTGGGCTATACTGCGCCAAACATGGTAAAATAGTTCAGTTAAGGAAAGAATTCAGTTAAGGAAATTATTCAGTTAAGGAAATTATTCAGTTAAGGAAAGAATTCAGTTAAGGAAAGAATTCAGTTAAGGAAATTATTCAGTTAAGGAAAGAATAGAGTCTTGGAAGTATAGTGCGTGAAGAATGCTATTTGCATAACAGAACTACATATATTTTGCCCAAAAGCGGGTCAGTGTTTGTAGGAGGGAGGGGGGATGTTACTTTATGATTGGAAACGATAATTAACTATTAATAAGAAGCAAGGGCGGACACAGACTTTCATTTTGGGGGTTCAAGGACAGAATTTGCCATGGTCTTGGAATAACACCCTTCATTTATCATGAAAGTTGGAATTTTTTACAGTGAAAAAATATATTTTTGAGGGGTCATGACCCCTGCAACCCCTTCCCCGTGTCTGCGCTTGATAAGAAGTTAATTTCATGTGTTTGATATTCGAATCAGACAATTTTCAATTAGTATATTTATTTTATTCTTAATTATATTTTTAATACTTTTGCCCCGTAAGAAAAGCAATTATCATCAGGGTCGAACTGGGTCGCCGGCCAACTGACCCCCCGGGACGGTGCGCCCTCATGGACGATAGGAATTGAGCCCTCATGGGCTATAGAACCCGCGCTGTCCGATAATCCAAGATATGCGTCCTTTGAGAGGACCTAGTCCCCCCCACCACCGGATAATTATGCTTCCCCAGTTTTTCGAAGAAGCCAAACTTCCTCTGTCAAGAAACCAGACCCCAGATTACGATAAAATAATAAACAACACGCGTTTCATGATAATACTGAGAGTCAGATCTGGGTATGGTAGACGACTGAGCTTTTATTATACCAACTACCAGACAACCGGGGGCAGTTAATCGATAAGCCCTCTTAATTTATTTTCTCAACGTTGAGAGTTAAATTCAGACATTAACAGCACGCTTGGTGAATGGGGCACCGCAGGCTTATAGCCAAGCCGGGACCAGCAGGGGCTTGGCCCCAATTGCCCCTTCATCCTGGCCACAATCCTGCTACACAGCCCCATTTCCTGTTCATCTTCATAATTCGTACTTGGTGTTAAAACTGATTTCTTTTGAAAGTATTGGTGAGGATTGAAACAATGCATACAGATCTTATTAACTTAAATCCAAATTAACTTTTGCAACCAATATTGACTTCAATAACGTTAACTCTTAAGTTGGGTCTCCTTCGTTGTCCGCCCTTTGAACATTGAGGGAAAAAAATCACTCAAATGCTGCATTACTTCCTAGCCGTGGCAATTCATATCCCCCTATTTGGCGAATGTTCTGCTGGTTTAATTTTCTTGAATTTTTTTTTCTAAGTTTGGACCCAGCATTTTTACGGTTTTTCTTAATTACTTAATTTTCCGGATGGAATATCTTCCAAAGCGGGACGATTATGCGTCCCATGGGATCTCGGGGGCATTTTCGCCCAAACCGGGACTGTCTTGCCTAAAATGGAACTTCTATTCAACTTCAAATACGTGTAGAGAAGTACGAAAAACCGTTCACATTGACCGATTCTGTGAACGACTCTGCCATTATCATAACTAGCCCCGAAGTCTAGAAACGTGTCCCAGTGCTCCCACAAAGTGTGTTCATTTGTAAATTTCATTTTTCTAGGGAGGGCTAATAACTCCCCTCCCACAAAAGTTGCGTCAATCGACTCTGCTCTTCTTTTCTAGATGACAGAGTCGTTCACTGGCTCATTTAGTGAATGATTTTGAACATGTCCATTCATAGTGACAAATGCAGCTTTGTTCATGTGTAAGGTAAGCAAAGGGTGAGGGAGCAGCGGAATTTGTGAAATACAGAAACGTCAATACCTTGAATTTTTGACTCGAACACTATCAATCTTGGATTTAATTCGGATTGGTGAGGATTTCTTGCAAACGTATCTGAACAAATAAATGGAGGAATTACACTCAAAACCAGGATAGTAGTAGTAGGGATACTAGTAGTAGTAGTAGATACTAGTAGTAGTAGTAGGGAAACCAGAATAGCAGTAGTCAGTATGTAGAGGATTGCCAATGTAACGAATTACCAATTATAGGGATCAAAAATTTGGTGCCCCGTATATTTTATATTGCTTATTGGAAATAAATAACATGCTGGACTATTTTAGAACACGTTTATTAGAAAAAGAAGTATGTGGTGATACATAATATACCTACTCCATTTTGTGGCGGAGCCTCTAATCATACGTGTACACTGATTGATGGAAAACCAGAAACTGATTTATTTTTAAGAATCCAGAATACATTTATAAAATTCCGTTACCAAACATTAAAATATAAGAAGAATAAATTTATTACCAAATTTGTATTGTAATAAAAAGTGCAGCAACAAAAGTTCGCAACATCATGGTAATCCAGCGACAAAGGTATTGACATCTGTAAATTAGAATTCACTACAAATACTTAAAAATCTACCAAAAGATAAGAGTGTTTGCTATTAATAGAAATATCTCGTTGAATTAGCCTTCACGACACTTTTGATGATCCGCCATCTTGAATGACGGAGCATCGCAGTAGCCAAACGTCATGGTCGTAGTATTTAGACCTGTAGTGATAGTAAAACCTCCCTGAAAGACCACCTTTCTAGTCCTTTTTTTTCTCGAAACGGAATTTTCTCCCATAAATTTAACACTAAATTTACTTATATTAAGAAGCCATCAGAAACCATTCCTTGCCTTCTAAAAAGGGATTTCTCTTCTAGAAATTCCCTTCATATTTTTGTGATTGTGAAAGGAGAGTCAGTAGCGCAGCAATTCAAAACTCATGGAGGGAGCACGAGTAGCTTTAGAGAAAATTATACGATGCTGCCTTAGGGAAAATATGTTTTGATACCAAATAGAGGGGGACTTGAGCTCCCTGAGACTCTCACTTTCCTGCTTCACTGGGCGATTTTACTTCATGTTTGCCTTCTGAACTTAACTGAAGTAACAGTTTAACGATGACCTCCTCCTTCAATTGTATCATTTCAAAATATTTTCTATAATTTAAAATCTAATTTTTTTTCAGACCCTCAGTCCGATTTCGATGAAAAACCTTCCTTTCAGGGGGAAAAATATTCCCTACCCTCTGGTCTCATGTAATACTCAAGGAAGTGAATAGATTAATGAAAACTTCAGTATCAGTTGAAGATGCTAAAATACTTTCATTTTACGTTTAAAATATTTTTAGTTTACGTTTAAAGTACTTTTATTTTAGGTTAAAAATACTTTTATTTTTTGAACTTCAAAATTGTTTAGAAAAATATTTTAAAAAAATACTAACATAAAAACAAAGTATTGCTCATTTGCTTTTTAGAAAGTTGTAAATTTCATAGCTTGAAATAAATTTCAAATTACCAAATCATGTTTTGGCTGCTGCACACGTATTACTGATCTAATTATGCGAGATTTCATTTCAGTTTGATTTTCATTGTTGATAGTGATTTCTATCGCTGTCAATGCTGAATGAGTTAAGTGGTTTATGGAGACGAAATCTGATGTTCAAACTCGACGAAATTTTCGAACGAAGTATGGACAAGCACCGCCATCTTGTTCTAGCATTCGTGACTGGTATCGAAAGTTTATGGATAATGGAAATGTGGATCACAAAAAAGGGTATGGGCGACCTAATACTAGTGCCGCGGATGTGGAACGAATACGTGAAACATTTTATATGAGCCCTTCCACATCAATCAAAGCTGCATCCAGGGAACTTCAAATACCAAGCTCCACTTTAAACAGAGTGCTGCACAATAAGTTACATCTCCATGCCTACAAAGTGCAGACCCTTCAGACCTTAAAACCGAATGATAATGCAAAGTGTTTAGAATTTTCAGTTGAATGCTTCATCGTCAGAATGAAGATGAAGATTTTCTGAACCAGGTTATGTTTTCTGATGAGTCAATGTTTCATATTTCGGGAATGGTAAATGGGCATAATGTTAGAATTTGCGGCTCGGAGAACCCACACGTTGTACGTGAAATGGAACGGAACAGCGAAAAGGTGAATGTTTGGTGTGAAATT
This sequence comes from Dysdera silvatica, assembly GCA_006491805.2. Taxonomy (NCBI): domain Eukaryota; kingdom Metazoa; phylum Arthropoda; class Arachnida; order Araneae; family Dysderidae; genus Dysdera; species Dysdera silvatica. Next base: position 158,226,772 of record QLNU02014176.1, read on the forward strand.
CTCCACGATCGTATAATTGAGCCTTTTTTCGGGATATTACTCCATTACACTTTTTCTTATGGGGCTACTTAAAAAAACATGGTATACAAAACGAAGTTACACAACGTGCAGGAACTTAAACAAAGAATAACAGCCACTATTGCAACTGTTGACCTTGACATGCTGAAATCTACTTGGAGAGAGATCAAGTATTGTTTGGACATTGTACATGCTACAAATGGGGCCCATGTGGAACTTTATCAAGACGGTAAAAAAAACTTTTTGAGTTGTTCTGTCGATAGATATTATTCGTTTTGCAATAAACCTGTTTCTTTTATGAATTTTTGAGTTTGTAAAGACCTTTTTGGGACACCTGTATAATTTACATTGTGGTACCGCTGAGGGTGGTGGTAGAGAGGAAGATATAGGCGAAAGGGTGATGGTAGTAAAAGGGTGGGGGGGGGCATTTTTCATTTCTCGCCTAAGGTGGCAAATCACCTAGAAACGGCTCTGCTTAGGGGCCGTTTAAATATTAAGTAAGCACATTTCTGGTCATTTTATATCCCCTTCCCCTTATAAGAAAAATAAGCACATGACAGCGTTCTCTCTCATGCTTACGTAAGATTTTGGCTCTCTAATTTTTTTTTGTATAAGTTTTTGAAATAAGAATACGATGTGTGATGCAAATTATAATAATTACGTTTTTATTATAATATGGAACACTTATTTGTAATTTATACAAGTCAAACACTACGCAGATTAAATAAAGCAACAATTTTTATCAACGTTTTTAATATTACTACGCCTAAAAAAGTTGATAAAAATTGTTTCTAACTTATTTGTAAGTTTGTTATAATATTAAACGCTTATTTATAAATAGAGAGTAATCATAACAACTTAATCGTATGTAAAAAGTTTTAACACGCTGTTAATAGCTGTTTTTGTGACCAGGCCATATACTACCATCATCAGAACCGTACATCAGCTATTGACAGTCATTTGTCAGACAGTTGTCACTTCGTAACAATGAGCTAATGTTATTTTCTGTGTCAACGTAAACATGTTTCAGACCCATCCCCTTCCCGTTGTCAGAAAAAATAAGCAAATCTCTCTCTCTCTAATCCCAGCCTCTTCCCCAAAGATGCTTAGAACATACGATACTTAAATAGCCCTTTATTTTCATTCCTAAAGATATTTCTGGAGCCATGCATCCATTTTATCTTTTCCATTTTCTATGCAGAATGGCTCTTATTATCCTCGCGACATGAAATTTCAATCATTTTTCTTTTCTGAGTTTTAATGTGGAGGTCATAATCTTTAAATTATATAATATTCACTCAATGTCAACACGGGACCAAGGTCGGTTTGGCATGATTGCCATAAAATTGTGTAAATATTCCGATTGGCGATAAAGGACCCGAATTATTGGCACCATTCAAGGCACGAGCCGCAAGCCCCGCCAATTGGGCTTAAGTAGTGGTAATATTAAAAAATTGGCAGTTGTTATAATGTCAAGAAATGTAATTAACTTACATCACTCATGGCTTGATCGCCAAAGATGATTAAAATGAAATACAGAGTAATCCCTAATTGCATGGAAGTAAGAAGTTAGTAGTTGCAGTAATGTGCCATCTCTTCTTGGTAGTCTGCCAAGGGCCTTCACTCTGTTTCTCTTTGTCAAATATTGCAGAATTTGCTCCTCATGTTCAAATAAGCGCTTACACATCTGATGCGTTAAATGTAACCTTGTAGAAAACGACGTTCCTTATGTCGTAGCCACTCTGTAAGTTCACTATGGATAAAACTGCACGTGGAGATTTCCTTTTGGAATAAATTCAGTATTGAAGATACATTGGAGCTTGAGGATCCAACGAGTTATACTGTATAATTGTCTCTTACAAAGGATTCAAGTGGTCTGAATCTGCGAGGTGAATGAGTCCAATTCTTCAATCTTCATATCACAAGTTTTCGAGCTTTTTGATCTCGGGTTAGAGGGAAAAACTGAAAGAGGAAGCAACCGACCTCTTCAATACCTTAAAAAATATTGCTGAACCTAAAGAAGAGAAATGCGAATGACATCAGCATTCTTATGAAATAATTTTGACCATGCGGACTCTTCTAAAGATATCAGGGAGACCCTTGATGTTCCCCGAACATATCATCAAGGATTCCATACAGTTGAGGATAGATAGCACTTGTATTCATAGATTAATTATAATAAGGTACTAAACTACTAACAATACGCTATCATATCTTGACATAACTAACAATTTAACGCGGATTGATTTAATTAAGACTAATCAAATTACCCATATACTAATAGACCCATTCATAAATTTGGCGGGATTTTAAACACAGGGTACATACGTCACACAAGATTTGGAAAAATAGTACCAGATGTGGTCCATTTGGTGGAATGAAATCGTACTAAACACGTGGACTACCATTACACTAACAAGTAAGTGCCATTTTAGACATGCATTAATTTAATTCAACTTACGGCGCGCTCCAGACGCTCTACTGCCATTTTCCCGCGTAAACTAGGGCGGGAGAAAGACACGTGCTTGATAAGACTTTATACATGCACTGAAGCAAGTGTCGTCCAAATTGCCCACATTCTTTCATAATGTAATGTTCTCTCTTGCGCACACACGCGCACTTTAAATTGCTTCAAGGCCATTCCTAAATTATTGGCCACCCAGATGCAGAAACAAAATCGACGCCCTTGTTAATTTAATACGATTTAAGAATTTAATATGTAATATTTGCTTTTGTATCCATATTCATATACAGTTTAACACAATTATCATAAGAAAGCAATGTTTACTAATTTCTATTTTCATAAGATAAGACACAAAGATCTTCAATGTTGTCTTTAATCCAAAGATCTCGTAGATAATACATAGTCGAGGCACATTATTAGAACCACCTACTTAATGACTGGAATGACCTCTTTTTGCAGCACAAACAGCAGCCAGACGCCGTGGAAACGATGGAATGAGTGGAATGCTTCATAAATTTGAAACCAGGTAGACTGCAGAGAATCCAAGAGCTGTTGTATGGTGTGAGGTGGAGGTTTCATCCACCGTACTTGTGTATCGAGATGATCCTATAGATGCTCGATGGGATTGAGATCTGGGGGATTTGGAAGCTAGAGAAGTACTTGGAACACTTGGTCATGATCTACTTACCAATCTTTCATTATTACAGAAGTATAACAGGGCACATTATCTTATTGGAAGGTCCCATCGCTATTAGGGAAGACAACAAATATGCAGGAGTGTACGGCGCCCACAAAGGTTGACAGATATACTAATCTATTCAGATTACCATCTACAGCTATCGGAACCGAGAGAGAATGCCATGAAAACATATTCTAGACCATGATGCTGCGAACATCAGGCTGTATTTCTTCCAATTCTCGTTTCAGGATGTTGATGTTCCGACCTTAGAAGACTGATACTTTTCTATCTATCCACTCGATGGAACACAAATCAGGATCCATCTAAAAAAAAAAGCAAGCTTTTGCCAATCAGAGGGGGAATCCAATGTCGGTACTGTTTTGCAAATGCTAATTGCTTTTTCCGATGAACCCTTGTGAGCTTGGGTATTTTTACTAGACGCAACAGCGTTTTCTAAGCTGTTGCGTGGGAAACATTTCTGGAAGCTACCTAGTCAATGGCGACCTTCACCTCTACCATTAATGGCTCGTGGCGTTCCACAGTTTGATCTCCTGTCCCTCAAAATTGTTCCATGTGTCCATTCATGACACACTCTCACTACAGACGTACGGGAATATTTCACAAAGTTTGCAGTTTCGGAAGTGCTGGTACCGTGAGTTCAATACTCAATAATCATCCCTTTATCTAACTCGGATAAATCATCCCATCGAGGCTGGTGTTATGTTTAGCAAACAGCCAACACATACTCCCTTATATACTCACCAAGCCAGATTATGATACGGGCCATATTTCATTGTCTATGGGCACGTGATTTCAGAAGTACCTGGTGGTTGTAATAATGTATTTCAACCGTATATAATAATATAATAAATGGTCTGCAACTGCCCCTGGGTTTGACAGTCCAGATGTGGGGCCATCTTTTACACTCCCTCCAGAAACGGCCCTGGACTTGTGCGTAGTCCTATTACATCATCTAACACTGAATCCAGGTATTTTTGCAGTACGGCACTGTCACTTTTGATTCGCAAAATATTTATTATCCGGGAGGAAGATGGGTGCGAGAGCCTCTCTTCTTCTTGCACGAAGTCCGCTATAATGCCTATTGTGCATAACTAAGCAGTTGCTGTTTAATTTTTTACTTGCACGATGAATAGTATAATTTTTTAATAAAAGAAGACGGCGCCATTGTCGTGGCTTCAGAAGAACGGAAAAATTTGAAACAGTTTCCAAAATAAATAGATGGAATTAATGGTCAACGTATGACTATAATTTTAATATATAATAATTTTATAGTATAATTTTAATTTTACATTAATAAAAACGAGTTTAAAATAATTTAATAACGTTTAGAAAGAATTTGCTAAAAATCTTAAAGTTTTCATAGAGACATTGTCGGATTTAAATATCGGCCCTCGAGGTTTTGGGGCCACGTAAGGATCAGGTGTTTAAGGGTTGTTATATCGTTTAAGTGTTTATTTTAATCCTTTGCACTCTAGGCTATTTAGCCAAAGCAATTCAAAGCCATATGCTGAATGTCGCTCCAACGGCGCCAGTGGAGTGCAAAGGGTTAATCTTGCTTATCTACAAATGACCAGAAATGTCCGTTATTGGTGAACCTGAAGATCGAAGAAAGTAAACTTCAAATAAAAACTCACAATTTTGATCGACTAAATATTGCAAAGACTGTATACATTAGGGGGCCAAGTTTAGTCTTCCAGCATAGGGTCCTCAAAATCCTCAATCCGGCACTGCATAGAGACAACATCACGCTGTAATAAAATACATCGTTTCAATATAGCTAAATCGTGAAGAATTCTACAGAAGCCACTAAGCCAATAAATCCATCTAATTTTGGAGACTAGCAGCCATAAATTCTGCTAATTACATCAGCTGAAAATGGAAGAGGCTTCATAAGACGCTAGCGGGCACGGGTTTGCCAGTAAATTAATATTAACAACTCGATATACATTACTCTATAGTATGTTAGCTGGTTTCGCAAGTGAACGTAATAGAAAGGTTCCCTATAGTTGTAATTAACAATTCCAAAAACCTGTTAATCTTTAAATTTGACAACTTTCTCTCAATCAGTTATCCAATTAACGAAAGGTTTGCTTTCAAAACATTAATTAATTAGGTGATAGGATAAATCTAATTTCTGGATTAATTAACTAGAGTAAAAAAGTTGATTAATCTAAAGAGTGTGTGAAGCAAAAATAATTTCCTCATAAAAACAATTTCGATTTGAAAAACCTTAACCGTTTTTTCTCGCCGAAACACTTAAGAAAAACACAATAAATTTAGTCCCAAGTAAAAACCTAATAATTTTGAAAATTGAAATTCAAATGTATCAGTTATAAAATTTTATTTAACTTTAATTAATCACATTTTATTTTGAAAACTAATATATCAATTATTTTGCCAAAAAAAAAAAATTATATATATATACAGTATGCAAACAGGAGGCAAAATCCATTTGTATTCCAAATATTTAAAGAGTATTTACTGGATATCATACCTTGAAATTACCGAAATCTTTACTAAAAATTCACATTTGTTAAATGTACTTTTAATATTTAATATAATTATATTAATAATTTAATTATTTAGTATTCAAATTTTTAGAAGAATTAACACAACAATAATGGGGAAAACGTACATAGAACTGCATTATTCATTAATCTACAGTCATCACATAGAGTGTAATTGTGTATGAGGGAGCTTAGGCTTGGTGAATCAAAATATGTTGAAAAACATATATAAAAACGATGAAATTAATTAACAGTGATAAAAGATTAGACTGTAAGAACTTATTTTTGAAATACAATATATTTCCAATAGAACACTTACATAAGTACAGTGTCTTGGTTGAAATGCATGAAATTATAGGGAAAGGCAATCACACTAAACTTATGAGAATAAATTAAATCAAAGATAGAAATACATGTCGTAAATACAATGACCTATTACTTCCAAAAATAGTAACCGAAGTAGGAAGGAATAATGTAAATTAAAAAGGTGCAAAACTTTGGAATGAACTACCAGAGGAATTCAAAAAATTGAAAAGTAAAGAAACATTTAAAAACAGATTAAAAATATGTTTGACACAAAGTAATGGGAACTAAAAAATATAAGAAGTGGAAAGAGATATAGGAAAGGGTATGTAATTCTCAATTGATTGTGTTTCATTTTGATGTCAGTGCATAATAAATTCTTTTGACTGTTTATTTAATAGTTGGTAATAAAATTCAAGGGCATGAGGTGGGAAGATAGAGATTGAAATGCGAAAAAGAAAAGTAAAAGAATGAAAGAATAGTAAATAACCAAGCAGCTTCTGGATTCATATCTTTGGAATCCGATTAAAATCTTAGGGTGCCAGATGTTGTATGTTTGCTGACATTTTCTTGAGACCTTTCATTGTAGAGTCTAATATGATGTACTTTTAGTATATATATATTTGTCTTGTATTATAATTTATGGCTATGTTGTATATTGTTATTATGACTTTAGAAATGAAGAATATATAAACAGTTATTGATAGTTATTGCTAAAGACGGAAATTTCTCCCTAAGTTATAGCTCGCATTCCGTTCCACATGATATCCGTGCTTGTTGTGTTCCTCCACGCCTTCCTAAATTATTAAATAGTGATTCGGATATATGTCCAAAAGATATTCAGGGCGTTGTCTATGCAGGACACGAAAGAAAATCAGGCAAAAGTAACCATAAGTTAGAAACATCGTCTGTAGGGCTGTTAACGTTAATTAAATTCGAAGCTTTAGCTTATATTTCGCATTATGCTAACTGCTGTGCTGAAACACTCGGGAAATGAAAAATCACGGCGATGTTCAATCTTTAATTAAATAGTTAATTAAAATTTGTTTCTAATTGATTAAAACTTATTTGAATAGCGGCACATGTATCTATCTTTGCCTTTTAATGCTACAATTATTTAAACATAATGTCACATATGACTTGAAGACGAAAAATATTTACGATTTCTTAATAATATATATATATATGGTGGTTTTTACATTTGGCAGCACAGACCTGAAGCGGAGACTAGGAGTACTCTCCTTCTTTCTATGAATACACATAATTCTGTTACAATCATTTGAAAAACAAGGGGGAGAACTATGGCCCTCGAAAAAGACTATCCCTCCACAAAAAGAAATTATAATTGTATGCTGTATGCTGCGTATTGTGCTGAAGTTTCCTCCCCACCACCAGAATCTTCTACTGCCTCTCCTTCTGCAGAATTTGGGGCTAGTTAAGCCGGCGAATATTATAAATTTAGGAAATTACTAGCAGTTTCAGCATATACAGAGTGCCTACAACTAAAATTTCTATTTCGAAAGATAGCAGCTGAGAAACTAATCAGCTGAAGGACTTCATATTCAACATAGGGACGATGGTGGCAATGATATTTTATTTGGTCCAAAAACAAAGGCTAATTCCAAAAACTGCGCTAGGGTAATGCATGATGCTACAATACTGTAGTGGAATATTCAAAACGTCACAAGATTTATGACACTTACGGTAGGTTTCGTTATTACATAAGAACATTAGAAGCAAATAAAATTCAATTTTTATGGTGCAGTTATTTAAAATCATTAACACGATAACACTGCTGATAGCTATTTCGATAGCGTTAACCAGCTACCGTCGTCAGAGCGAATGGCGGCTTCTGTTTATGTCCGTGCTGTTGGTCGGTGTTGCCATCACGTCGGTTGGAAACTTGATTGGGCGGAGGAGTAAAGCGTATTTGTGGAGACGTCTTCAGCCGTGAGACCCAAAAGGTTTTTCCAAGTGGATGATATAGAGTTACTAAGGAGTTGATCATTAACTGCAACATTGATGTTTGCTAGAATGTGAAATGCCTCAAAGAAACTGAGATCAAGTGTTGAGTTGACTTTTTTATTAATACGTGCATTAGAGAATAAGAACTTGTGTTCGAATTCCCATGAGTGTTTTTCCAAAGCCGATTTATGAAATTCTTGCTTTCTGACATAAGCTTCGTGTTCATTTAGTCTGAGGCGCAGTGCTCTCCGTGTTTGACCGATATAAATTTGGCCACACTGGCACGGAATGGAATATATGCCGCAGCTGTCAGAATCCGGGATGTTATCCTTAAGATGAGAAAAGCCTATTTTGTTGATCGGAGTGAAGGTAACATAAGAACACGTTTGAGATACTGTCCTCTGTTGTGTGCAATATGCTGCAATTTCAGACTATAGTTTTACTCGAAATGGTTAGAATACAGAGAGTGACACTTGTCTTCAGTTCCACTAACAAGGGAAACTCACAATGAGTGCCCCGCCGATTTTTTTTATATATATGTATGAAAGTAGAGCCAAAATAAGGAAATACGTGTCTCGGCATTCGTGCCAATGAGTCTTATTTTCGCAGATGTATAGGATGGAAATCTTTAAAAATTCATATTATATGAGCTTAAAACACGACGCCCTCTGCAAGCCAGTCGGTAGCTTGGTTGTTAAGTTGTCGGCTCATCATTCCGTCTTTTAGTGTTCGATGCCTGCGGAAATCGATCACTTTTTTTTAATGTATCCTTTTTACATGTTTGTTTATGTATTTTTATTAGTAAAAATACTTTGCTTACAATCGGATTTTGCTCATAAACTTACTTTAATAAAATTCATATTTACATATTTAATTCTGTGATACTATTTTTCGCAGTTATAATTTTTACACGAATTTTAATTTTTAATTGAAGAGTTGTAAAGGTACAAAAAGTTTAGGAGTTAGCTGTAAGTTTTTATGTGAATATAACTTTTATAAAATTTGCGTACTCATTGTCAACCTGTGAAGGGATGAAATTACACCAATAACGCAGTTTTGTTTTATTTAAGGATTGAAAGATTTTTTCTGAAAACTTTTAACAATTCCATTAAATAAAAAAGAAAACTGCGTTAATTCGTCTTATTTTGTCATTATTAGCCTTTGCAGTCATCCACTATTAGCATCTATTATGCATAATATTTTTTTAAATATATTTATCTATTGAAAAATGTATTTTTAGTATGTAATATTTTATTTTATAACATATAAACATCATTTTATTTTATAACATATAAACATAATTTTATTTTATAACATATAAACATTTTATGTGCATCTCATTTATGTGCATTTTATTTATATAGAAACATTTTATTTTATAAAATGCAATCAATTTTATTTTAAAACTGACTGACGTGAACATATTTTTTGTGTATCACTATCGGAGGTGTCGGAATTGTATACTGGTACACAATTTTGGATGATAATTATCATAAAAACAATAAAAACATAAAAAAATTCTACAACGTGAGCATTTTATAAATGAATTGTTCGAACAACTGATTTTCTTTGTCTAATATCATCTGGAAAACAAATACCATCTACATTTTCAAAAACGCTTCTTTCGTTTGTTAACTTTGCAACAAACCAAGAGTACTGTAATGTATTCTTGAAATTCGGCGCCGAAAGTTGATTATAAATAAGTGAATGGATCTTCAAAGCATCTATCTGCTCGCATGTTTAAATGACTATTTTTTTGTAAGCTTTCAACACAATTTTGTAACCTTTTAATGAAATTTTTTACTTGACGGCAGAAGTACACATCACGAGGTTGACAGTATGGGGTACAATGAGGTGGAATTACTTCAACAGTAGAAGAAGAGGTGCCGTCGTCATTTGTAAAAACATTATTAAAGTGTGCTGGATCTACTTAACTACATAACAGGCTGGATGGCTACACCAAAACTTTTTCTACTTTTCAACTTTTTAATAATCAACAATTAAAATTCGAGTAGAAATTATCACTGCCAATAAGCATACAATTAACATATAACTACATAAATATGAATTTTATTAAAGTAAGTTTATGAACAAAATCCGATTGTAAGCGAAGTATTTTTACTAATAAAAATACATAAATAAGTATACAAAAATAATACATAAAAAAATGATCGGTTCCCCGAGCGTCGAACACAAAAATACGCCGCGAAGAGCCGACAACTTAACGACCCAGCTACCGATTGGCTTGCAGAGGGCGTCGTGTTTTAAGCTCATATATAGCTCTTATATAAAATATATATAAGAGCTATAAGAATATATTATATAAGCTCTTATATAAAATCTTTAAAAGTTCATATCTCCGAAAACAACCGCATCGGCACGAATGCCGAAACACGTGTTTCCTTATTTTGGCTCTACTTCCATCAAAACATTTCATCAAAATCGGCGGGGCACTCACTGTGGGTTCCCCTTGTAAGAAATTTTCTAAGTAACGTAAGTTCAGTGATGCTCTATGAATTAACGGTGTGTCGATTCGTTCGAAGACCGACTCAATTAACAAATCGTCACGTCCATGATTGATGGACAGAAACGTTCATTGAGTTGTTCACGAAATGATTCGGATCACTCTTAATATGGTTGCCAAACATGTGAAGTGACCAAAGTTATCTTGCCAAATAATCCAAATTTATGGACAACTGTCTCCATACAATACTCAAAACATATTAGCTAAGACCTAAATAGCAAAGATGGTCCTAGGGACGTCCTGAGGATGTCCAGAATGTTCTCAGGACGTCCTTTGCTATCTGGGGAAAGATAATTAACTAATGAAGAATTTGGAATCTTTGCGGCTGAAGTTCTTCATCAAAAATGGATAGACCAAGTAAATAAAATAGAGTAGAGTTGAATTTGTACTTAAGCTCAAACTGGAGTGTTGTTTTTTTTTTAAGAGAAAAAAAGACACGGTCCCCGCTGAGGTAAAACCGTGAACTCTCCATGTGAACCGTATATAAGGTTTGTAAAATTTTATTACCCTTCTCAGGGTTAACATAATTGCGGACTTGTCAACACATTAAGAGCCACGGAGGCATGATTTTTGTAATTTCTCGGGAGAGTTGAGATGGATAATTTATATCTAGTTTTTTTGGCAGTTGTGTAAACACTGGGAAGGGCAATAATAGCTTACAAACCTTATACACGCAGAAAAGAAGCATCGTCCGTGTGCCCAGTGGTTGAGCAGGTTATTTAAGGTAATCTGGTTCATATGGGTTCTACTCCAGACTGGGACGATGTCTCCTCTTTTACAAACAAAAAAAACAGGTTCAGCATGTCGTATCTAATATCGTAGCCCTCCCCCCGCACACGCAGAAGTGCCGCAACACGACGTGGCATGGACTCGACTAATGTCTGAAGGTATCCTGGAGACAATTCACACCAGGAATCCTGCAGGGCAGTCCACAAATCCATAGGAGTGCGGGGTGGTGAAGATC
>QLNU02014176.1:158238316-158279180 GCA_006491805.2 Dysdera silvatica
GCCGATGAACAGTGTGTTCAACAACGCATCGCAACGGATCCTCTGTGATGCTTCGCACATACCGCGTGATGGAAATCCTTCAGTTCTGTTAACACAGCAACACTTCCACAATAAACCGTTTAAATGACCCCACAACTGGAAGTCGCACAAAGTGAGATCCGGCGAACGTGTGCTAGGGATTAGTAAACGAAAGACTGATAATACGCTCGTCGGTGAAATCCTGGAGCAAAAAAGCTTTGACGGACCATGCAACATGTGGATGCGCGCATGGGCGCCCATATGCATACTTCTAGGGGTGGGGAGAACTGAGAAATATTATTACCTCCTTCTCAAGGCTGTCAAACATTTTAGTGAATGTACAAGATACTAAAATGCTACAAAAATAATTGATACTGCTTGGCAATTAGTAATGAGCTAAAAAGTATCTTACTTTAAAATGTGACTGTAAAACTTTTGAAAGTAAATGCACGACAGAACCTTGCAAATCAAATTTTTGAACGGCTTGGTGGTGGGGGAGCTCAAGGCCTCTGCTCACCATATGGGCACTATTGGGTGTACACTATCTTGCACGAAAATTGTAGACGTAACGCACTATCCTTTCTGCAGTTGCGGCAAAACAAACGTTTGGAGCAACTCGCTGTACCGAAAGACCGTCACAGGTCACGTAACAGGACCAGGGGGTGGACTGGGGAGAGAAAACAGTCCTTGCATTTTTAACTACGGCAGCCCACTTTGATGATGATGATGATGATGATATTCTTCCTTTTCTTCGGCGCTGCAGTCCCTGCACTTCCTAGGACGTCCGGCTTTCCTTCTTCCTATCGAATTGGCTTTCATGATTTTCTTAGCCATGCTAGATTATTCCATCCTTTCTACATGTCCGAGCCACCTAAGCCTTCTTTTCCTTATTTCTGTCACCAACTCAGGGTCCCCATGTAAATGGTATACTTCCCCGTTTTTCCTAATCCTTTCCTTCTTTAATTTTCTTTTTCTTTAATTTTCCTTATTTTCATTAACTGCCCCGAATATTTTCCGGATAATTTTCCTCTCCCATATTTTAAAAATAGAGGCAATTCTTCGCCTCTAGCTGTTGATGTCCATGTCTCTCCTTCATATGAAACTACAGGTCTTTTTACTGTTTTATAAATAATAAGTTTTAGTTTCCGTGAGACATTCTTGGAACTTAGCACTTTCTCAAATGTGAAGTAGCACCTACTACCAGCAAATTGGCAGCCAATCCCTGCACTTGTTTCGCAATCGTCTGTTTTCGTAGCTTCTAAATATTCAAATTGATGCACGCTCTCAAAACTAGTACGTATTTATTATTCAGGGCCGGCGTTGGTATGTTTGACGCCCCCACCCCAGTGGCGGTGCTAAAAATAATGGAGCAAAAGTGCGCATATGTGTTTGCTCTTGAACAGTAATATATCTAGTTTAATTTTCAAAAAATCTGTTATATTTGGGAGAGGGGGAAGAGAGCCTCCCTGAACCCGGCCTAAAATTTCCACTTCTTACCCCTGCCATTTAAGTTTTATTCATCTTTCAATTCAACTATTATTAAAAATATACAGTTAAGTTAAAAATACATTAAAAAATAAGGCAAATTTTATTTTATTTACAAAAGAAATATGAATCATTTATCTGAGAGGCGTCAAAAATATGTAAAAACACTAAAATGAACAGATTTTGTGTTTCAGAAATTCTGGATTTCAAACTTCTGACCTCCAACGTTTTTCGTTTATCAATAGATATTTTTCCCCTTTTAAAAACAATTCGGAGCTTAATTTTTTTTCGGGTTTAAAGCGCCTCTGGCTCCCCTTCGGTTTGACTTCCCCTGCCACAGTCACCGTGCTTATCGTATTACGCCGGCCCTGCTATTATTCTTCTTCTTTCCAAGCCATTCATATTCTGAAACCTTCTTTTATCCTTTGAATTAATCACATATTTAGTTTTGTAGGGCTTTTTTAACACAGATATATCCTTGCTTATTAAGAATATATCATCTGCAAAAGCTGGATGTTACGAGGTTCCATTAAAAATCGTGTCACCTTAGTACACGCTCATTTTTCGGCTTCAAGCGCTAAATTAAATAATGCTGTCGAAAGGGCATCACCTGGTCTTAGACCCTTCTCCACTCCGAATTCACTTGACAGCTGTCCTTAAAACCTTACTTTGGCCTTGGTACTATTTAACTTTAGCTTTACTAAATTAATAATTTTTGAGGGAAGGTGTAGTTCTCACGGAACTTGGAAAAGTTTATTTCTTTGGACGCTGTCATAGGCTGGTTTAAAATCAATAAATAGCTGTTGTATGCTGATATTAAATTCGTAGCGTTTCTCATGGATAATATTTAGTGAAAATATATGGTCTGTTGTTGATCTGTTTCTTCTGAATCCGAATTTGTAATCACCCAAAATTTCTTCTATATAAACTTCCTGGCGTTTTGAAAACAATTTTGAAAAATTTTATGAACAACATTTAGTAATGAGATTCCTCTATAGTTAACACAGTTGTGTTCGTCATTTTTCTTGTGAATGATGAATGATTGTTGAGCTCCATTCTGTCGGCATGTCTTCTTTCTTCCACGCCCCTTTCACCAGTTTCACCCTTTGTCTCCTGGTTCAACTTCATCCTTACTTGGTTAATTCTGCCTGAACGCCATCTTTCCTAGAGATCTTGTTATTCTTTAAAGATTGTATCATTTCATCTACTTCTTCTCTTTCAATATTAATTTCTACTTGGTCTTGGTTTGTCTCTAGCATTGTTTTTCCATCAATAATACTCTCTTAAAATTCATAATAATAATAATAATAATTTTATTTCCATGCCCATATAATCGTTCTCCATAGATTCGTATTTAACATTTATAAAGGGTTGACCCATTGGAGACATGCATGGCATTGGTGAGAAACACATAAAAACGCGTTAATTTCTGTATTCCCAAGGTTCACCTGTAGTTAATTTGTTTTAGTTAAAATATGTGTTTTTACAAGAGATTTAAATCTAAAAATATTTCTGCAATTTTGCAATGACTCCGGCCGCCGGTTCCAGTATTTAATACCATAAAAATTTATGTTTTTTTCTTCCATTCTAGTCCTTATTTTAATAGGTTCATATTTCCCCATTGGTCTTATAGTTTTAACATTTACTCTTTCTTTTCAAATTATTGTATTAGTATGTTTACCCAATTGCGTTTGTTCATATATTATTTTCAAAATATTTAATTCATGCATTTCAACAGCATTAAGTGTTCTATATTTTTTATTTCTTCTCTTTGCTGATTTGATATATTTGTTGTAATTGTAAGTGCTCTATCCATAATTGACTGTACTATCTTATTTTTAGACTTTACTTTATTTCCCCAAACACAATTTACATATATTTAATGACTGTTTACTAATGCATAATAAAGGTTTATTGAGATATCCACTGGTATTTTGTCCATGAGTCTGGATATAGTTCCTGCTCCTCCACCCATTTTTTTTTATATATTGCTTCTATGTGCTTTTCCCAATTCAATTTGTCATCAATTAACACCCCCAAAAATTTTCATTCCTCTGTTCGTTTGCCTTCATCATCTACTTAATATATAGTATCATACTTAATTTATAGTTCTCAATCCCATGTATCCCTATATTTGTATGTTTAAATATGTATTTTGTTTTGTTTGTATTGACAAATAATTGGTTTTTTATAAACCAATCATACAGAATGCCTAGTTTTTATAATCAAAATAGGTACGACATAGTTATGTTTGCAATGTCAATGAAGCAAAATCAATGAACTGTAGCTCATTATTTTTGTTATAGTCATGAAAATTATCACGCCCCAGTGCTGGCCTGAACTGATTTTCTTTTCCCAGCCAGCTTTGCGTTCATATCCCCAGAACGATTTTCACATCTTACATTGGGATCTTATCATAGGATCGTTCAATTGTTGCATAGAATTCTACTTTAGCTTCGTCCTCTGCATTCTCTGTCTGTGCGTGTACACACACAAAAGTGGTATAGAAGAATTTGGATTTTAGACGTAGAGAACACGTTTTTTCATTGATGGCCTCAAATCCAAGAATAGACAGTTTTATTTTTTTGGCAACTATAAATCCTGTGCCAAATGTATTGGTTCGTCCTCCACTGCAAAAAAATTGTGTAATCTCCGGAATCACTTATGGCTGTACCTCTCCATCTGATTTCCTGCAGAGCTGTAAAATTTAATTTACATTTCTTTAGTTCACCTTTCAAATTTTCTAGGGCTCCAGCTCTATATAAACTTCCAAATGACCATCGATATAAATCCTTTGTGAAGCCAACCTTACGCTTTTTTTTATTATTCATCTGGTTAACGGCTGTTGCTATTTCTCCATAAAAGCGTATGTAGAAAATTTTGAGGAAAAAGTGGAAATCTAGAATTCAAATGAATATATTTTGCTTTATTTCTCAATTCCTCCTAATTTGCTGGAGCTGGTTGAAAGGAAATAAATTGATACGACGGCCCAAAAGAAAAGCTTCTCGACGGTCCACCGGGCATTTGCCCAGTAACTACAATGGCCAGTCCGACCCTGAACAGGACCATAAACTGTTATAAGTGAACAACAGCGGCCACATTGAGCAACCTCCATTACGCCATTCTATACACAATTAACAGCTGCTTGCTTACTACGTTTCTTTGCGATCTCTCTGCGTGTGTAAATTATTTTTTTTTTCATTTGTACATCTGCGGTGTCGGCGTACTGTTATTGCTCGCACAACTTTCATTTTAAAATGTTTCGATGCACTAAGTGTTACTAAATGTTAAAAATATCATTCATGTTGCGTGTTGGTCATTTTAAAGGTTGCTTTTGCAGTATTGCACTAAAAAGCGCACCTAGCAGACTTTTGTTTGCAGATTTCTTTCCGCATCCTTTGAATTGTCTATGTATATCAATTTTGGTGTGAATCCGCTGAACAGTTCAAGCTCCAGGATGCTCTAAATAGGCCAAATTTAATTATAACCACCCTGTACGAACAATATGCAAGAGCGATATTTTTTTCCGGTCTCTAGACTATCGTTATAGAGATTTTATAGACAGGTTTCTCTGTATAGCAAAAATATCTATGAAAAATAGTAGAACAATCAGCAATACAATAACAACTGAAACAAGTTTTAACGTGTGGAAAACTTGTTCAAGTCATTTCAACAAGTTATAACGTGTTGTAAAACTTGTTGAACACGCTACCTTAGTGTTAAAACCCAAGAAGTATGTTAATTAACAGTGTCACGATACTGGCCAAGAGTTAATTGCTCTTAACATAATAAGCCGTGCAATTAAGTGGTCAATGCCAGATTTTCAGGGGAATTTTTCACTTCGCGAGGAGGAAATTACAGAATGCTGATACGTATTTTTTCCCCTCCACCTTTCGTGTGGGCTTGAATTTTAAAGAATAGTTTCAATAAATGTTTATACCTAGTACTCGGATTTCTACAAAAATGCAACCATTATCATGCGAACTTGATAGCAAAATACAAACTTTGTAGATATATTAAACTTAGCTGGAGTGCATGTGGAAAGAAAGATTTTAATCTTGAAAGAAAATTTCTCCTTGTGTCTACATAGAAATATCTTCAACCAATGTACAGGGTTATATTAAAGGAATGACCGGATTTTAAAAATTTATATTTTCGAAACTATTACACATAATATAATCAGTGCTACATGAAAATAAAGGAAAACATTCCAATTGGTTTTTTTTTCAGTTACAAATGTTTGATATGTGTATTTTCGTAAAACAGCAAACATCAAATCTGTAATCAAGTTCGTTCCAGATATTTTGCAGTGTTTCACTGTCGGTGGTTTTTAATGCAACACTGATACGTTCTTTAAATTCATTAAGTGTTTTCGGAAATGGTGGTTTATAATGCATGCTGCACAAAAATAACAGGCATTCTCTAATACACAAGAACTTTTTTCTGTTGTTGTCGCCATTTTTAATTTCAATCGCGGAGTTCTAAGGAAGAGCTGCCATCAATTGAGCGATGTTGGAAAAAGAAACATGGAATGTTTTTCTTTTATTTTCATGTATCACTAGTTGTATTAGTGTCATAGTTTTCAAAGTACAAATTTTTAAAATCCAGTCATTCATTCATTTATGCTAATCGTGCATAATGCCAGTCCTCTATGGACCAGAGACATGAAGTCACATAAAACTGCAATACAAAAATTACAAGCAACCAAAAGAAACATGGAAAAGGACATGCTTGGTGTAACTAGAAAAGTAGAAAAAGAAATATTCTTGGATGAGAGAGCAAACAGGTTTGAAAGACATCATTGCAGAGCAAGACAGCAAAAATGATAGTATACTAAGCATATCGCAAGAACTAAAAAGCGATGGACAAACAAAATCTTTAACTGGATTCTAGAAGACCACTGAAGGCCTATAAAACGTCCTCAGACAAGATGAATGGATGAACTAAAAAACAGTTTTCAATAATATATGGAAGTGAATTATTTGAAATGTACATATGTAAAAGACATCTGGAGAGACTTTCATCTTCAGCAGTAGCTAGACAATAATTGAATACAATAATGACATTTAAAAGTGTTTATGGAGAAAAAAAACATAATGGAAGCACATCCATGAATCCATGAATGTAACGGTAGTGAGCATATCCGTCAATATATGGATATAAATATAAAGCATTGTTTTTACAAACAACAAGAATCAAATCTGTCATTCCCCTTACGAAGTTGAACTCTCTCCCCTTCCGATTAAGAGAAAACATACCAGAAAGACCTCAGCACTTCCAAATCGAACAAGGCACTGAGAAACTACTAACTTCATAATTCTCCTAAGGTTTACAGCTCTGGATCTTTCCCCAGAGATGCGATAAATGCAATTTAACATCCGATATTTTCTTCCTTCGTAAATATGTTGTCCAACGCAGTTGATCCTGAAATCGTATTGCTGATTTTTGCTCGCTGACTCCTTATATCGAGTTTCATTTCTCTGGAGGGAATCACGTCCAGAGAGTCAGCCCCGAAAAATACCAAATTCGAAATGAGTTTGAGTTTGATATATTTGTTAACCAAGCCCCATAAGGGCAGGCTTGTTTACAACAGGCTTCCTAACTCCATTGGAGTTGCAAAAATACCCAAGACTATTTTTTTATCCATCTGCTTTTTTTCACGTGGTGGAGATATCCTATCCGCGAATGCGGTTTTCGCCCGATAGGGAAATTCCAGAAATAAATGGTTTACAACTTTGAAGTTGCCCGCCATGTTGAATTACATGGGGACATTGGAGTACGCAGGGAGGTATTAATGGGAGTTGTAACCCCCATTGCAATGAAATTTTGTATATTTAACATAGGAATATGTGAGTTGTAGCTCTGTAACCCCCCCATTGAGCCTATAACCCCCCTTATGAACTTTCTGCCTACGCTTATGCATGGGGAAACCTTCGAATTCAGTACATTACCTACTCTGTCATCAGTACTTACTCTGATATTCTTTACTCGCATGTAGTTATCCTCTAGCATTATCTCTCTCGCTATCGCAGTGTTACTATTTTTTTGATATGTAACCCCCGGGGGTAGGAGCGGGGGTCAACTCAAAAATTTCAAATGAAAACGTATATCAACTTGTATGTCATTCGAAAGATGTGCATAAAAAATGATTATTACACCCTTGGTCCCAGATCAATACACTGCTGGACAAAATTATAAGTTCACATGAAATTTGTTAAAAACTTAAGGAAAAAATTTGTCCTTCAAATATAAAGAATCATAAATTACTTTAATATATTTGACAGTATGTCTTACAACATTACACATGTTTTCAGTGACTTGCTGCAAACTTATACAAGAAAAACCCATTTTTGATATGGACAGAATTTTGAGTTCACACTGATCTCAGTAAAAATAGCAAACAATTTTCATAATTTTAATACTTTAAAGAATCTTCATGACTTTTAATTACTTCAAAAATACAATTTGGCATGGATTCAACTAAAATCTTATAAGTTTAAAAGAGTCTCACATGGAATGTGCTCCCATAAGCCTGTGATTGCTAATTTGAGTTCATCAATCGTAGAAAATTGTCTCCCATCTTTATATATTTCCCTTAAAGGTATTCCCCATAAATTTTCTAAGGGGTTAAAATCTGATGAGCATAAATGCAAGGCAATTGCGTCAAAATTCTGTTCTTTAAGCCAGTCTTTTGTACACACTGAACGATGGACAGATGCATTGTCCTGCTGAAGTTTCACCACCTTAAATTTTACCATAAACACGTAATTGATTTTTAAGTTTTGTGACGTATTGTTGAGATTTAATTCATGTGTTCAAAAACACAATAGCAGTTTTTCCCTGAGAAGAAAATCCTGCCCAAACCATGACCAAACTACCTTTCATTTGCCTGGTCATTTGTATTTCATGTTCGAACTTTAAATCACGCCAGCATATATTACGGTTATCCGGCCCATTCAAATTGAATTTTTTTTTCATCAAAAAATGTAACGGAATACCATTTGTAAGTCCAACTCATCGTCTTTCTGGCAAAACTTGAACATGTTTTATGTTTATATTCATTTTTATGTTTTGAAATTAATGGTGGTTTTCGACGTATTTTTATATATATACTATCCGGAGAATTATGCAAAATTCTGGAAATTGTTCTTCTTGAACGCGAGACATTTAGATTGTTCTTTATTTTTGTCGTGAATATTTTCTTTATTGTTGCAAGCCTGTTAATTCTATGTTTGATTTGACAAACATAGTTTCTGACCTGAATGTTTTTCTGCTGTTCCTTCAATTCCTATCCTTAGAACATTCAAACTGGCACACTAAGAGCGTCCAATAATCCCAGCAATTTTCCTCTGAGACATGCTGCTGTCATGTAATTCTCAGATTTGTCGAATTTCACAATCACGAAATTTGTTAGCTCTTGACATTTTTAGGACTAGCTTAAAATTTCAATTACACATCTCTTTTTACTCTATTATCAGTAAATGACGTCACATCACAATTGAAAGTAATTTGCATACCGTTTAAAACTCTCCACTGGAAAAAAACTTTATGAACTTATAATTACGGCTAAGTCATTCATAAAATATTTTTTTAAATAAATTTAAATTACGTAATCATAAAAGCTTGTGGATGTTTAAAATACTTTGCAAGTCACCATAAAATAATTCTTTACATATCCCATTGATGTAAATACTTTACTATCCGGCTCATGACAGAAAAACTACTGAACTTATAATTTTGTCCAGTAGTGTAGATCAAACCAGTCATGAATGGGGAGAGGTGAAAATTTGGGTTCGAAATCTCTTTCTTTACTAAAATTCCCCATACATAGGTACTTAAAATCCCGTTCTATACTTGTTTCTGTAGAGAGTGTGCATCTGCACATGTGTAGATGCAGAGGAGATTTTATAAGAAGGGGACGGAGGGAGGAATCTCCCCCGATTCAATAGGATAGAATTCCTATTAAAAATACTCGGAGTACTACTGGATTGAATTTTATTTCAGCAATTGCTCAAAATTTGCACCATTCGCCTCCTGACAGTAAAATAAACGATTTTCGAATTCCTTACTCACGTGCTGTAAAGCAAGTAATGGTATCTCCCTTAAAGAAAGGGATTTCATACCCAAACTTTCTTCCCTCCCCATTTATGACTGGTTCAGTGTATCGACGTGGGACCAATGTTAATAATCGCTTTTTGCTCACATCTTTCGAATGACATAAAATTAGACATACATTTCCATTTGGAATTTTTAAGTTACTCCGCCCCTACCCCCTGGGGTTACGCACCAAAAAATTTCTACCCAAAAGTGTGCCCCCAAAAATAATGGGATACGTGTTCGCCGATTTTTCCATCTACCCAACCGTTTCCGAATAAATGACCCGGGGTCAGACTTTGTGAACACACTGTATACATACACGCACGCACCGTGGTACTACATTCGTAATAGCTGTACCACGACGAACACAGAATTTAGTACCATACTTAACATGATACTACCACGATGTCTACATAATATAACCGAAATAAAAGTAATTCCTTTTACAACAAAGAAAAAGAAAAAAATAGAACTTTTTCTTGTTTTAAAGAAAAAATGCTAATTATTATTAATTACAAAAGCTAAACTAACAATAATTGGAATAATGCTTAGACCAAAGAATTAGTTAATGATTTGGAATTTCAAAAATTTACTTTTATGACCTGGGAAAACAAAATGCAAATGAAACTTCACTAATCCCCACTTTAAAACAAATTTCTCATTTTTAATTTCGAACTGGCATTTAAATTCCAAATATTTATAAAAACTACTTGATTAATGGATATTGAAATTGTTTCCGATGTTTGTTATGAGATTATCTAGATCGAAGTACAGTTTCCGTCTAGATTCAACATTAATTAATTCCATTTTCTTCAAATTAATTGGAATGGATTTTTCGGTAGGTTTCTATTGAACTTAAATCCTCGCTCGAATGTCCAGGGATTAAAAAATCCTTTTAAAATATTTCTCTGAGCAGAACTGGCAACGAAAGCGCCATGACCTGCCATAAAGTTTGTTTGCATTTAAAAAAGTTGAAAATGAAACAAAAGCTAATGAGAATCCAAAATAATTAAATATCGTTTATTCGATACATTTTTTTGAAATTAGTTGAATGGTTCATTTCTCCTTCTTTTAAAAAAATGATTTGCTAAACGTTACTCCAGGTATGTTGCAAATAATTAGAATAGTAGATCATTAAGATCGTGGTCCAAATTCTTCTATGATGTGTTAGGTTTGGTCAAAAGTTTACTTTGAATTTTAAGTTGTAAACAGAAGGCTGGCATTGTAGCAAAATTCTGCAATTATGCAACACTTCTAATCCTAAAATAGCTGAAGATTTTGTTCAGTAAGGTTTCGTCTGAATGTATAACGTGAAGTGCGGGATTTTTAAAGATTACTGATTATTATGCAGCGTTTACTGTTTTCAGTGGTATTATCAAATTATGAGAAAGAAAAGATCTGCAAGGGAGCAAAGTTTGGCGAATATAGTAGCTGAGGAAAGAGTTCTATGTTGTGTTCTTTATGATGATGATAGAGTATCTTTTGTCATAGGCACACATAAGAAGTAAAATATAAAGAGTAAATGAAAAAATAATTACTGATTTAACAATAAAGAATTTAAAATACGGCAAATGTTTGTAACATTAATATATTTTTAAAAAAATCGCATAACGTGGGACTCAAATCCACGATTCTGGGAATACGGGTCCTCTCCTATGCCCACTGAGACACCGGGCATATCAAATGCGTTATAATTTAACTATACGAAGAGTAATTTCGAAGTTAAACATTTAAAAGGCGATTTCCACTTCCCATAGAAAGTTCCCCCCTAAAGGTAATTAAAACTTATTAAGAATAATAAACGATACGTTTTATGCTAATTAAGAATCTGTAAAGATTTTTACGATGCAATGTCAGGAAGTGCAACGAAGGGACGCAACGTCCGAAAGTTCACCAATGCAGCGGGAGATGAAGGGGAGCTACTAACTTGACGAATTGAAGAGCCACGAAATAAATCCAAGTTGAAGTTCATCCACCTTAAAAGGAGATATTTATTACATAGTTGAAAAAAGCCAAATGATACAATAATGAAGTTAAATAATTTAGTGCGCCATTTTATGACGTAGCCTCTGATCGGACCCGCACGTTGGTTGATGGAAAACCAGAGACTGTAAAAACATTCGATATGACACACACGCGCTAGCTTGTTTGATTGTTGCTTGGATACAGTGAGTCAAGATCTGTATTCGAAAAGACACGGTCGCCATACAGGTTTATATTGCAAACTAAGTTGTTTAAGTATTGAGGTCTCTGATTTCGCTACACATCCTAAAGTAATTAGGGCATATGCAGACCTATTGGTTGGACCATTATTAGTAATATTCAATGGGATATTTAATACTGAAAAAATTCCCAGCAAAATAAAAACATTCCAAATAATTCCCATACATAAAAAGGGAAAATGAGAGAAAATAAGCAGGCTGGATATATAAGAATAAAATTAAATGAAAGGAATAGAAATATTTATCGTAACTTCAATGACCTGATACTGCCAAAGTAAGAACTGAAATGGGAAGGTGTAATATAAGTTATAAATTTCATAAATATTCGAATAAATTGCCATTAATATATATATTATATGTAAGTGCCTTCTCGGATAAGTAGTATTGTGGTCAATGTGGACCATTTTTCTGCCTCCACTAGCATAGATAATGTCTTCTGTGCTTAGTATGCTCCAAGCCTTTAAATCATCCATCCATTCTCTTCTTTTCCCGCGTTTAGATCTCTTCTGCCATGATATTTCCCTCCAGTGCCAATGAGGGTTGCTCACACTTTTCTCTCTCCTCACTATGTGTCCGCAATATGCTTTCTTCTCAGAATTGAAGTCATGAGAGTTCTTTTTGTGTTCGATCTGTTCAGGGCTTCCTGGCTGGAGAACTTATCAGTCCATTTTATCTTCAATAGCCTTCTTCGGGTCCACATTTCAAAAGCTTCGATTTTATTCTCGGCGTCTTTTTTAAAAGTCCAGGTCGCGCAACCATTCAGAAGAATAGGCCACATATAGCATTTTAAAATTAGGATTCTAAGATGAATATTTTATTTTCTCTCAGACAGAACTTTTCGCATTTCATTGAATTTTGTTTTTTACTAACATGCATGCATTCATGCATGCATGCATACATACATACATACATACATACATACATACATGCACACGCACGCACACACATACACACACACACAGACAGGGGAGGAGGGAGGGAGATAGGTTATATATGTAGAAAATTTTAATATTAGAGAAAAAATAATGAAAAACATATAAGACATAAATATAAAATTATCTAAGCATTATTCATCTTATATATGGATTTGCTATTTTGACCTAATATATATAACAAAAAAAATGGACACACCTAGAAGGAGTTGTCCGATTGTAATGAAATTTCGTATGAAAAGATAGTTTGACCGAACATGCAAATGATTAAAATTTGGTGTCCAATGAATGAATAGCGGGAACTCCAGCGCATCGGAACTGCGCATTCAGCAGGTGTATATAAGGAGCGATTCTCAATATGTGGTCAAAATTTCTGTTGCATTTTGACTGCGGATATCTTACGTCGACTGTAACAATGCCTCGCCGAAAGATTCGTGCTCATTACGAGCATATGTCAGAGTTTGAAAGAGGTTGTGCTATCGGATTGAAAGAGGCTGGTTGGACGAATCGAAGAATCGCTGGACATGTGGGTCGAAGAGATGCGGCGATTGGACGGTGCTGGCAAGAGTGGGTCAACAATGGTAGATGTCAGCATCGGGACGGCAGCGGTCGACCTAGGGGCACAACAAGGCGGGAAGACAGAGCGATTGTCAGAGCAGCTGTCACAGCACCGGATTCGTCGTTATCAACTATCAAAAGTGTGGACCGCACACATGTGTCCAACATGACCCTCTGCAGACGACTGAGAGAGCGGAATTTACGCTCGCGCCGACCGTTACGCCGCTTACCTCTCACGCCTTTACACCGTCAAGTCCGATTACAGTGGTGCCGGGCTCGATCAACTTGGAACTGCGCTGACTGGGGACGTATAGTCTTTAGTGACTAGTTCCGTTTCTAACTGTGTCTGAAGACGTCCAAGGCAGTGTGGGGATCCTGCCCTTACATGCATACCTACAACAGGGCGTTATGGCCTGGGGTGCCATCTCCTTTGATAGCCGGACCCTTTGGTGGTCATTTCTGGCACACTTATAGCATAGTGGTACATAGACGACATTCTACGACCGGTTGCGTTGCCGTTCCTTTTGCTACACCCTAGACTTACGTTTCAACAAGACAATGCCTGGCCCCACACTGCACGTGTTGCTATGAATTGTCTTCAAGCTTGCCCAACACTTCCTTGGCAAGCTAGGTCTCCTGATCTCTCTCCCATAGAGCACATTTGGGACGCTATGGGAAGGCGATTGCAACCATCCCGGAATGTTGACGATTTAGCCCGACAGTTGGAGACAATTTGGCAAGAAATTCCGCAGGACACCATCCGGGATCTTTATCAGTCTATGCCACGCCGGGTGACAGCTTGCATCCAGGCCAGAGGTGGACCAACGCCTTATTGACTTCCTCCCTTTGTAACGGTCAAACTCTGCAATAAATCATTCAATTATTCTGAAATTTTAATCGTTTCTTTTTCTATGTATGTTCTTCAAATTCACCAATTTTTATCGCAATCGGACAACTCCTTCTTGGTGCGTTAATTTTTTTTTTGTTATAGAGTGTATATTCACTTAACAACCATTTTTTCTGGAAACGGATTTCTCCCCATAACCCATAAATTTTCCTCCATTCAGAGATCACCTCTCTGAGCAACCGCTTTTTCATGGAACGGACGGTGGTCCCCTTAGTGAGATTTTACTGTATGTGCGTATGTATATATATACTTGCGTAATGCGCGTTTTTTTTTCCATTTATGCGTCAATTGTTATTCCTCAAAAATAGCTATAAAATGGCTAAAAATGGTATCACTTGGTATCGCTGCTCTTACAGGCCCTATATTGCTTGAACTTTATGATAAAAAGACAGTTCAAGACGTGACATGGATAGAAATAGAAGAAATTCGGCTGAGTTATATTTGAGATCTATAATATTTCATTTGGGCAAAAGGCAAAACGTGTGTCGCATCAAACAGCTGTTTCGTTTTTCTCCTTACATTCAGTGTTTCCATTTATAGACTTTTGTTTCCCGCGGTTTTAATTAAATTTTTTCAACCCTTCAGTTCTTCTTGATATACCTAATATGTATGTAAATATTGTTTGTCTCCAAGAGTTTTTCAAAAAAAAAATTTTTAAACATTAAGGCAATTTCTTTTATTATTATTTAGTCGAACTTATACCTAATATATATGTAAATATTGTTTGTTTCCAAATGTTCATGTTTTTTTATTATTATGAAAATATTAAAGCAATTCCTTTTATTATTATTCAACTTTATTTAATTAAATTAAATAAAGCCTTAAATATTTATTAATGGGTATCTTAAATATTTATTAATAGATAACTTAAATATTCATTAATAAATAATTTTAAATATTTATTAAATAGATATCTTAAATATTGCTTAATATATACCTTAACATTTATTAATATATAATCTTTAATGATGGCCATTGATATTCAAACATTTATTGAATATGGCACATTGGCCAAGGATACTGCCTGTTAGCTAAATATGGTTCAAACATTGCCATTGATATACCAACATTTACAATATATACCTCAAAATTATCAATACGGTTATACTCCACTATTTAAGGAATCTTAAACACTATTGATAAAACCTTTTACAAACAATTTCAAAATGGAGTTCCAAAGGCAAACAACCCCACACCATAGCCAATGAGTCCACGTAACGTTCTCGCTTAGTTGCTGCACAGTTATCCCGGATTCGACTCTCAACTCTACTTAAAAAAAAAAAAAACGCTTATCAAATACTCATCGTAATGCAGTGATTAGGGGTTGTTTCCCTAGGTCTAAAGAGGTCCGGATTCCTTGGAAAACTGTAGGTCCAGGCGGAGAATGACCCTTGCTGTCTTCACGCAGTACATTGTAAAAGTATTGCACTCTATTTCTATGAACTTCTAGTCTGCTGGCATTGGCTTAACGAGCTTCAAGATCCAGGAAGATGTAGAGCTCCCATCTTAATAATGTTTTGTATATAGCATTCATTTACATTTTTATTTTTTTAGAACACTAAGTCGCCCCTGGCGCTTTCTTAATTATATGGATGCAGAGAGTATAATGCCTCTATTAAATTAATTTTATTATAGAAATATACGTATTTAGACAAGTTTTAGGCTAATACAAAATTAATATATTTTAACGCCTAAAAATTAATTTTATATTTAGTTAGCATTAATGTCTAGAAAGGTGGACACTTATACTGCTAATTTGACAGTTTTCAAACAATAAAATTAAATTAAAATTTTTAAAAGCAATTTAAATGGACCGAAAATTGATTTATTCATTTTTTTTACCCTTACATGAAACATCCAAAGTGCAATCCTTGTTGCAAATAGTTAATGTTTCAAATAGCTTCAAGCACATCATTTACATCGTCATCGCTGCATTTTAAATACTAATGCTATAGCACAGAATTAAAATGTATTTGATCGTAATATCATGTAACGGATCTCAAGTAAATACCATTTCGTATAACCAACAAAAGACCTTTTACATAGAGCCCCAATCATCCAACTTTCCTTAGGTCCTCTATCAATATTTTTTTTATGACTATTTTCTTGACTATTTCGATTTCCTCATCTTCTGTATTGCCTCTCGTAGCAAGTTCTAAAGTTTAAGTTCTCCGCAATCAGTGGCGGACTAAAGTTTTTGAGGCCCATGGGCTACTGGTATTGTGAGGCCCCCAGTAAAATAGTTCAAAAGGATCGTCTACAAGAGAACACATCTATGGAGGTCCTCAAACTGGCGGAGGCCCCTGAGCTGCTGCCCTTAAAGTCCATGCTTTAATCCGGCACTGTCTGTAATCGATAGTGTCGCGCCCATGGGCGTCAGCAGAATTTTTTGAAGGGGTGGGCAAAGATTGCTTCAGCAGAAATAAAAAACCTTCATTCAAAAATACCATAATTAAATTATTTAAAATATTTATTTAAATTATTATTTAAATTATTTAATTAAATTATTATTAAATTGTTTAATTAAATTATTATTTAAATTGCTTAATTAAATTATTATTTAATGTGTTTAAATAAATAATGAGACTATTTAGTTCAAATAGAATAAAGAGGTTATATATTTTTGCTAGAGAAAAAAAAATTGAATTTTTTTTAAAAATCCAAGGGAGGGCAGGTGCCCCACTCTTACCCCATGCTTCCGACGCCCATGGTCACTCCCCTTAATGAAAGAACTTACGCTCAACAAAATGAGCGCCTCCAAGCAGAAAATAAAAATTCCAGTAATACGCATTAATTAAAAATATTACTATTAAATAATAATACTTTATAATAATACTTTATTATTAATAAATTATTAGAAAGTAATTATCTTTTCTGTTAAGAGACGGATGTTTAAACAAGTAATGAAATTTAATAAAAGCTAAGATAAATTATTATATTCAATATTTCTGTGGTAGCTTCCATTTAATGTTTTCTCAACAGCTTTCATTCTTATTATATTCCCACTTTCCTAATTATTCTAAGCTTATATATTTCTATCTTTTTAATAATTCTAAGCTTACATTTCCATGGTACTTCCGTTTCACGCATTTCTATGTGATCGTTTCTATTTTATATTCCTATGGTAGCTTATATTTCATATTTCTATCGCAGCTTCCATTTCATACTTGATGATAGCTTCTGCGGGAGAGTTCAAGTATTACGTAAGCAATATTTTGGCCATTTTATACCCCTCCCCCCAAATAAGCAAAAATTAACATTGGATAACATAGGAAAATAAGCTCACCCTCAGGTGTATTTTTGATCTCATTTTTATATTTTTATGGTAGCTTCTATTTTATATTTTTATGGTAGCTTCTATTTTATATTTTTTGGTAGCTTCTATTTTATATTTTTATGGTAGCTTCTATTTTTTATATTTTTATGGTAGCTTCTATTTTATATTTTTATGGTAGCTTCTATTTTATATTTTTATGGTAGCTTTTATTTTAAAATTCTATTTTGTACTTTCATGGTAGCTTCCATTTTTATTCTGAAGAAGAACCGTGTTGTAATGGACATGTAGTTCAGAAAAATAACGGAGAGGTGATTGTATATACACATACAGGGTGCTCTCTAAGTCCGGTGTTGTTTCGTAAATAACTTTTCAGCGAAGGCTCGTAGAACTGTAAAAGTTAGGTGTGGATAAAGTAAAGTGCCCATGGTCAATGAAATGGGATCAGTGGCAACGCCCTTTGTGGAAAAATCGGGAAGTTATTTTACCTAATTTTAGAACTAGAGGAGATACAGAAAATTTTTCAATTACAAAGTTGTTAAGCACCAACTAATTAGTAAGAAACAATCTTTTTCGCCACCCTAATATGGCAAAAGTCCTGATTTAGCATGTTTTGAGGTATCCGTCCAGCAACGCCATTGTTGGTCAAAATTCCGATTTAACGTCAATCATTAACTTCAATTTTCAAAATTCATGTTAACTTCAATCATTCATTCTTGTAATTCTGTAAAACTTCATTCATTATATAAGTGCAGATGGCACGTTACGTACTATATGCAGTATGGTGGAAAAAATTCGATGTTATTAATGCTGTTGTACAAATGTTATTATTTTGTGTCATCATAATTATTTGGTATGATGCGGTAGCGACGACAATCCAATTAGTTGCCAGGCTGACACCTTAAGAGATCATGGAACCTTTAAGTTTCCCAAAATGGAAAAATTTATAATTTTTTTTTAAAAATTTATAATTTTTTTTTTAGTTTTCTCAGTAAATATAAATCTAATTAAAAAATTTTTTGATCAACAATAACAAATCATCTATTACGTATATATAACATGGCCAAAAATAATTTTAAATGTCAAATATTTTTCTTAATTTTACAAAATATTAAATATGATTTACGAATTGAATATTACATGGCAACAGACCGCACAGAATTTTAACTTAAATTTTGCTGCTACAGTGTTGCTCATGGGCTCAAATTGTTCACAGGCGTTGTGTACTCATACTCTACCTTAAAAGAATTAATTATAAAAAATAATTATAAAATTAATTATAAAACTTAATTATAAAAATTATTTTTCCCTTATATATGGTTTTTTACGCCTATTCTATTTTATCCATATTTAATAACCTATGAATAAAAATTACAAAACACAGGTATACATTGTAAAGTACTATGTAGTAAAGTTTTCTGGAAAATTTTATTCAATTATAATAACCGGTTGGCAAGTTATCATGCGCGTAAGCTCGGAAAAGCACGTTCTGAGAAAATTCACTTCAAAATTTTACGACATTTAAAATTGAATGAAATGTAGTATTATTGTTTTCATCACTGTCAGTCTCGTAGTGGACAGTTTTTGCTCCGGTTTGTTTCAAAATACTTCTAATGGTTTAAATTTTTTTTGAAGTGATAAAAAAAACAATTTTTTGAAAATTTGAAGTATCCTATGACCCCTTAAGGTGTCAGACTGGCAACTAATTTGGCGATGCAACTAATTGGGTTGTCGTTGCTACCGCATTATACCAAATAATCATGATAACACAAAAAATATTTCTACAACGGAATTAATAACGTCGATTTTTTCCACCATACTGTACGTAGTACGTAACATGAATCTGTACTTATATAATAAATGAAATTTTACGGAATTACAGGAATAAATGATTGAAGTTAGCGTGAATTTTGAAAATTGAAATTAATGATTGACGTTAAATCGGAACGTTGACAAACAAAGGCGTTGCTGAACGGACACCTTAAAAACCTCCTAAATCGCGAATTTTGCCCTATTAAGGTGATCAAAAACTGTTTTTTTACTAATTTGTTGGTGCTTAACAACTTTGTAATTGAAAAATTTTCTGTATCTCCCTTAGTTCCAGAATTAGGTGCAATAACTTCCCAATTTCGCCACAGATGACGCTGCCGTCGATCTCATTTCATCGGCCATGGGCACTTCACTATACTCGCACCTAACTTTTACAGCTCTACGAGCCTTCGTTCAAAAGTTCTTTGCGAAACACCAGACTGTAGAGAGCACCCTATGTATGTGTGAACGTGCGTGAGTGCATGTATGCATGCATGCGTGTGTGTGTGTGCGTGCATGCATGCATGCATAATATTAGCCCTACAATCTGTATTTCTATACATGTTTGAATATTCTGATTGTTTGAAAAGGTGGCCGCATAATATTCCGCCGTTCGGAATGAGAAAATTCATTGTACATTAATTTTCCTAGTTGTGAAACTTATAATACTATTTAAGCATGGTGGGACATGAACACCCAAACGCCAAATTCAAAGCACCCTTTCGCATCCCAGATCATTAGAAATCAGGAAATAGATCATTAAATATGGATACGACTTATTGACAAAGGTGAAAGAAAAATGTAGTCAATTACATACTCTCCGTTTTTATCTAATCCTGAAGTGTGTGTAAAGAGATATCAGAAGGTTGGTTGTTTCGAACTCTTTATTTCGTTTATAATATTACAATTCATAACTTAACAATGGAAATCAAACTAATAACTGTTTTTTTTATATTCGAACACAAACGATATTTAAATCACATTTAGCTTTCTCTTGATCATATCAGATAAGAAATTAAATTATTATATTGCAGTATATGTATATACGCTACAGTCCTAATCAATCCACTTCCAAGTTGGCAAAAGATGTCAAATTTCTCACCTTACTGAAAGGAGCAGATGGAAGTTCTGAGACTTACAATACCATTAGTCTATATGCATGTCTACTGGGGAAGACGTGTGCAGCTTGACAATCTCGAATCTCCAACAGGAAGTGAACTTAGTAAAAAGAGTGGGAACTTCCCAACTCGTATTTAAAGATGTCTAAAAGTGCAAGAATGTCCTTTAGTAACGTCCTCGGAAATTCCAGGAATTTCCTTCGGGAAATCGAAAATAATTTCCGGGATTCGGGAATGTCAGCAATAAACGGATTTCTCCTGATGTCCACGAACCAACAATAAAAGCAATGCAGTCACTTGAAAACAATAGTAAAGGAGTTTTAAAGTTGCAGCAGGGATTTTTTTTGACCAGTGTTTCCAGAAAAAGAGTTTAGCAGACAGGGAAAACAAATTCTAAAAATTCCTAAACCGCGTATGTTTCTTTAAATTTTAACTTTTCCTGTTATACAACACTTAAAAAATTAAAATCACCGTTATTCTGTTCATGTATAGTAATATTTATAATAATTGTAATTTATTGAACCTCAAGCATATATATATATTGTAAAAAACATGCATACAATTAGTGAATTTGCAGATTTGAGTATTGAAGAAATACAGCAATTCAATCCATTTGAAATTGTATTTATTAGAGCTTTGAATGTTTAAGTTCAATTTATTAATATACGCCAAAAGGTAAATTTATTCCAATACATCGTTAAATAAATTTAGCACGCCTTTTCGGCGGAGCCTTCGTGGAACGTGTGCACACGTCGATGGTAAATTGAAGACTAATTTGATTTGACAAATCAGAAAACGATTACACATAATGTTGCCAAATATAAAAAGTGAAGTTATAATTAGACAATATTTTTGTTACCAGATACGGAAAGTAAAATTCGTGCATTTAGAAAACATAATGTAAAAAGAAACCATTTGGCATTTTGCCAATTTTAGAAATTAAACATATTAAGTTTTCTTCCCTTTGCGTTTCTAAGTGGCAACAATTAGGAAAGCCTGCGAAGTGAACATGGTGTTTCTATTGTGGGAACCCACAAGTGTATATAAATTATTTGCATCTGGTAATAGACATATAGACATGAAAATGACTTCCTTCTAGTGGTTAGATTGAGAGTAGAAAATATTAACTTGTTGCGGAACTTCCTTTCAGACAAATGAGCTGAATATAAATAAATTAACTGACGTTATTCTAAAAGTGAAAAATTTTAAAAGTGAAAAATTATTAAAATGGAAAAATTATACCCGCGAAAAAATTATAAAAATTAAAAAATTATGAAAGTAAATCAAAATGAAGCATTGCTTTAGACTTGTAAGTTCCTTCGATAATGGAACATTTTAGCACTATCTCATGAGGCAAGCGAATTGACTTAGTCGTCTTCATGATTATTGACTAAATCGATTGAAATAGTTTCGAGTAAACCTCATTTGAGTAAACTGCAATAATTGGGAAGTTCCCACAACAATTGAGTAGTCATTTCTCCGAGAAAATTCGCTCAATTCCATTATCCCGCACTTTTTCAATCGTATACCCCCTCCTTCATCGAAGTCCCCCCGCCTAATCTTCTCAACTGTTATTTTTTGCTTCCAAATTCTCAATTTAATAAAGGAAGTTCTCTAACTAATTAACAAGTTTGTGAAGGAATTAACCCTTACGATTAGGACTAGCACATACTCGTATCCGGAGGGGGGGACCTGAGGGACCGATCCCTCCCACCAAACTAAATTTTTAATGGGACTTGGCTACGGCCTTGCATGCTATGATTGTATCGATACATGCTGAAAAAAATTTTTTAACCCCCCCGAAATTAAATCCTGGCTACGGTCTTGGACTGGCACTCGAGGTTCTAAGGTTTAAAATGTGGAGTATCATGTCGAATCAACACACACATACAATATGACACACAGTATGACACACAATATGACACACATACAATATGACACACATACAATATGACACACATACAATATGACACACATACAATATGACACACAATATGACACACATACAATATGACACACATACAATATGACACACATACAATATGACACACATACAATATGACACACATACAATATGACACACAATATGGCACACAATATGACACACATAAAATATGACACACATACAATATGACTTCCTAATAAGGGATACATACTCACGGGACCAGATATTTTGTCCCTTGACACTAGAACAGCCGGATTTTAGACTAACCTAAAACCGCCGTTGGGGGCCAAATTGACCCTTCTGAGAAATGAAAGCCATATTAAAATAAATGACTTTTTTTATTGATAAATGTTGAAATGACAATATATAAGAGTTAGTTTTTTAGTGTTTTTATAGTATATTTTAGTTTTAGAGTTACTTTTTTTTCATGTTTGGAGTTTTTTTTGAAGTGACAATACATAATGTAATGCATAATACTAAACAATATTCTTTCGCAGGAGTACAAGTGATAAGAGAACCAACAAAAAATACAAATGCAAATAATACAAATTAGCATGCGTCATATTTCAAAGTGAGATTACAAAAGACATAAACTATCAATGAATACACAATGTGTTCCTAAGTTTGTTAGACATTAGCGCAGTGGAATAATATGCACGCTTGACAATGACAGCAACTCATTTACCACAAATTGGTTTCTGGCATCCCTCACAGCTGGCAGAAGTCTTATTCTGACCCTTGCAAAATTAGAAAAAAAAGACATTTCCCCTGTTTCGGGGTCTGTACTCGAATAATTGGGGCATCAGTAGCGCAAAGCACCAATTCGTAGTTCTTCCACGAGCAGAAGAATAAATTCTCGACATGAAATTTTGTAAACCGAGGATTCCTTGAAAATTATCCAAGCATTTAGTGCAGCAATATCAAGGATGTTGTAAAAACATGACCAGGCCCAATTGCGGACGTAGACTTTCATTTTGTGGAGGTGGGGGGAAGTCAAGGACAGAATTTGCCATGGTCTTGGAATAACACCCTTCATTTATCATGAAAGTTGGAATTTTTTACAGTGAAAAAATATATTTTGGGGGTCATGACCCCTGTGTCCACCCAGGTCTAGGCCACCTGCAGATTTCGCATCTTGTACTATATTTCCTTAGCATCTGATCTGCTACATCTATGCCACATTTAGTATGATTGTAGAGTGTTCGGCTTCTTCTTTGCACTGTATCGTCTGACAACACATTCGTGTGCATGGTGCTAAGAATCACAACATTCTTTTTGCTATTGCACCTATATATCGTGAGTGTTTTGTTTCCAGTTTTCAGTACAAAAGATACATAGTGTAACAAGGAAGTATCACGTACAATAGGAGGTAATTCTATAGAATTTTGTAAGTTCACATTAGCAACAAAATCTTCATAGTTGCTGTCGTCACCACTGATATCTGAATCTAACTGCTTCATGAGGTCAAGAGCCTCCTTAGTAGTCAATCATCTCGGCATGCCTACTGGGAAAAATGCTATCGGAAAAATACTGAAAAATGCTATCGGAAAAATGCTGACACGCTGATGGAACCGAAATCTCCTGCTGTGGAAAATGGCATCGAGTTCCATTCTCGGTTGCAGCTGTATCAGGACTAGTTTCCATTGAAAAATTCTTTCCCAGTGGCTTTTGCTATTTTCTCCTCTGAATCAGCGCGACAATAGGTGAGCGTTTCCCCATGCGCAGAAAACCAAAATGAGACATCGGGTATTCAAAAACAAACATTTACTTGAAAATCAGTCATTTTTCTTATGAGGGTCAAAATGACCCCTGTTGGCTGTTCTAGGCATTTCTATCAGTATTTATTTTAATAATTAACATATAAATATGAAAAATTGTCACAGTACACCTGGAAGCATTTTACGAAGAGTAAAAAAATATGAGCTTCGATGCTTAACTTCATGTTCACATAAATCATGGGAAATTGGAAAAAATTGTCAAAATGACCCCCCCAACGGCGCTTCTAGTGTTAAATAGAAGTATCCCTTCTTCGGAGATGCATGCCCTGCGGTGGCGCAGTGTGGTAACGCGTTCGCCTGGTGTACCGGATTCCTCGGAAAAGAATAGGCGCCAGCGCAGCATGACCAGTGTAGTCCTTGAGTCGTAAAACCACAAACGAACAAATTAGAGATGCATGTGTTGATGCATATTCTGGGGACCAGAGGAATCTTGCATTAAATAGAGAAATTTGTAGATACTCTAGATTATACTAGATACCTACTCTAGATTATACTAGATACTCTAGATTATACTAGATAATTACTCTAGATTATACTAGATATTCTAGAGTATTAGATGGTTTGCTCAGATTATACTGCTAGATACTTGCTCTAGATTACCAGATACTCTGCTTTTAGATTATACTAGATAATTTGTAGATTTATACCTACCACCCACCTTTTCATCTTTGTGGATAATAATATTTTCTTACCGCCCACCGATTCCGCAGTAAATTTAGAGCAACTGCAAATTTCCCGTAATTTTTGAGTGGGGGTTTAGTAAAAATATGTAGCTAAATTTATATCTTTATTTATACATTGCGAAAATTCAATTTGATGCTGCATTTCTGCATCTCGATCGATACAGTGCCTACTAGTGCGGAAGCTGCTTAATTGAAGAAAATTAAATATACTAAATTTTAATTTCGATTGAAATTACCTAAACGTAATTTCAATAGAAAATTATGTAATTAATATAATTAAATAATTAATTATTAATGATATCCTCGGAGCTGATACTGCGAAACTAAGTATTTTGTATCTGGTTCAATTTTCGTAAGGTTTGTTCATCAACTTCGGCATTCGACCAAACCTCTACCGCCCACTATGAAAGCTTGGATAACCCACTAGTAGGCGATAGGGACAGGTTGACTGCCCCTGCTTTAGATAGATAAACAGATATTTAGACAGACAAGAAAAGAAATAGCCAGGCAGGTATGAGAACTCAATGAAAAATCTTTGGTTTTATATTTTGCAAAAAGAATTTTACGCACACACTTTTTTGCAAATCTAAATAATTGTTTAAGTTTGACTTTTCAACGAATAAAAAGCATTTCAAGGATTGTCGACAATGTGGAAGTTATATGTCATCGATATTAAGTAAAATATCATAAATTGTTAATTAGCGAATTTATTATTACAGTGAACATGAATAATTGTGATAATAGTTATAAATTGAATAAATTAATCCACAATCCCTTCTTCAGCTTTTAAATTGAAATGAATATATTGCACCAGGATATTTTATCTATCTGTAAAATGCTCTGTATCTATCCTCGCTACTTAAATTTAGTTTTCATGCTCCAGAATGTGTAAATATCCTTATCATAAAAAAATAAATCCGCTTATACTCATATAAACTCTAAAACAATATTTTGAAATCAAATTTGTTGTATTTTTACTCTTTGCATACTTATTTACGCATTTCTAGCTCAGTGAGTGAGTAGGCTCGTTATATGTAGGGTGAACGAGAGAAGGAAAAATCCCTCGGAAGGGCGTAAGGACGTTTTGGCTGATGTCGAACAAGTGATTCCACGCTTGCATTTAAATCCCTTTATCCCTTTTCGTAAACATGATTTGACTTGTTAACAGTTAGGAGAGCTGTGGAAGAGAGAAGGGAGTAGTTTTACTAAAAGAATTTTGAACTCCGAAAAGTAATAAATATTTTAAAAATATTCTGAAACAATAGCGACTTACTGGGCGACAACGTTAGGGACGTAACAAATGCCAGACGATAATGTTAAAGGTTGATACTTTAACATTTAAATAGAGACTTCGCATCTCGCCGCCTCCTTCTTCATTAATATTCAAAGCCCTTCTAATTTTTTCAAGTAACTAAAAAATGAATATTCACAACAACTTTAAATAAATATAAATTTTAAAACAGAAAGTGCTTTTGCGATGCTAATTTTCAGTGTGTCTGAAGATGTCTTATCAGAACATCCTCATAAATTGAATAGATATCGTCTACACAGTGTGTACGAAAAAACGGTATCCAAAATCAAGAAATTATATCTTGAAAAATATTTATTATGGACATTTTTCATTTGAACTATAAAATAAAGGATGCTCGTATATATAATTCTTTTTTTTTTTTCACGTAGTTCGTTTCAATGAATTTTAATGTGAGCCTCCTTGGTGGTGTAACAAACGTCCAAATAATATGAATAGACGTTGCACTGCCCAACAATATATTTAAATCAAAATTCACAAAAACTCATTTATTTTGACTTGGTACGGTTTTACAATTCTTTCGGCTGGGAAACGTCCTGTCAGGAAGTTCTTCCAGACTAATTCGTTGCTACTCAACCAGAACCGATAAACATCTCGAATTGCATCCTGAGTGACATAGATGTGTCGCCATCTATTCTGAAGAAATCAAAACAAAACCAATTTACGAATATTTAGAAAAAAGATACTTTTAACTATCGGGAAAATATATATTCTCTCACAAATCGTTAAGCATTTCATTGATATTGCGGCAAATGTAATGAACCTTCAAGACAATTTTCCCCTAAGTCTATCACATTTTTCCACAATACTGAAATATACCGACGCCACACAAGAGGTCGTGAGAAGACTTTGAAAGTTTCTCTCTACGATAGCGTAAGCTATATATAGTAGGGTGGCGACGAAATCAGGAAATCATCAAGGAATTTTACCATTCTGGAAAAATCAGGGAAATTTTTTAATACAGATTCTGTCCCCACCATGTATAAGTGTATATTACAAGTACACATAATTCGGACTACGAAGGTCTTACGTCTACTAATACTGAACTGAATGAACTTATTTTAAGTTTAATTAGTTTCAAAAAATTACTGAATTGAATTTTCTACAAGGCAAATAGACTCTCGGTAAAATACAAAGGAAAATAAATGTAAAAATAAATAGACAAATTTAATTTCTGAGTAAGCTGGGAAACAGCATTATATATGGGTTGTTTTTTTAGTAGTGGTAACAATGCTGTAGCGACGCCGTAGAATAGAGCTAGGCGACGTCGTTTATGCCACAGGTAAGTTAAATGCCTACCCTCCTTCAGAGTAAATAAACTCGCCGTTCCTCCTCTATGCGCATGCACAGCGATAACAGGAACAGAGCATTTGTAAACGAGCGATATCGGCGTACAGTCGCAATGTTTTCGAAGGAAGGGCAGAGGAACTGCTTAAAAATTGAATGTGCTGGAGGTCGCAATGACCGTCAGTTTTAGAAAGGATAGCAAGAGGCTTGCAGTGTCTCTTCATTACCTTACCGAACAGCAGCAAGGTGGGTAAGAAGAAAATGGCGACATTTTATGCATAACCCACCAATCATTCTGCACGACACTGCAAGGAAGCATGCAGCAGGAGCTGTATCTGATTTGTTCAATCGCTGAAGCTGGGAAGTGCTCTACCAGCCTTCATGCTCTCCGAATTTAAGCCCCTGAGACTTCGACCTAATCCCTCGGATGAAGAAAACACTGCGTAGGATTCGTTTTCGAACGGTTGAAGACCTTCGTCAGGCAATAGATCGCTCTCTTCGCACAATCTAGAGATTTGGCAGTGCCAACGGTATCCAAAGGCTTCCGTATCGCTGGAAATACGTTGTACGCAACGCTGGTGAATACATCGAAGGCCCGTAAAACTTAGAACCTTGTATGTATGCTATGTATCTAGAAAATAAATAGTGGCCACTACTCAAAAAACAACCCGTGTATAATGTGTCTGAATAAATTTTTTATTTAGGACATGTGACTATCATTCCTCAGGGGTTTTATTAATTATTTTGTATTGTATGAATAAAATTCATTTAATGAATTTAAAAAAATAATTCCCTCTATATAAAAATTAGATTAGTGTTGCCAATTACTTCGTCACTCAACACCCCTTCACACTTCAAAACAATACCTGTGGTCCACTACACAGATTTTCTTTACAATCCGGCTTGTTGATCTCGTGAAGTTGCGCATACCTCTGATGTACATAATAGTTTCTAAGATATAGAGTTATCCTTTTGAGTATCTTTATCAGGTCATCTCATACTACCAGGGGCGGACTGGGCCGTTGCGCCCTCATGGGCAATAGCATTCGTGCCTCCGAATGGGCAAGGACTCCCGCCCTCCGAAAATCTAAGGTATGCGCCCTTTGAGAGGACCCAGTCCGACCTGCATACTACGAATATTATTATAAACCATGAGTGAACTTGACTTCTGTTTGTTTTTGCTCCAAATAGATGTACTTCAAATGTTGCGAACCTAATCCGCAGCTTATTAAGGACTACACTTATATAATTCGAGCTCTGTCCACAGATTTAGAAAAGTTTATAAGCGGGTTAAAGCTTAATGTGGGGGTTAAGAGCCACAACTCACATATATTTCCTTAATGTTAAATATACAAAATTTCGTTACAATAGGGACATGACTTCATCAACAACCCTTCTTGTAAATACTCAGCTGTCAGTCGGTTCTGGTGTGGCGCAGTGTGGTAACGCGTTCTCCTATTGCGCGGCTAATCCGGGTTCGACTCCCAGCAGTGCAAAAAGAACGCTTACTCAGAGATCTCATAAAGATCGCACTGCTCACTGTAGTCCGGGGTTTGGTTCCCTAGGCCTTAAGAGGTTCGGATTCCTCGGAAAACAGTAGGTCCCGGCGCAGCATGACCACTGTAGTCTTTGAGCCGTAAAACCAAACAAACAAACAAACAGCTGTCGTGTCGCTAACGACCAAGCTAAAATCGTGCCAGTAGCGACCCTTTTAGTACCACTATTGTGTCTTTCAAAAGGGAAAAATTGATAAAATGAAATAAAATAATTCGCTGAGATTGCGTGTCTATTCCTCACTCCAACCTTCACCAAATTAGAAATATACCTGCCAAGCTCGTAACGGTCTAAACTTCTGTAATAATGAGTGCCTCTGTCTCATACAACCAAAGATTCAAACCTAAAGTTCTGATTGATAAAGAAAAGAGCATTGCTTCTACGCCATTGCAATGACATTTAAAACCTTGTTAACCATTAATAGTTCGTTATTACTTCATTTTCAATAGACGAGATACATCGATTAAAAAATATTATCGATTATATCAGTTATCGATACTTTTTGTAAGATAATTCATGGATCATTTCACTCAACTGTGCTTTCTAATTATACAAATAATCGATAAATTCCTCATCAACTACTCCCTCTTTTATTTAACCTAATCGATATATTTGGTTATATTCATATCGATATGTTTTAATCATCGAAAAGTTTAAGGATTTGAGAGCACATTGCCCAAAAATGCGCAGTTCCTTTTTTCGATCTACATACAGTGAAAATCGTTTATAACGACGCCGGTTATAACGACCAACCGCATATAACGACGGAATTTTTACAAGAAGTTTGGTTTGCTATTCTACTCCATACTAAATATATCGGTTATAACGACATCGTATATAACGACGAAACCTGCTATAACGACGGCGATTTTGTAGTCTACGTAGATTCTAAGTAGGGAAATTCGTATCGGATATAACGACGCGACTTGACAGTCATAAATCGGAACCACGTGGGTTAGTTATCAAAATTTAAGCGTTATTCTAATCTTGTTTATTTACAAATGTCCGAGAAATTTTTATTACTGCTAAACCTGAATATTAAAGATAATAAACCTTAAAAAGTGATTTATTAATTGAATATCACGAGGGTCATATTCTTTAGGGGCCTATTTTATTTTTTCAGCGTAGGGCCCATAAGACCCATAAACCGGCACTGTTCGGAAGTCATTAGTATAATATAATAAATATTATTCATTAGATTTGTTTTCTACATTATATACTTTAGTATTTTCTAGAATTTTATCGATTTAAAAAAAATAAAAAGTATTACGTATTTAGTGTGGCTATAAATATAATTTAATATAAACGGAAATTAAATTCATTATAATTAAATATATTTTTATTTAATTTTGAAACCAAAAAGTTTAATACTTTTTACTATCAAAATAATTTATAAAACTCTAGAGTGTATTATACTATAGGCTACTGTGATTTTAAAAAGATATCGTTTATAACAACTGAATTTGCACAGTCCCTTGAAGGTCGTTATATCAGATTTTCGCTGTATTCTATACTTCCTTCCAGACCTGTCTTCGATTAATTAATCTTCCGGTTAATCGAGGGCTTTGTATTGATTAAAGATCGAAAGAAATTAATAAAGTAGGGTTATTGAGACAATTATCTACTCCGTTTGAATTGGATATTAGCTTATACGCAAAAGAGCGCCATCTATCGGCAATTTAAGAAAACACAGTAATCAGAAAAGGCTGAATGTGTAATCCAGGAGTCTAAAACCAGCGGCCCGCCAACTCATGAAAAAATACAAATTGTTTCACACAAAAACAACGTCCTGGCTCGACATCCGAAGTCTGAAATATATGTATTTTATTCTGTTGGTATTTTCATATTTCATAATAAATATTTTAAAACACTATAAAACCAAAGTAACACGTTGTTTTCCCCCCCACCTCGATACGTGTTTTATTTTAGTTTTCTAGCATATATAGGCATTAGGTGTAGTTTTATTGATTTGCAGTGCAACAGTGATTTAAAAAAAATTCATCTTAGGACTCATCAAATTCTATTCTAAATATGCTGATATGAACATCTTCCCCACTATCTGACTGCATGCTCTGAAAATGTTAATGTTTTGGAGCATTTACATCTGTACGTAGACTGACTTAGAAAGTTCATAAGTGGGTGGGTGGCTACAAGGTTTACAGTGGAGGGAGGGGTTACAGAGCTACAACTCCATATGTATATACACAAAATTTGATTGCAGTAGGAATTACAACCCCTATCAACTCCCCTCCCTGCTTACACCACTGCTTGTTTGTTTGGCTTTTTTATGGCGCAAGAGCATCTGGGCTATACTGCGCCGCTTACACCAATGCGTCTAAAAAGAACTGTTTTCAAAAATGAAGTTGATAAAATGAAAAGTTAGGACCAGAATAACTGACGTCCACCTTGGAAACACTCTTAGGGTTGCAATATCAAAAATAAGACCTGATATTGATTGGACTGTTAAAAATAAGCAGTGCCAAAAATCTCGCTAAAAGGTTTGATTTCGCTTTACATATTAATAACTAAAAGTATTGTAAATGTTTTTTGCTTCCATACGTATTTTACATTGTAATATATATATTGAGTCCCAAAGGCGGATACAGAAAATATTTTTGGGTGGGCATGCAAAACTGATATAGAAACCTAAGGAAAACATACCAACAAAGGCTGATCCGGGAAGGGGGGGGACGCAACCCCCTTTGTTCAGTCCTAATATTGCTGATACAGTAGTGCGGCCCGCGGGCCTACAAGAATAAGCAAAATTGGCCCTTGGACTGAAAAAGGTTGAAGACCCTTGGCGTAACCTATTTCTGGTTTACATTCTTCTCCCCTTCTTTTCGGAATGCGCGGACGATGTGGAAATCCAACAAGAGGGTGAATTTTTTTTTTTCTTTTTTCATTTGCATTTACTTAATATTAACCTTGCCAACCTCATTTTGCCCAGAAAAAAAAAGTCTGCTAAACAACTATTATTTCTTGGATGGAATCTGGCAACTTGCCGAGACGGCCTTTATTAAAATTGGCGGACAAACAAACATCAGCGCTATAAAGAAAAGGAGGGGCGGGACATCCTATCATGGCCTGATCAAGCCAAAGTAGGGCTCAGGGACTGATATTTATTCGCGGAACCCTCCCTACGCACTCCCAACAAAATTATTTAAAATGTAAATAGCAAATGCAAACTCTTGTTATATACTCGCATTATCTGCATAATCAATAGTTTAAAGCCGTT
Organism: Dysdera silvatica; assembly: GCA_006491805.2. Lineage (NCBI taxonomy): Eukaryota > Metazoa > Arthropoda > Arachnida > Araneae > Dysderidae > Dysdera > Dysdera silvatica. The sequence goes on from QLNU02014176.1 coordinate 158,270,528, forward strand.
TTCAATGACGCCTAAGTCAAAATTAAGGAGAATATAATTTTAATAAATTACTAACAAGGGAACCACTTTTGTGGAAGCTCGCACTTTGAGACAAGACTTATCACAAACGATAGTCCCTAAGTTCCTTATTAAAAATATGAAATCAGTTTTTTGTGAATAGCACATAAATCTTTTTATTAATATTTAAAGTCCAAAAATCACACTTTTTAGGTGAAGTTTGATATTTTTTTATTCGCACTGTATATGAAGATAATAATTTTTGAACTCAATTCAAATAAACAGGGTGATTGTATTTAACGGATAAAATTATAAAATTACTCGAAAGATCATTCAGAGTACTTTAAAAAGCTTAGTTTTTATATAATTTTTTAATGTCGATATTTGGCGCGTTTGGCTATGGTTTAGAAGAATTGGCGATATCGGCATGAAGTATAAATCTTGATTATGAAGCATTCACTCACTACTCCTGATGAAGGACTGCTGCTGATGCGTCCGAAAGCTTGAGTGATCTTTTTCATTGCTATTTTACCAGTGTTTAACCTTTTGTATGTAAATTTCCTCCCTGGTACCCTGTATTTTATTTCTATATGAAGCATAAACGTTTCGTCAAAAAATTACAAGCAAAATTGCTCTGGATAAAATCAAAACTGATGTAACACATCAAAATGAAATTATAAAAATTCAGTTTTTGGTGTATAACCAATTACGTGCTGAACAATATCAGCCTACTCTACAATATCCTTAGTATAACTGTAATAGCACTCCGAATGAAACCATTCAATTCAAAAATATTGACGAAATATCTTTTCGCTTAATTGACACGATTTTCAGTGATAATGAATGTAATTTACATCCTTTTTTAAAGTGCAGCCACAGTTAGGCAAAATCGAGTCGGAATTTTTAAAAATGAAATATGTGTATAATGAATTGCACATATTTTTATATGCCATTTTTCCAAATTCCGATTCAGTTATACTTTGAACACTTTAATAAAAAGCATCATTAACCACAACTTACAAAAATACTTCTGGATTTCGAAAGTTTGGGTCATATTTATAATTTCCTCATATTGAAAGTCTTTGATTGATTTACAACATTCAAACTTTCCGCATCAAATTTTTACAAGAACCAGCTTGATTCTGCAAACAATAGTAGACCTTCAATATGTAACAATACTTGAATACTTTTTAAAACAAATTATTTAAGAATAAAATTTTGAAATGCCAGCTTCATTAAAACATTTTTCTTTATTAAAAAATTACGTAAAATATTTTGATGTTACGGCCATAAAATTTAGAATTTTTTCCTTTTTATTATGCCATTATATTTCCTAAAAATAATGCCAATGAAGGTTTCAATATGAGCGTAATTGAATAATAAATACTTCATGCCGATATCGCCAATTCTTCCAAACCAGTGGTTCTCAACTTTTCTCAATCCGCGACCCACTTTTATAGTAGCCAAGTAATCTGCGACCCCCTTTTTATAGTAACGGAAAGATCCGCGACCTCCCTTTGTCTGCCGCCACATTTGCAATAATATAATCATTTTTAACAGAGTAAAGAAAACACATTAAATATAAAATATATATATTACATTAATTATATATATTATATTAATTATATATATTAATTTATATTATAGATATAATGTTAACAACCATTAGTAGAATATTGCAATGTGTGTAGCCATGTTGAAATATAAAAGCGTTGGAAATATTTGGTATGAAATTCCTTATAAAAATAATTGCAACTAAAAATAGTTGCGGCGACCCACAGAAACCTGTTCGCGACCCTTTTAAAAGTCGCATCTCCTAGGTTAAGAACCACTGTTCTAAACCATAGCCAAATGCGCCAAATATAAGTATTAAAAAGCTTAGTTTTTATAAATTTTTTTAAAATACTCTGAATGATCTTTCGTGTAATTTTATAATTTTATCCGTTAAATGCAATTACCCTCTTTATTCAAATTGAGTTCAAAAGTTATTATCTTCATATACAGTGCGAATAAAAAATATCAAACTTCATCTAAAAAGTGCGATTTTTGGAATTTGAATATTAATGAAAAAAAATTTTATATGCTATTCACAAAAAACTGATTTCATATTCTTAATAAGAAATTTAGGGACTATCATTTGTGATATGTCTTGTTTCAAAGTGCGAGCTTCCACAAAAGTGGTTCCCTTGTAAGTTGTAACTAACAGAAACTAGGTTTTAAATTGACATTTTAAACTTGCTAAAAAAGTTCACATACAAAATTTGAGGGTTTCCCTAATGATATGAGTGCCCAGAGCCCGTGCGTTAATTAGGCCCTGCATTCTACAATTCCAAGCTTCGCTGTGTTGAAATATGTCTATATGTTACTATTAGAAAAAGATTCTAATGGAACAAGAGCCCACAAAATATAAATTTGGTTGGGAGGGAGGGAAGGAAGGGAAGGAAGGAAGGAAGAGGAAAATGTTTGACTTGACCTCTGCCATAAGGTCGGATATAATTTTGGTAAACGATGGTTCCCGTAACTATAGAATGCCGCATATCATGATGGATGAAACTCGCCTCGCGCTAAACGGCATCATTCAGTTCCGATAATGTTAAGGAACCTGATTGATAAACTCGAGCCTATAAATACCCCCAGAAACAGAAATTAATGGGTGTCAAATTTGATGATCGAGGAAGCCACGGGATATCTTGCAGTGCCTAATGATAATCCTCTCTCTCTTCACTGAAGGTGCCAATCAGAAATATCTTTACTGGAGCTGCAGCGTTAGCTGATGCTCCATATCCTGAATAGGTTACTATAAGTATTATATCTCGTTCCTGCGCGAAGACGACACATGCTTAACATTTATTCAGAATGAAGCACCAGCTCATGTGACAATTCTAGACGGATTAATATGATCACGTACATTCATGTACACGTACGTGCATACATGCATGCAGGCAGGCAGACAGGCAGACAGACATGATATGTGTGTGTGACGCACTTGTGACACAAAGTAATATGCATGAGATGATCCCAACGTATTGGCTTATTTATATTGAATTAAATTTAAAATTAATTATAAATTGAAATTAATTAAAAATTGAAATTAATTAAAGATTGAAATTAATTATTGGTATTTAATTATTGAGTAATTAATTAGGATTATTTATTAAATTTTAAGCTAATTGTTGATGCAAATCTAGATTTATTATTGATTAAATTTTAGATGAATTACTAAATTGGTTAGTAATCAAAATTAAATTGATTAATTGAAATTGTCATTTACAATTTATTATTAAATACATTATTAATTGCATCTGCGCCTATTGTTTATTAATATATTATTTATTAAATACCATTGATTTAGCATTAATTATTTAAATTCATTATTCCAAATTATCGTTACATGAAAGAAGTCTGTGGAAAATATGGCGCGGAACTTTTTTACTTTCTTTAATTAAATTAGGGGAAATATTTAAAAAGCAAAGTAAAAAATAATAAAAAAGTTGATAAAATAAAGTTTAAAAAATGAGATTATATAAAGCGAAAGAAACTCATTTTTTGCATCTTGTGCTCCCAAATTAGGTTAATTTTTTCTAAGAAGACACTTATTTTGTAATATGCTTTCTAAAAAACAATGATAAATAGCGAACAATGTAATGAAATATAAAACAATTATTACATTTAAAAAATCTCGTATTTTATTTCTCTCTCTCTCTGTCCAAGAAAACAAGTTTAAATGTGTAGAAAAATATGTTCTCGGTTTATTTTTTTAATTTGTTTTTCAAAACACCTTCGTTACTACGCTTGAAATTCGAAGTAAATGAAATTTAAAAGCTTTTTATTACTTGACATGTGCTTATTGGGTCTACATGCGCCACCTGCGATGCACAAAGGAGCTAAAGCACTAAAAGGTGGAGAGATTATTTATAATTTAAAAGGCTTGTCGTAGCTTCGTTTTCTTCCTTCGATTCTCGAAACATCGCCTCAATAGACGATCTCTCAGCTTTGAAAAACGATTTTCCATTAAGCTCGAAAATCGCCGAATAGGAAAGAAAATATATATATGTGAATAATTAAAACGCGGACGACGTACTACATTAAGGTAAATACTGTAGCTAATGTTTAGTACTCCCACATTTTTATACAAAAGCACAATTACGATGGTAGGTGCACCCTTTTTTAAAGGGGAGATAGGTGAAGTACATTCTAATTAAAAATTAAATTCTAAATTCCTTAAAAAATAACTTTTATTCTCATTAAAAAAAATGGTTTAAAATTGAATTAGACTTGAGAGAATTAATCTGGGGAGGTAATTCCGTTAAACTGGTAAAACGTGGGGATAAAAATTGGAAATTCGGAGGGAAAAGGTAAGGGGGGATTTAATGCCTATAAGAAATAGAGAAAATTGTAATTTTTCTGGAAAATATGATTTTTTAACTTCCCACTATTATTATTATTCTAGAATTTTCTATATTTTGTTTAAAAATTCTCGCCATTGTTACTTAAATCCGAGGTCCGCAAAAGTCTTGTTTCCTAGAAGCGATTAAATGGCATTTTGCTTAACTATTATGCCAAATGAAATTCATATTTTCCTTTGCCAAGTCCTAAAACTTGGTAAATATGGGCTTGTTATGTGTCCTCCTTCACATATTAATGGAGAATTTTGTGGACAGGGTTTGTCCGAGAGAGAGACAATTCACTTGCAGAGACCATCATTTAGCAGTGGATGAAATATATTTGAATAAGATAGTATTGATATTGTCAGTGGCGAAGGTAAGAGGGCCTAAGGCCCCCCACATTGAATTGTGAGACCCATCGTTCTCTATAGCGCCATACTATATCTGTTATAAAAGGACTTGAGCCCTCCATAACTTTTGATGTCTAAAACTTATTTCATATCCATATTATGTGTTGTAGCTGTCGGTGCACTTGCATATTCATGCTACGAATGTAGTGTTTTGTGCACTTATCACTTGGCGCTTGTACGCTTCGCTTGGCTTCAATTTTTGGCGAAAAGAAGCCATTCTGTTGGAATTTAGAAATTTGCCGTTTATCGTTAATAGAATAATAATAATAAATAACAGCATAATGTATGAGTAATACTCGGTATCGGAAAGGGGGCTTATTGTAATCAAGCCCCCCACTGAATAACAAAATACATTGTTTTCCTTAACGTCCATTCAATCGGTCTCTTTTAAAGCTGCTTGAGCACCCCCCCCACCTCCAATAATTTTTAACTTGCTACGCAACTGTTGGTATCTATAATATTTAAACCTAGATACTGAGCATAATAAACTATTAATTTATACAATATGTAAAAAAAAACTATAATATCATGCACATGGATAGGATAACCGAGTCTCATCGTAGTCGCATTTTAGAATTAGGAACTGGTAAGCTATGCCTGCAAGTACTGTCACAAAGAAAAAATCCACTTTAATTATTTATGTTAATAAATTAATATCAATCATATATATCATTTATCGAATTATGTGCATCACTTATACGATTATACGTATCACTTATACGATTATACGTATTACTTATACAATTATACGTATCACTTATACAATTGATCATATCGCTTCTACAACTGCATATATTGTTCATAGTAGTTCGTAAGCTTTTACCTCACGGAACCCTTTTCTTACCATATGCCTAGCCACTGAACCTTTTCTTACCACACGTCTAGACACGGGACCCTTTTCTTACCACATGCCTAGTTACGGAACCCTTTTCTTCCCACATGCCTACGAAACCCTGTATAAATATCATTTAAGGAAAACCTAAAGGGCTTATTTATAATTGCTTAGATATAAACATAAAAATAAGCAATAAACCAATATATATATATATATATATATATATATATATATATAGCAAAATTGTAGTATGATTGTGACATGTAGTACCTTCTAATACAATATACATGAATACACATATCTAAATGTATATTAACTTGGACAAAGTTAAAGTTGTAAAGTAATATCACACAAGGTAGTAAACCCAAGTAAATTTAAGTAGTAGAAACATCTCAGAATAAAAATTGACATGTAGTAGTAAAAGGTGAAGAGGAGTAAAAGATTAAACAATACCAAGAATTTTGTTCTTCATCAAGGACCGCACAAAATCCCTGTTATTGGTTTGCTTTTTCTGACTACAATAATTGAGATTTGTGATCAATACTGAATAAACCAGCATTGACCAAAAATTAGCTAAAAACAGTATAAACCCAGAATATAATTAGTTTAACAATATTTTAGTAATTTAGAAGGGTCTCTTTATTAATACTGAGAACAATCTCAATTGTTGTAAGTGGCCCAAAAGCAAACTTACAACAAGTAGATAGAGGTATTGAAAGTGATTAAAGTGTAAAGGTTCAATTAACATGAATAGAAATGATGATGAAGTGAGAAAACTCATTACTTATACCAAAAATTGTAAAAAGTTTTACATGAATATGTCAAAATATATAAGTTTAAGTTTAAATAAATCCGTATATTCAAAATAAACAAATTGTTTCTTTGCACTCATAATAGACCCAGAAGTGTGCAATCAGAATAAAGACATATATATGCTCATATGCATAAACATGCACACCCTTACATATATACATATACATACCCATACATATACACATATACGTATACACACACATATATATATATGCACCATAAATATATATATATATATACACAAATATAATTTGAACAATATTAAATACAAAAACGTTTTTGAACATAGAGAACTCAATAAGTGTGCAAACAACAGCTAGAAAAAGCTTACTATAATTCTCAAACCTGATATCAAAACACTTACCTACATTACAGAGATAAACTTGTTAGTATAATAAATAAAAATGTAAGAAAAACAATCCAGAGGTGACAAGAAGTATTTAAGAAAAAGTACTGAAGGATTAGAAGTAAGAAAGTAGGTAAAAGAAATGAAATTTGTCGTGTTTTGGGTGTAGGAGAAAACACCAAAGCACTGGGGTTCTTTTTGCTAGAAAAGTTGCCTTTTGTCCACTAGGACTTAAACTTTAAATGGTGCTTTTGTGGTGAAAAACCAAGAGAAGGATAGATTATAATGGATGATAATAGTGGAAATAGGGACTGAGAAAGTTAAAGGTATGTGGAAAATGAAATGAAGTGGAGGGTTTAGGAACAAGAAAGTTTTTAACAAAATTATATACCAGATTCTTGGTGAAGTAATGTGGAACATCATTGTAAATGCATTCGACATTAGTGTCTGAAAGTTTTTTAATTTGAGGTTATTGTTACTCGAGAACATTTCGAGAACATTTCGAACAAATGATATTTCTGTGGACTTTTCTGGATATGTTGGGAGTCCCAGTTTGTGAGGAAATTCACTTTAAATCTGAAGTCTTGCCTTTTATCATACAAGTCAATTTCAGTAAGAGAGTTGTCGTTGATGCTGATATTTAAATCTAGGAAAACACCACTCTTGTTGTCAGTATTGGTTTTAATTAGTTTTAGGTTTGGCGGGTAGCTGTCAAGATTCTTAGTGCCATTGAGTGTTATGAGGTCATTAATAATGTATTCGAATGTGACTCGCTGTTGAAGGTGAGCTTTTTCGTAAAAATGAAGGTATAAGTTTGCCAGAATACTGGAGTAACTGGCTCCTGTGGGAATTCCGTGGGTTTGTACACAAAGCCTGCTAAACATTTTTATGATGTTTTTTTTGAGGCAAAAGGAAAGAAGGTTTTTGCAGTTGGATGCTTCCAGCCCAAAGAAATTCTGTTTTTTCAAAGTAGTGAAAAATAATTTCGGAACATCATAAAATGTCAATGGAATTGAATAGGTTTTCAAAGCCATAGCATTCGCTGCTACATAACTGGTTATCTTGCAGATATTTAATTATTGAATTATTATCATTTATGAACCAGGTTTTTTCTTGGCTTCTAATTTGGTCTTCAACTTTTTTTAATAAATGAAATAATGCTTTTGCAGCAGAGGATCCATACGAATTGCTTACTTGAGTAATAAAACGAAATTTTAGAGGGTTTTTGTGGAATTTTACCATGGCAAAGAGGAAAGGTTTGTTAAGAGATTTGTTAGTTAACTTGAGCCTTTTATGAAAGGCAAGGATTTTTTTGTCAAAGATTGTTTCACTTTCATTAAAAGGAGTATAGGCTGATGAAAGTTCTAGCCGCTTTTTTAAGTTTTCAATGTAGAAGTTTTTACAGATAAGTGCAAAATTTCCTGTGGCTTTGTCTGTAACAGTGATCACAAAATCTCTTTGGATGTCTTTAATTTGTTCGAGAATTCTTTTTACATTGGGCTGATTTTTATTATCTAATCTTTTCAAAAGGTTCCTTTGGTTGCAGAAGTGAAAAATTTTTTAAAGAATCTTGGATCTCAATTCAATGAAGGTTTCTAATGGTATATTATATTTGAAGGCAATATCATAACAGAATTTTTAGATGTCAGCATGAATATGCTGGGAAAATGCTGTTTTGCCTCTGTTCACCGCCATCCTAAATTTTGATCCCTTTTCTAGTAGAGTTTTCAGATCTTCAGAGGCTATTCCATTAAGATGACCTGTGACAATGTGTCCATGATGAGGGTCCACCAATTTTAGGTATTCTTTTTGTGTACATGGGCAAGAGATCTTGCTACTGTCTTCAAACAGGACTTTTTTGTAGTTA
>QLNU02014176.1:158279280-158296781 GCA_006491805.2 Dysdera silvatica
CTTGGGGATTTTAACTCTTACAGCACTTTATGGGGCTGTGAGAACACCAATTAAAGAGGACGAGCAATAGAAGTCTTTGTTTACAACCAATCACTTAAAATAATGAATACAGGAGCACCCACACACACATACATTCTACAAACCAAAGTTTCTCAGCAGTAAATCGTTTAATTTGTTCATCTCTTCTCCCGGTATGGACTATCTATTATAATTATATAATATTCATTATAATTATAATAATTAGAGTAATAATAAATTACAATGATTCGTATTTTATTTAATTTTTATCCCCTATTTTCAGTTCCATTATCTTTGCTTTATCTTTACCTTTACCTACAGCATTTAAACTAGGGAAGGACTTAATGCTAAACCCCGGTAAATCTTTCTATCGTTGTATTATGTCCAAAATACTTTTAAGAGCCGCTAAAATCTGCTTTGTCCAGGGCCGCTAACACCGTAAGCACAGCCCTGCAAAATTGTACTAAAGTGTCTAAAACCTAAAACTGTGAAAATATGAAAAATATATAAAAGCCAATAGATTTCCTAAAATTATATAGACTAAAATAAAAAAATGATAGACTAATACTAAAACTTTTGTTTGACATATATATTACAGGAAGAGAGAATGTGTTAGTTTGTTTCTAATTTTAAATATTGCTATTAGGTGGCTGTCGCAAGAAGCTAAATATTTTGTGTTTGAAACCAATAAATATACACCATAAAAATTTCAAAATCAAATTAGAAAGTTGTGTTTTCAATAAGAGAAAAAGACAATTTAAAATTAGAATAGAAAAAGTATTCAGTTTAGAAAATGAAGTTTCATTTGCAGATGATGCAAGAATGATACTGTTACTAATGAATAACATTTAAAAGAATATAAATGTTATTCATTAGTAACAGTAATGAATAATGAATAACATTTAAAAGAATATAACGGCGATGGTTTTGTTTTAAACAGAAATTCTTCTTTATAGTTGTTTATATAATAATTTCTATGTCTTTAATTGTTGTTTATACAATCATTTCTATGTCTTTAATTTTTGTTTATGTTATCATTTCTATGTCTTTAATTGTTGTTTATATAATCATTTCTACTCAAATGATACTTCATTCATTAAAGATTATCTGACATAGCTTACAGGTTAATAAATAAGTAGGTAATAAACAAATATACACCTGCTTTTAAAAATTATGGAAAATAATCTGAAAATTCGTCTTTAATTAAAAAAAAATTGTATGTAAAAATAGGTAGCTGGAAACAGGCAGGGTCTTGCACCTGCTGTTTAGGCAAAAGCTATGGGTGTAGCTTTAAGGGGGAACTGGTTTACATGCTTATCTGTTGTTTTCTTACTCTTATCAGCTCATATTGTATCTTGTTCTGTTGCAGTCATTTGATATTTACAGTGCCTGAAACTCAAGAAGAAAATATTATTTTAGTGCGAAAACTGAATTAAAGTTTGAACTGAAAATGAACAAGGGCGGTAGATCATCAGATAGCGCATGGCAGCATTTTCTCCAAGTACAAAAAGTGGGAAAATTAGGAAGTAATAGTTAGTACGCTAAATGCAAATATCGTGGAAATGTTCAACTTGGAAAAGTAGACAGATTGAAAAACATATTTTATCCTGCAAAGCCAAAAAGACAAAGGTGGAACTGTAAGTAATACCAATTCTCCAGAAACTGTAGACCATCGTTCATTTAACCTAAAACTCCAAGAACAGAAAGAAAGTGTATTTATGGTATCACTAAAAAAGATGAAAACTCCCTCCCCTTGCGCTTCGGCGGCCATTTGGTTACGCTGTTCAAGCGTCCTGTCTGGGATTACAGCGCCGCCTCCGGCGGCCACCCTTCCCAATTCCATCCCTTGCACATATATATGAAGTAAATCTTAATTTAATCAAGGTTTATTTTCAGAATTTTTGTCTTTATATGATTACTCTTAAAATTTATTTTTATGGAAGCCTGTACTTATGCATGAAATTTATATTAAAAAAATCTTATTTACAAAAATGTGCTACATATTTTAACTCTCAAATACATGTAGATTTGAAATATGTAATAAAACAAGTATGCAATTTTTGAAACGACTTCGATAAAAAAATTGAGCAGTCAGAGGGTTAAGACGAAGCTAGCTGATGCTATTACATTACAGCGCGGTGTGCGCTACACAAAGCGCCATATGGTGGCGGCTACGTTTTGTGAAATTTTCCGGATTAGAAGCGGCGAACTGAAAAAAGGAAAAGTGGTGTTCAATCTCTTTCAATATAGAGCAAAAGAAGAATTTACTAGGATAATGGCAGCATTTTTCATTCAAATGTTATGGAGAATTTGTTACGTTGTTCTGATGCATGGTATAGCTGGAAGATGAATGAATTATTCTAGTAAAAAATAAAATCCTTCATTAGCTGATACTCACCGGACATAACATTTTTCCATAGAAGATGAGGTGACCGTAATGGAGGGGTTTACAATGATCGCGTTTTTGGCTAGGGAATTTTTATATGATCGTGGAAAACGGGGTGATCGTATTTGAGGGGCGTCTGTTAAGACGAGTTTACTGTAATAGGTTGAAACGTTTTCGTGTTGTTTATGTCCCAATACCTTTGCCAACATTTTTCTTCATATAATTGTGTCATTAAAAACATTTAAACAGTATTATGAAAACATTACTCATACAGAGATATTTTACATACACAAGTACTGACGATATATAAAAAGGTATTTTATTAATAAATACATTATTGAAAACTATTCGATGAACGTTTATTAAAAAAATTAATTGATTGCTAAAGTTTATTAATTTAATAAGAGGGGCGTCACGATTAATTATTGATGAATTAAAAATGAATAAACTATTCATTAATGATAATTATGAAAGTCCAACAAAAGTCATTAAAGCCTATTACGGATAGTAATCAGTGTAAATAATTAGATAATTAATTTCCAAGTAAACAAAAAAGATTAATTAATCGAAAATGCCATTACTTTGTTCAGATTTGAAGAAAATTTCTATTAAAAATAATATAACTAATATAAATATGAAGGGGGCCTTTCCTTAAAACCGTTTTTAAATATGTACGATAAAATTAATTAAATTAATTAATTGATTTTGCACATTGAAACTGATCACTGGAAACACTGACACAGCACACAAGATGGAGCGCACACGTAATGTGCAATTAACAAGTGACAAATTTTCATGTCACACAGTGGCACAAAAGTGTCCACTGCACTTTGAAAGACTGAAGTGAGTTGGTGATAATAGCAAAATATTGATATATTTTGTAAAATGTTCACCACTACAAAGGCGTAATATTACGGCAAAGACTAACAATTTGTACTTAAAAACAAACATGAAACGAACACTGATCTGAAGTTCGTAAGAAATGGGCTAAATAAAATGCCCAATAACTCTTTAGAAAATATATACACGGGATGGTCAAATTTAAGACGATTTAATTCTTTTTCCAAGGAAATTTTTATGAATTACAAATTTTCTAAGTAATTATATTATTATTATTCTGAATTTGCACAGTCCATCTTGAATTTAACGACTGGGTAGAATTTTTAATATCGGGCCCTTCCCAAGGGCCTGGGATATCAAAGGCATTTTCTCAGGATGTGGACAGTTCCATGCAAAGCGCCCTTTTAGAGTTGGTGCACTACCATTTTGTCAATTCCTATTGCATTAAGATGATTTTCGAGATTTGGTGGGATTGTTCCCAATGCTCCTATTACTATTAAGATGACAACTTCTTTTTCGTTCCGTAATCTTTCGACTTCGATTTGCTGATTTTTATACTTGGAGATTTTGTCAAATTCTTTCTCCTGAATTGAGTCACAAGTACTAGCCAAATTTGCTTTTTTTCCCCACATTTGTTAAATCAGGTGTATTATGTGTAAGGTGTTTGTCAGTTTGGATACAGAAGTCCCACAGGATCTTGATTTGATCATTTTCTTAACCTTCTCAGCTTTGTTGTTCCACCAGTTTTCGTTGACTGTAACATTATATTTTCGGCATAGGTGCCAGTAAGTCATTGAAGCTACTTTTTTGTGCCTTTCCAAATAATCTGTATGTGCGATCGTTTTGCATCCACAGATTAAGTAATCCACTGTTTCTTTACAAAAACGACATTTGCTATCATTATTATTATTATTATTTCCTGTCTAGTCAACAAAGATTGAGAATAATTAAAAAAAAAAAAAAAGCCTACGATACAAGGCAATGAAATCAAGATATGTAAATAGCTCAGATATCGTCTGCTTGAAGAAAACTATTTGAAGTAAATCTGGCAACACACTTGGTCGAAATAAACACAAATATACGACGAGTGCTTTTTCACCTACGGAAAAAGGAGTTTGTTCCTGATGAGCAATATGAAGCCTCGGAAATTTACGTTCGTCTACAGAAGTCTGCTGCAGAAACATACGAAATGTTGAACAAGCATATGGTGAAGATATTTCACCAAAACCAACAGCATTTCGGTGTCAAAGAAAAGGCGTGTTTCGTTTTCAAAGCCAAGTGGTTCGGGTGCTCTTGCTCACGCTGCGAATATTAAACGTTCACGTTCGTAACGTTGTTACCTGGTATTTGGCTCGAAAAGGAATAGAATGTGTGCCACACTCGCCATATAGCCTAGATCTGGCTCCATGTGACTACTTTTATTTCCTCGTTTAAAATCAGAGCTTCGGGGCCCTCTTTCTCAGTCAACAACTGCAGTTTTGGCGGCGGCGGAGGCGATTTTAATGACGAAGTCTAAAAATTGGTTGACGTATGAGTTCTAGCAGTGACAGACACATCGGGTCAAGTGAATGGAAATACATTAGAGACAAACTATCTCTAATGTATTACCGATTATCTCTAATGTATTTTTTCAGCAATAAATTCATTCTTAATCTTTTATGAATGGCCCTTGTATATACGCATAGCCCATCTTAGTTTCGACGGCTGGAGTTACCTTGTGATAAAGACCCTTTTTGGGGGCTTAACGATATTGTTTGCAGTTCCGTAGGATCTGGGCAGCTCTAATCAAGGCGGCCTTTTGGAGATGGTGTACTACCCTATCGTGTTTTATTCTTTTACAGACATAATTCAGGGAGTATCCAAGATCTGTTGGGATTGCAATTAATACTTCCATTACTATGGTGATGCGTTTGGTGTTCTCACTCATAATCATTTTTACAAAAAACCATCGCAACGGCAACTCTGCAATTATGTGAATGGAAACACCACTCTGCTCGTTGATATTTCAGTATCGTGTATTCCCGAAGGAAGGAAGGAAGGAAGGGCGACTGATTTGTTCTCCCGAAATACATTGATTTTTGTTAATAAACCGTTGTAGATACGGTTTTAACGTCATTTTAAATAGTTTTAGTGCATTTCACGTATCGATTCGTCATTTTTTTACCACTCATAATCATTCAGTTTCAATTTGCAGATCTTTGTATTATTGTTGTAATCATCATTATTATAGTTTATGGAAAATTTCTTTCTTCTTGGGTAATGAACAATTCGCCCCCTTTAAGATGTAAGTTGTAAGGGCGTTAAGGAAGTTTCCAACGTGTGATTCTCTAGTAGCTTCTTCCTTACTTGAATATTTACAGGAGATGGCACTTGACATTCTAACGCAATTCTGTAATAGGCTACGTATCACTGAAGTTGTGAAGGTGAGTTTTTTTTTTATCTTTTAAGTTTAAAATTGGAGGATTCCATATTTATTTCTCAGTACCACTTAACTTCTGCTGTCTCCTATAGACGATCAGAAGATCATGAAACAAACACAATGTATGCAACCAAAATTTCTCTCTTTTACAACGTATTTTAAATCATAAGCAATTTTCGAGTTCAGAACAACAAAAAATTTTTGCGACAAAATTACTAAATAAGTTTAAATAGAAATTTTCTGTTTCGGCACATTTCTGCGACCATTCTTCTGAAACCTTCTCAGTCAGTGATGGTCGTTAATTGATGCCAGCATATTTTCTCATGATTAAAACTATTTTTGGAAATCAAAAGGGAGAAGGTTATTGATCTAACGCCAGTACAGGAGACGTTGGTGAGAGCACCACAACCGGAAGTAGTGAAATGTAAAAAATAATTTAAAGATACATCAGAGATTAAATATCACACTTAAAACAAGTGACAGGAAGGACTTTCTAAATAGCCAAACAATTTTAATAAGGATGATAACAAAAATGTCCTCCGAAAATAAGATTATCATTTTCAAAATTGGGATTATCATTTTCAGAATTAATATTATGATTATCGAAGTTAAACCTATTAATTTCAAAGCCTGCTAATTTCAAGAGGATTTCTGGAGGATATGAATAATGATGAATTTCCCTTTTTTGTGGATAATCTCCTTCTTTTTTGTCCCCTTTATCCCTATGTTCATTCACCAGGTTTCGCTTTTAGTATTCTCCCCTATTTTTCCCCTGAAGATTATTTTTTTATAAAAAGAAAAAATTCACTTCGAAAAATTCATAAAAATGTAAGTGCGTTTAATTCTAAAAGTACGATACAAAAATTATAGTTTTAGTTGTAGTTGAGGGTAATCATCATTGGATTTGTTTTACGATTAAGGAATTTTTAACTACCAGTAAGTTCCTAGTCAACAGATTAACAAGTAGTTTTTTAGTTAGCAACAGATTAGAAAATAATTTCTTAGTTAGCAACCGATTAACAAATAATTCCTTAAATAGCAACCGATTACCAAATAATTTTTTAGTTAATAAATATCAGTAAATAGTTCCTTAGTTAACAAATATTAGTAAACAACTTCTTAGTTAGAAAGATCTGAGTTAGCGAATGAAAATTTTTGATAATTTTTGATAACTTTTTGATAATGAATATAATAACTTTTTGATAATTAATATAACAACGTTTTGATAATTAATATAACGTTTTGATAATTAATATAACGTTTTGATAATTAATATAACAACTTTTTGATAATTAATATAACAACTTTTGATAATTAATATAAAAACTTTTTGATAATTAATAAAACTACTTTTTGATAGTTAATATAACTACTTTTTGATAATTAATATAACTACTTTTTGATAATTAATGTAACTTTTTGATAATTAATATAACAACTTTTTGATAACTAATATAACAATTTTTTGATAATTAATATAACAACTTTTTGATAATATATATTTTGATAATTAAATAACCTTTTGATAAGTTTTGATAACAATTAGTGATTACTTGGAAGTGTGGTTATGCTAACTGGTCGATGCCGTTATCGAAGACAAATTTTGCGGGCACGAAAGGGGGCGTAAGTAAAGCCATGGGACAGCCATAATAACGAAGTTCGGAGTGATATACAAATTTTAAAATAAAAAATTTGGTCCACAAAACGAGAAAACAAAAGTGAAGGTAATATTAGTCCAAAAACAGCGTAAACTAAATTTATAACAGATGATAAATGACGCGCGAGAAAAGAGTTCCGCGTGATCCATAATAAGAGAGAAAATAGAAAACAGTTGAACAGAATTAAGACAAGATGGATGTATAATAGTTTTGTCTCCTTGTGTTTCTCTGAGCTGAGAATAAAGATTAGAGTTTTTTGTTTTGTTTTTTAAGCTAACGGCTCAATCTGGATCATGCGCGTAATAAAATTGGCGCCCAGCTTAACGGCTCGAACAACACGACGTAACAACTGTGTTTAACTGATTAACCGCCATGGTTGGCTGTGTAATTGGCTTATCTGCCGCCAAGGCTGGCGGCGTAATTGGTTTTCGAAGGCCGAAGGTTAACTGTGTTTAACTGATTAACCGCCAAGGTTAATTGAGATTTTTATAAATAGTCCAGATTAGTTGATTTACGAAATCACTTACTTATCACTTTGAAGAATGGCATTTTTGGCCAAATTGAGAAAAGTGGAATTGAAAACCCTGGCAGAAGAGCTAGGAGAAGAAGTGGATGACAATATGAAGGCAACTGACCTTAAGGAACTGATTCTGAGGAGTCAGGCATATAAAGATGACGACGAATTTGCAAAAGCTCTCCTATAGAACATGATAGAATAGAGAGTAGAAGCGCAGAAACAAGAGTTCGAAATTGAAAAGCTGAGGCTTCAGCTGGAAAGTCAGAAGGCAACTTTGGCCTCTGCTACCCAGCAGGTAAGATCTCAAGCGAATGTGAATGTTAAGAATATTTTACCACGTTTCAACAGTGCAACAGATGATATCGATTTATTTTTAACATTATTTCAACGACAAATGGATATACAAAAGATCCCAGAAGAGATGTGTGGATGACGCATCTATTAAGCTCCGTACCGACGGATATGGCTCAACTGATTGCTATAGAACCAGAAGAAAAGTTTCAAGATTTCGCTTAGATACATAACGTCCTGCTCCAGAGATTCAAGTTAAGGGCCGAAAGGTTTCGTAGGTTATTTGTTCAACACAGTAAGAGTTCTAACAGCTCATGGAAAGACTTTTCCTTTGAAATACGAAGCTGCTTCGAAGGATGGCTGTCAGAATTGGGCAAAACCACTTTTGGCCAATTAAAAGATCTAATGATATCCGATCAAATGAAGAGGAAGTGTACACCAGAAGACATAGAGCATTATCTAAACGAGTGGGAGCACCTGAATTCTTCTTCTGAATTGGCGGATAAGTTAGACACTTCCGACTCCTTGAAAAGCTCTTTACCCAGTGGACAAAATAAGAGAGTTAGATTTAAGGAAATGCAGAACACTAGGAATTCTGCTTTCTCCGGATGACTTGTACCTTTCCCGAAAGAAGCAACACCTGTATAAAGATGTTATGGTTATGGTAAATAGGGAGTCATTAAAGCTAAGTGTCCTATCTGTACTTCAGGAAAAAGTGACATTACCACAAATAATGTACAAGCATTTACGGTACTCACCAAAGACCCCCTAATTACTCTAGTAGACATAAGTTTCTGTGGAATAAAGGGAAGAGTATGTGCGGATACGGGATCGTCACATTCTATTGCTGGTGAGAAGATTTATAATGTGTTCAAAAAGAAAAGACTGCCGTTTCAACAGACAAGGTTGATGATAAAACTGGCTGATAGTAAACAATCCTTGTTGACTGCTACATAGCTACGTTCCAAGTGATGGTGGGAATTGGAGAAAAGCACCTACGGACGAAGTTCATTATGTTCCCTAAAGCTATTGGAAATAGACCTCTCCTTGGAATGGACTTCTTACAATCTGTAGATATGGTCCTCGACATGAAGAAAAGGTGTTGGTTTTTTGATGGTAACCCAAATCATAAGTATTCATTTGGGAAAGAGTTGATGTTTTCCTCTAGCGCCATGCATCCTGACGATATAAGGAAGGGTAGCCGACGCATGCCATGTATACAAAAGTGAAGAAGAAAAAGAAGCGAGCGTTCCTCTTGACAACAGGCCAATGCTGATGAACGCCTATCATGTGTGCAAAAGTAAAGAAGAAGAATTGAGCTCCCCGCTCAAAAGCGTGCTTATAAATAACCAGCCAATTTTGACTAACAAGTGCGAATTGCGTGAAAATGAAGGAGAATTAAGCTTCCTTCTCAAAAAGTTGCCCATGGATAAACAACCAATCGTTATTAACGCCTACCATGTGCATAAAAGTGAAGAAGAATTGAGCTCCCCGCTCAAAAGGTTGCTCATGGATAAACAACCGATCGTTATTAACGCGTGCCAATTGTGTGAGAATGAAGAAGAAAAATTGATTGTAAGTCAAAGAAGGGAGGTTAACGCATTCTTGGGATAGTATAATGATATCTTCGAGCCAGGGGGAGGGGATGCTATGGTGCTGGAGCATCGCATTGGCACCGAGAATCATCCTTCTGTTTCTGTGCCACTGAACAGAGTGTCGCCGGCTCGAAGAGATGGACCCTACATCATCTTATCACAGCGTTCACCAACCTCACACGAAGTCGCCGACCTAAAAGATCCTCAAGTGTCCATTGGAGTGTATCACTCGTCTGCACTTACATATTACGGTCATGACGTGGATGTACCTCCGGTGCACCCTCTACGTAAATGTGGATGACCATGAAAGCTTTCTTGTGCTGGTTCCTTGCCGGGGCGTCAGCGGAACCAAAGGGGGAGTATGCAGCAGATGATAATTGAAGCGCGAGAAGAGAGATCCGCGTAATCCATAATAAGAAAGAAAATAGAAAACAGTTGAACAGAATTAAGACAAGATGGATGTATAATAGTTTCGTTTCTTTATTTTTCTCTGAGCTGAGAATAAAGATTGCTTTTTTAAGATAACGCCTCAATCTGGAGTGTGAGCGTTATAAACTTAGTTTATAAACAATAACTAAACAGTGGTCAATAATTATGATAAAAACTGTTCATCGCTAATCATTGATGCGTAATTAATGAGGGAAAGCAACTATTCATTACTAATCAGTGAATTTTGATTATGTTATTGTGATTATAGATATGGAATATACAAATAGCGTGTACATATAATAAAATGTGTAGCTATCAAAATTTTGTGTTCACACCTGAAAATAGCAAGGTCAGTTAGCTGGGACAAGACCGACGTTGTGACATGACTCCTAATTCATGATCGCTGCTGATCGTATTTGTAACCCACGGTTGTAAATAGTAATAATGTAGCATTGTAAACATTCGTTTTTTTGATAACTTGCTTATAGAGGTGTTGACTTTCATGCATGAACCTTCTGACAAAAATCAGCAGGCTACATCCGGCCGGTCAAAAATGTTTTTTTTTGGCTCATCAATCATCATCGTGTGAAACCACAAAACTATGCACCAATAATCAAAGAAAGGGTAAGAAAGCGAGAAAACCACGCATAATTAAAAAGCAGATATAATTAGATGCCTTCAAAATTATCCGTAAAATGTGCTATGTACACTCTATAACAAAAAAATCGACGCACCAAGAAGGAGTTGTCCGATTGCGATAAAAATTGGTGGATGTGAAGAATATTCATAAAAAAAACGGTTAAAATTTCAGAACAATTGAATGATTTATTGCAGAGTTTGACCGTTACAAATGGAGGAAGTCAATAAGGCGTTGGTCCACCTCTGGCCTGGATGCAAGCTGTCACCCGGCGTGGCATAGACTGATAAAGATCCCGGATGGTGTCCTGCAGAATTTCTTGCCAAATTGTCTCCAACTGTCGGGATAAATCGATCGTCAACATTCCTGGATGGTTGCAATCGCCTTCCCATAGTATCCCAAATGTGCTCAATGGGAGAGAGATCAGGAGACCTAGATTGCCAAGGAAGTGTTTGGAAAGATTGAAGACAATTCATAGCAACACGTGCCGTGTGCGGCCGGGCATTGTCTTGTTGAAACGTAAGTCCAGGGTGTCGCAAAAGGAACGGTAACACAACCGGTCGTAGAATGTCGTCTACGTACCGCTGTGCTGTAAGTGTGCCAGAAATGACCACCAAAGGGGTCCGGCTATCAAAGGAGATGGCACCCCAGACCATAACGCCCTGTTGTGGGCATGTGTGGCGTGCGATAGTAAGGGCAGGATCCCCACGCTGCCCTGGACGTCTCCAGACACGTCTGCGGTTGTCGTCAGGACACAGTTGGAAACGGGACTCGTCACTAAAGACTATACGTCCCCAGTCAGCGCAGTTCCAAGTTGATCGAGCCCGGCACCACTGTAATCGGACTTGACGGTGTAAAGGCGTGAGAGGTAAGCGACGTAACGGTCGGCGCGAGTATAAATTCCGCTCTCTCAGTCATCTGCAGAGGGTCATGTTGGTCACATGTGTGCGAGCCACACGTTGGATAGTTGATAATGACGAATCCGGTGCTGTGACAGCTGCTCTGACAATCGCTCTGTCTTCCCGTTCTGTTGTGGCCCTAGGTCGACCACTGCCATCCCGACGCTGACATCTGCCGTTGTTGACCCACTCTTGCCAGCACCGTCCAATCGCCGCATCGCTTCGACCCACATGTCCAGCGATTCTTCGATTCGTCCAACCAGCCTCTTTCAATCCGATAGCACGACCTCTTTCAAACTCTGACATATGCTCGTAATGAGCACGAATCTTTCGGCGAGGCATTGTTACAGTCGACGTAAGATATCCGCAGTCAAAATGCAACAGAAATTTTGACCACATATTGAGAATCGCTCCTTATATACACCTGCTGAATGCGCAGTTCCGATTCGCTGGAGTTTCCACTATTCATTAATTGGACACCAAATTTTAATCATTTGCATGTTCGGTCAAAATGTCTTTGCATACGAAATTTCATTACAATCGGACAACTCCTTCTTGGTGCGTCGATTTTTTTGTTATAGAGTGTATTCCAATATTCTTGAGATATTTTATTTTAAATTTGGTTCTAAATTTGCTGATGTTATGGCTCGAAAGGTAGTACCGTGCGGATCTTTAATTTAATAATTTATTAGCATGTTTACTTTTCTGGATTAGGCAACGGTTTCTGACAAACGAAAGAAGCTGGAGTCATTACTTACGTTTTTCATAAAATCTGATTTAAAAAATTTGTGAACGTTTTTACTCAACTTGATTGAACTTACAATAATTCTCACTATTTTTTTTAATGCTCTTTTGTAACATTTTTGCCTCACGTTTTTATGCCAAATTTCTCGCCTGCTCTTGCCAAATTTGGCTGATTTTGAGCTAATTTTTGCCAAGTTTAAAATAAAGTTTTTAATGTTAATTTAATTAAATACACAACTTTGTTTGAAGAATCCTAATACGGAGACTATTTCTGTCTAAACTCGCAAGTTTACACAGGAAAATGGGATCAAATAAATGGTTTCAGTATAAGTTAATAGAAGCTAAAACGAGACTTTATTTTGTTTAGAATTCAATTATTGGAATGTATCAATATCGACTCTTCCTCAAATTTCCCCCTTTCTTCAAAACTCTCCTTTAATTTCCTTTTTCCTCAAAACAACTGGTTTAGTTTCCTCTTTTCTCAAAATGTCTCCTTTAATTTTAACTATTTCGCATAAGCTTTCTCGATTTTTGAAACACCAAGTGACTTATTGTGGGAAAAGACAGCAGTTAAATATCAGTCCCAAACTATATATGCCCAAAAACCTTGGACAAGGATGGTATTTTATTATAACCATGCTTGGTTACCATATGCATAGAATTTTAATTAAAAAAATTACACAAAATGAGTTCTTAAATTACGCTGCTTTAAGATACGAGTTCTACACAAAGATAATTATTTACACATTTAGCATTATTGAATCATGCGTGCTTGAGGGAAAGTTGGCCGCCTATTCTCGGAAAAGAATGAACGATAATGATGAAACGTGAACGGATCATGAATGAAACAAGATGTAAATGTTTGGTAACTTATGAAAAGCGAGAAATTATATTTCATAAAAAAAATGATGTTACACAATTCACAAAATGTCAAATTGGACGAAAAACAGTAACAACAATTATTTTTGAGTCACAACCTAGTTACAAAATTCCTATTGATAAAAATTATCAAAAGAAAATTTTGAAAACTTTTGAACGAATTGTATAGAAAAAATAAGAAAGTGCATTTAAAACCTTCTGCGTACTTCCCCCCCAGTATTCAGTAATATGAACCATTATTATTGCACCCCACCATTACTGCACAACTTCAAATCAATAGCGTTATATTGAATTAAATAATATAGGGGAACTTAATAACGTGACCACCTTAGTAAATTGTCCACCTGAATAAAGTGAACACTTTTTATAAAGGAACTGGTAGGGACTTAGCCATACCTATACCAAAATCTGTCGTGTATAGTGATCACCTGTCTATGGTGACAACAGGTCCAGGTACAAAAGTAGTCATTTTAGTCAGATTCTACTGTATATGCCCGGACTTCAATAAAACACATATTGGAAACAATATAATGCACCATTGTAAAGTATCATTTACTGCACTGTAGACTCGCATTACAGCGACACTGAAGGGATTCTCACTGGAGGAATGCTGTATCAAATGCTTGTTCAATATCAAATACCAAAACCGCATGCAAGGAGGGAGTTTTGGGGTTAAATCCCCCATTTGAACAATATTACTAGCTGAAAAATAAAATCATTCTTGGAAGAAAATTTTGTTTCCATCAAAATCCATATTTTTCCATCAAAATCCTCCTTTTTCCATAAAATTCCTTCTTTTTTCATCAAAAAACATTTCTGTTTTTTAAAGTTCTTTGCAAGGTCTTGTCAAACATTATTTTTCCAATATCACAATTGTAGAAGAAATACCAGAATCTTCTCAATCGGTTTTCACATCACAACGAGTTGCCAAATTGTGGTCAATTCAAAGGTGAGTCTACTGTAGTATATAGATTTATTTAGTTAATAATTATATATAGTTTGAATAAGTTTAATAAATTCATTAAATCAGAATTAAAGTTATATTTTTGTGAACGATTTAATTTTTATAATTAATGAATTTATTGGGTAAGCTCTCAATGTGTTCTTTGGCTTGGGATCACAGTTGCCTTTGTAGCGGCACCAAGTTTTCGGGTGCAGACAATTTTATGCTTCAAGTGAAAAATCGGTCATATAAAATGTTCAGCACAACATGACATATAGTTACAACCACAACAGGTAATGTCGCCATCATCGATGCTGGTGCAGCAAGCGTTTCGTTCACCACCACCATTAAAAAAAAATCAGAAATAGTATATTGTTTTCAGACAATGGTAGTTAAGTTACAGTTGGCGTCTGGTGATACCATGTCAGGTGCCGTTACCACGATGCACTTGTTGCCACCACCTTTAAGAGGAATTATTTGTTCATGGACTTCAGTCTTTTGCTGGGTCATAGAATTTTTGATTCTTCTCCATGGGGCACCAAACATTTTCCGAAATGGCGTGCAGTCTTTGTTGGATGCACGTCTGTCATACTCATCTTCATCGCCATATATTACTTTAGTCTGTGTCTGATTGGGAACCTGTAAAAATTTGTTTCTTCCACCTGCTGGACTAGATCGTGCCATGGATGGGGTGGACCGGGTGCTATTGATACTTAAGTCAGCATTGCTTCCCCTTGGAGAATTGTTCCTGCTGACTCTCGTGTTGCTGTAGCGCCTACTCGTGCTGCTGCCACCAGGGCTTTCGGTGTCCATTGTACCTATTGTAGTCTGATAGCACATTGAATTTGCTTGAATGATTCTTTTCATCAAGCAAGGACAAAAAATTTGGATAAAGGTCCGACGGTACTTCTGACTAAGGAGACAGTACAACACGAAATTCCCTGCTGCATTCACGGCCATCAAGAAGTTGAAAATGTTCCCAAGGCTGGACATTAAGTTCATCATATCCTGGTCCAGATCATTGTGAAAAGCCATGTACAGAAGATGGCAGGCGGTGGGTAGTTGACAGATTAGAAACAGAATGACGACAGCAATGAGCATGATGGTGATCTTATTTTCTTGACTGTTGTCATCTCTAGCGTCACCTCTGGTCATAGTGGACCTACGAACTTTGGATTGATGCACGGACCGGATCAAGAAGCTGTTGAAAACGGCCAATAGAAGAAAGGGGATGAAGATGAAGAAGACCACGGTGAGCCAATAGTATATGGTCTTGTACATTTGATTTTCACCCAAGGGGGTGTTGACTAATTTCACAAGGGTTTTGTTAGTAGTACTGCTAACGTACGTAGCAACCTTCCACTCAAAGGGTGTTGGAAAAGTGAATGTTAAGCAAAACACAAATACTGCGACTATAGCTTTCTTCGCACGTGATTCGGTGCAAAGTACCTTGCCCTTCATTGGATGACAGACGGCGATGTACCTTTCGACCGTAAAGGTAACAGTCAGCCAAACGGACATGTTACTGCTCGTATCTGTCAGCATGTAAATGAAGGGCTTGATACTCCAATAAAATAAATGTTTTTCATCAGACATGGTGGGGTAATGGCTGAGAGATAGTATGAAAGCAAACACTATGTAAGACATGTCAAATAATGCCAAAGCTGCGAGATAATAGTTCGTAGAACTGCGCATGCGCCTTCTGGTCATGATGACGATGGTAATGACGTTTCCAATCACACCGATGGTTAGTATGGTAGGTACCAGTACCCTCTGAACCCAGAAACGAGTACTTTTTAATAAATCAGCGTAGTATGGGTCTGGTGGAGCCATGTCTACATTTGTGAAACCAGTAGCATTGTAGTGCGATGATCCTTCACACCAAGTGTCCACTCCTGAAGTGCAGTTTCTGCTCATCTTAATACTGTGCTTTTCTTGGAAAAATTAACCAAGAATCAATCCTGGAGACGAAGGTGGGTAACCGGATTTCCTGTAAGAGAAAATAATATTTATAGAATGTAATTTTGACCGTATGTAAATAAGAAAACAATTCAATGATTCATAGATTTTATGGATAATAGTTTTTTGATTCAAACGAATCCTTTTCTAAACTTATATGGATCGAAGAGAGAAAAGAATTTCCCACACACTTTAGTTGGACCTGATCTAACGATCGTTGGGTTTATGTTTAAACCCTTTGACCGTTAAGCAACGTTGAGTACAGCAATGTATGGAACTTTTCTTGTACTCCTATTTGTAAAAGGGGGAACTCTCCAATTAAAAAAGGGAGAGTGTGGAGGACTTAATTATGGAAATTAAAGCCTGACACCAGGGAGTAAACTGCCAGAGAGATTTTTTGTAGTTTTTGGTTACAGCTTGCGCCTAAAAGTTCTAGCCAAATTGGAAAAGTTGTAGCTGAATCAGAAAAGTTTTTTTTTAAAGTTTACAAGAAATTTTGGTCATACAATTCCACGCAATGTCATTTAATTATTTTAATTCTTTGACTGGATTCTTTATTGCCGGCGCGTATACCATGCTTGTTATTTCCTGTATTTTCCTGTATATAATCCGCGGATTATGTGTGTTAAAAAAGTTTCAAATTTCGTTGTGCGTATTATACGCCGCCGCGGATAATCTGATAAAAAACATTCTCCATCAGCACATCTCAGTGAGAATGTTAAAAATGCCCTGAAGTCCGCATCTGCAAAAATTGCAATAATACCTGGAGGACTGACAAAGAAATTACAGCCTTTAGACGTCGGAATTAACAGATCATTTAAATCGAAAGTTAGAAAATTATGGGAACAATGGATGTCCGATGAAGAAAAGAATTTTACAAAAACAGGAAAATTGAAGCGTGCATCGTATGAAAATGTCTCCAACTGGGTTTTGAAAGCGTGGAATGATGTCTCGGAAACTACGATAAAAAACGCGTTTCGAAAATGCAATATTGTTGACGAAAATGACTCTAACAATGAAGACTCGTTATCTAGTGACTCGGATAATATGTTAAGTGAAGATGTAATGAATTTATTCATTTCCGAATCTGATGAATCAGATTTTGAAGGTTTTTAATTATTATTAATAAATTTAGTGATCATTCGAGGTAGTATTTTATTTTTTATTTTGAAAGTGTATCTTTTTAATTGTGCTTGGAACTTCTAACCTTTTTTTTTAATGACAAATTTTTTAAGTTAACTAACATTTGTAATCTTTTATTTTTATGTTTTTTTTCCGTGCAATTTA
>QLNU02014176.1:158296881-158315801 GCA_006491805.2 Dysdera silvatica
TGCAGTTGTTGACTGAGAAAGAGGGCCCCGAAGCTCTGATTTTAAACGAGGAAATAAAAGTAGTCACATGGAGCCAGATCTAGGCTATATGGCGAGTGTGGCACACATTCTATTCCTTTTCGAGCCAAATACCAGGTAACAACGTTACGAACGTGAACGTTTAATATTCGCAGCGTGAGCAAGAGCACCCGAACCACTTGGCTTTGAAAACGAAACACGCCTTTTCTTTGACACCGAAATGCTGTTGGTTTTGGTGAAATATCTTCACCATATGCTTGTTCAACATTTCGTATGTTTCTGCAGCAGACTTCTGTAGACGAACGTAAATTTCCGAGGCTTCATATTGCTCATCAGGAACAAACTCCTTTTTCCGTAGGTGAAAAAGCACTCGTCGTATATTTGTGTTTATTTCGACCAAGTGTGTTGCCAGATTTACTTCAAATAGTTTTCTTCAAGCAGACGATATCTGAGCTATTTACATATCTTGATTTCATTGCCTTGTATCGTAGGCTTTTTTTTTTTTTTTAATTATTCTCAATCTTTGTTGACTAGACAGGGTGCAATAATAATAATAATGATAGCAAATGTCGTTTTTGTAAAGAAACAGTGGATTACTTAATCTGTGGTTGCAAAACGATCGCACATATAAATTATTTGGAAAGGCACAAAAAGTAGCTTCAATGACTCACTGGCACCTATGCCGAAAATATAATGTTACAGTCAACGAAAACTGGTGGAACAACTAAACTGAGAAGATTACAGAAAATGATCAAATCAAGATCCTGTGGGACTTCCGTATCCAAACTGACAAACACCTTACACATAATACACCTGATTTAACAAATGTGGAAAAAAAAAGCAAATTTGGATAGTACTTGTGGCTGTTCCTGGTGATTCAATTCAGGAGAAAGAATTTGACAAAATCTCCAAGTATAAAAATCAGCAAATCAAAGTCGAAAGATTACGGAACGAAAAAGAAGTTATCTTAATAGTAATAGGAGCATTGGGAACAGTCCCACCAAATCTCGAAAATCATCTTAATGCAATAGGAATTGACAAAATGGTAGTGCACCAACTCTAAAAGGGCGCTTTGCATGGAACTGTCCACATCCTGAGAAAATGCCTTTGATATCCCAGGCCCTTGGGAAGGGCCCGATATTAAAAATTCTACCCAGTCGTTAAATTCAAGATGGACTGTGCAAATTCAGAATAATAATAATATAATTACTTAGAAAATTTGTAATTCATAAAAATTTCCTTGGAAAAAGAATTAAATCGTCTTAAATTTGACCATCCCGTGTATATATTTTCTAAAGAGTTATTGGGCATTTTATTTAGCCCATTTCTTACGAACTTCAGATCAGTGTTCGTTTCATGTTTGTTTTTAAGTACAAATTGTTAGTCTTTGCCGTAATATTACGCCTTTGTAGTGGTGAACATTTTACAAAATATATCAATATTTTGCTATTATCACCAACTCACTTCAGTCTTTCAAAGTGCAGTGGACACTTTTGTGCCACTGTGTGACATGAAAATTTGTCACTTGTTAATTGCACATTACGTGTGCGCTCCATCTTGTGTGCTGTGTCAGTGTTTCCAGTGATCAGTTTCAATGTGCAAAATCAATTAATTAATTTAATTAATTTTATCGTACATATTTAAAAACGGTTTTAAGGAAAGGCCCTCTTCATATTTATATTAGTTATATTATTTTTAATAGAAATTTTCTTCAAATCTGAACAAAGTAATGGCATTTTCGATTAATTAATCTTTTTTGTTTACTTGGAAATTAATTATCTAATTATTTACACTGATTACTATCCGTAATAGGCTTTAATGACTTTTGTTGGACTTTCATAATTATCATTAATGAATAGTTTATTCATTTTTAATTCATCAATAATTAATCGTGACGCCCCTCTTATTAAATTAATAAACTTTAGCAATCAATTAATTTTTTTAATAAACGTTCATCGAATAGTTTTCAATAATGTATTTATTAATAAAATACCTTTTTATATATCGTCAGTACTTGTGTATGTAAAATATCTCTGTATGAGTAATGTTTTCATAATACTGTTTAAATGTTTTTAATGACACAATTATATGAAGAAAAATGTTGGCAAAGGTATTGGGACATAAACAACACGAAAACGTTTCAACCTATTACAGTAAACTCGTCTTAACAGACGCCCCTCAAATACGATCACCCCGTTTTCCACGATCATATAAAAATTCCCTAGCCAAAAACTCGATCATTGTAAACCCCTCCATTACGGTCACCTCATCTTTTATGGAAAAATTGTTATGTCCGGTGAGTATCAGCTAATGAGCGATTTTATTTTTTACTAGAATAATTCATTCATCTTCCAGCAATACCAATGCATCAGAACAACGTAACAAATTCTCCATAACATTTGAATGAAAAATGCTGCCATTATCCTAGTAAATTCTTCTTTTGCTCTATATTGAAAGAGATTGAACACCACTTTTCCTTTTTTCAGTTCGCCGCTTCTAATCCGGAAAATTTCACAAAACGTAGCCGCCACCATATGGCGCTTTGTGCAGCGCACACCGCGCTGTAATGTAATAGCATCAGCTAGCTTCGTCTTAACCCTCTGACTGCTCAATTTTTTTTTTTTTTTATCAAAGTCGCTTCAAAAATTGCATATATTTTTATTACATATTTCAAATCTATATGCATTTGAGAGTTAAAATATGTAGCACATTTTTGTAAACAAGATTTTTTTTGATATAAATTTCGAGCATAAAAACAGGCTTTCATAAAAATCAAATTTAAGAGTAATCGTTTAAATTCAAAAATTCTGAAAATAAATCTTGATTAAATTACGATTTACTTCATATATATATGCAAGGGATGGAATTGGGAAGGGTGGCCGCCGGAGACGGCGCTGTAATCCCAGACAGGACGCTCGAACAGAGGAACCAAGTGGCCGTCGAAGCGGCAAGGGGGAGAGGGGTATTCGAGTGTCAACCATACACGATTTACTTTATAGAATACAAATATAAAGCATGTATACTAATAAAAATCACTCGCTGAACGTTTCCTACAAGCCATATTCTGAATACAAAAACCGATAACAAAGGGAGCGCTTGCAAAATCAGTTAGTGAACTCTATGCAAATACGAAAATTTAGGCGACAATAACGCCATTTGTTGACCAAACTACGACTAGAAGTCTAAATATTGTAGAAAATGCATTACCGACAGTTAAACGGTGGAGAAGCGGGATGCGCTTTTAAATAGATGGAAAAATGGCATACCCGCGGGATGAGAAAATTTTGTTACTTTCATGTTGCCCGTGGAAATCGCGGGATAAGCAGTCAGAGGGTTAATACTTTTCAAATTGGTGCTCTTCATTTTTACCATTTTCGTTAGAGTGACATCATTTAATCCGGCATAACCGTTAATCCGTCTTAAAAACAGAGTGTGTCGGAAATTTTGGGGGTCAACCAGTAACCTGCATGAAAATTTCAGAGTGGAGGGTTAGAGCAGGGACACCTACATTAAAAAATATTGGGGGTAGGCGTAACGGAAGGACCCGCACATCGATTGATTGATTGATTGATTGATTTCATCCATAAATTTCATCTTGATTAACCTTTTAGTGTTGTTCTATGGGATTAGATCTACGTCCCTCACTGAGCCGTATGACAATGGGCATTGCCTTACTGAAAGCTCTTTCAATCGTCGCTAAACTTTTAAAAGCATATCCCAATATTTTTGCTAGCGTTGTGCGCATGCTCAGTGTGTGAAAATCACTGCACGATTGCATGTACTAGAATCACCCCACTGTCACAAATGTTTCGTCTGCCTGTGCTTTTATGTGCGTAGGAAAAGTAGAAAAGCGTACTTCTAAACGGGTACACAAAAATTATCACCTTTCAAGTACAAGTAGACGTTTCTGCATTTCTCGACAGTCTTTAGCGTACCGTGTAAAATTGTGCACGACAGTATCCTTCGTCGGTATATTTTGTCACGTGGTCCTCGAGGAGTGTGTACAGTTGTTCTCCCACCAGATAGTTATACATATCTGATCAGAGCTATAATTTAATGATGATAATGAAACGGCATGAAATAATTAAAAAACATTTAATTTAATAATAATAATAATAATAAAATTTGAAGTAATTCCTATAGTCCGGATAGATATTTTGATACACCACTTTAAAAAAAAATCGTAAAACCGAGGATTCGTAACGTGGGAATTCGTAGAGTGAGAACTGCCTGTAACTGCCAAAGAGCAGTTTTAAGCAGTTATATGTATCAGAGGCATAGCCAGCCACGAAGTCTAGTGGGGGTCTATAACCTACAAATACTCCACACATTGCATTAATTTTAATTCTCATAAGCATAAAGTATTTTAGAGAAAATAAGCCACCCCATTCCCTCCCTTTCAGCAGTTAAACCCACGGTGTTTAACTGCTGGGTTTAACTGCTTATCATAAAACGTTTGTAATAGACTAAATGTAGCGCACGGTGGCGGAGAAGTGGCGGGTTTAGCTGTGACGCAGAAACCCCAGGTTTGAACCCCGCTGGTATTAAACATTTGCCCTTTTTTCACCAATTCGTAACCCAGGATTTGATTAAGTAGGTGGAAGAGATTCGGAGTACTCACAAATAATAAGGACGGGTGCAGCGTATCCTTGCGCCATAAAATGAACGCGATAAAGAATTTTCTTCCCTTCAGTTTTCTTAAAAAACGATATAAAATTCTACCAAGAGATTCCATAACTGTTATTTCAATAAAAACCATTATTTCGTAACTGTTATGTCAGTAACAACCGTTATTTTCAAAACTGTTATTTCAGTAATAACCGTTACGTTCGTAACCGTTATTTTCAAAACTGTTATTTCAGTAATAACCGTTACGTTCATAACCGTTATTTTCAAAACTGTCATTTCAGTAATAACCGTTACGTTCGTAACCGTTATTTCCATAACTGTTATTCCGACACAGGTGTAAAGTTCAAAAACGCGACATTTCGGGTGCCAACTACTCCAAGGCGCAATATTCAGTTTTGTTCCTTTGCTTCTAAGGAACGACTAAAGAAAATGAAAGGAAAAGAAAAGACGCCTGTTAATTCTCACGCTAAAACTGTTAGTTTAAAACCAGTTTAAACTAGTTAGTTTAAACCAGTTAGTTTAAAGCACCGTTGTCTCTATTGGAAAGAATTCAAATTTATTTTTCAGGTATCTAATATATACAAGATATGGAAAAGTACAATGAATGTATTAACAATAACGTCACTGTAAACGATACACTTCCCAGAAGAGTGATAATCAATAATAAACGTAAAATTGTCGAAGTCAGCAATTTGTAATTTTATTAACAGCTTTTTTGGCAGTTAGGTGCTACTCTTTTCAGAACGCCAACAGTCAGTTTTGTTCTGAAGAAGGTAACACGCGACTACCGAAACAGCTGTTAATATAGTTAATAAACGCAATAATTTCGTGTTTATTATTACGAATCATTACTGTATTTTTATATACATTTTATCTCAGTGGCAATTTATAGCATCTATTCTATTTTATTTATGGAAGAAAATGAAACTGGCCGACATGGTAACACTATCAGCAACTCTGTAACAATTCAAAATTCGTTTTTGAGACAAATAAGTTCGAAATTAATGATTAATATT
Organism: Dysdera silvatica; assembly: GCA_006491805.2. Lineage (NCBI taxonomy): Eukaryota > Metazoa > Arthropoda > Arachnida > Araneae > Dysderidae > Dysdera > Dysdera silvatica. The sequence continues at coordinate 158,302,545 of QLNU02014176.1, forward strand.
TCGCTCATAAGCGTATTCACCAAAACATACCTACCAACCCCTGCTTTTAAATATGCACTTTTAGGACTACTGTCTTAAAATAAATACTTCGATTGAAACTCATTTATATTCTCATTATAAAAAAATATTGTTTTTATACAAATGTCTTCGTAGTATGAGAATGTATCTAACGTTGTTACAAGCTTTTATGTGTTCACACTATAATAATAAAATGTCAAGGAAATGAAAAGCTTTAAAACTTATGAACATGATGATGATAATAATTATGGGGAGAAAATGAAGTGATGATGACGTGTATAGTAATGATGCAAAACTCCAAAAATTTCTTAATAAGCTCAATATTACTGATGAAATCATTGGGCAAATCTTAAGGGAAGGAGAATAAATTTCTTCTGTAAGAAAGATATTCTCATTTTCTTGAGAGAAATTGTTCAAGAAAATCTTAAAAGTTCATTTACAAATTTTACCTTTGACACATTCATCTCTGAAACTTAATTGTACCTCGGTTTATTAATTTTAATTTATGATCATAAAAAGTTGTGTGCAAATAAAGGAAATGCTTTAATACTGTTGTATCCTTACCACAAAATTATAAATACACACAACATTAAGGAAATGCTTACCATTTAGTACCAGGACATCATGTGATATAACGCCAAAACGTAGGTTCGAATTACATCATAAATGATGAACAAGGATGAAAAGAGACTTGTTGTAAGGGGGAAATCATGTCAACTAGTATCATCTGGAACATTCCCTACAGCTCAGAATGAAACATCGAACCAAAATCCGCTGTGGTGGTATATACATACCATAGATCCTTATTGAAGTAATTCTATTACTATCATATATACTAAAAGCTTTAATAAAGAATAATAATCAGCATTAAAAATAAAATTTAGAAGCATTAGTAAACTTTTCATCTTTTTATTTCTTCTTACATATTTCTTACCTTTAAATTTTTGAGCGGCAAGGCATTACTAACATGTCCATTGTTTAGTTTCTGCACCAATTACATGCCCATCAATTTCATATGCAATTGATCATATTACTGTGGAAATCCAATTCACCGAATTCCGATTATCTAACTTTTCTCAAATGATCGGGAATGTGATCATCCGGCACATATCCAATTAACCGGATTACGAACATTAACTCACCCTGTTACCCAGCTTCCGATCATCCGGCTCGTCTGATCATTTAGATTGATTATCAAGCCTATCCAATCTAGATTCCTATTATTAGGCTCACCCATTTATCTAGATTCTAATTATCCGGTTTGTGTAGTTATCACGCTTCCGATTATCAAGCCCATGCCAATTAACCGTTCCTTTATCTAGTACAGGAAGGTTCGTCCCGCGGGCCATATGAACCCAGCAGGGCCTTTTCCAGCTACCCTCAGCAGCATTTAAGGAAAAACATCCTAGAGTCATACAAATTTTAGTCTATTTATTATTAACGTATATTTAATTAGACTGCACTTTGTTTGAACCGAATCCGCATCATCTGGATTGCCTATCAAGTGCTCTACCCTTTAAGACACAGCGTCGATCATTCCCCCTCTGCGAGCGTATATATAATTTTAATATATATATTTATTTAATTATTTGTGTAAATTTTATTAGAAGTGACGGCCTTTCTGTGTGCATGTACGTGCTCGTTCACGGAAAAATACTGAACTCGACAATTAGAAACAAATACAAGTACCGTACTCTTCCAATACCTTGAAAATCTGTATCAAAAGAAACAGCTGTTAACGAAAGCACATCTGTTTGTGTATTAAATTTGTTTAATAATCGAATACATTAATATTTTAATTGTGGATTAAACACTGTATTAGATATGTTACAAACACTGTAAATTGACATACAGAAACTTAATTCGATGTACCCCTGTGTGCTTCATGCCGAAGTACTCTTTTACACTTGGTACAAACTTTATTTGTACCACTTGGTACAAAACTTTATTTGGTACCACTTGGTACAAAACTTTACTTGGTACCACTTGGTACAAATGTTTGATTGTCGTGCTCCAGAAGGGAGTTCTTATAATGATCAAAGTGATCATCTATTTACCATATATACCATCATTCCACACAGTCATCCGGATTACGGTTTATCCGGGGCCATGTTGTTCTTGATCGTTCCGGATAAAAAGATTCTACTTGTAGTCGTATTTTTTTCATATTCAACCTGATTCGTGTATCATTAATATTAACTGCACAACGTTAACAAGAAGCGGTGGGATACTAAACTGAGAATGTTATAATTAGCATGCAGGAAAAGGTGAATTTCTTCAATGCATTGAAGACATTTCCTTCAACGCTGGCAGACATCTCGCACATGATTGTAATTGTACAGTGTTTGGAATTACACCAGTTGTACTTTATTTAACATAATTTTGCACATATCTCTATAATAACTATTTATACAATGATGTCATATATATATATATAAATGAGGGGGCGGATTAAGGTTTATTGGGGCCCCCCCTAGACAAGTACTTTTCCTGGGCTCTTGTATTAAAAATTATGCACGTGCAATCATCTCTTTGGAGAAAATGAGGGAAAAGGTAAACTTTAGTTACATTAACTTTTTATCGAATTAAAATTTACTTAAAACAAAATGGATATTGGTGCTTCTAAAAAATTAAAAAGCAAAACGATAATACGAAACGTTCATTTATAATATACAGATTATAAAATTTATATTAAAAAACCTTTCTCCTTGCTCTTGTCCTAAACAAAATTATTAATATTTCCTCTTGACTAATATTATCTCGAACACCTTTTCCTACTTAAATTATAACTAGACAACTTGATTTCGATTTCGCAAATAATTATACGCTCATCATAAAAACCCGAAAGTGATAATCAGAGCCGACGTGAGGCCCGTGGTCCGGTGAGCCGGCAGCTCAATCCGCGCCTGAACAAAATCAACTGATTTATTTCAAAAATGTTTAATTTATAAGGTCACTGTATACTTAATGTTAAACTTAAATGTTTTTGATACATAGGTTTGGCAATATTTATTATAATACTCAAAGCCAGCGAGATGGAGGGAAGTAGGGGCTGCAGCCAGGGGGTCCGGATGAAGTCTGGGGGCCCACGCTGGCAAGGAACTATGATGGGGGGGGCCCGGGGAGGGTCATGAGACCAGTCGAAGTGAGCTTAGGGGCCCCGCGTTGGCTCTCGGCGCCCCTGGTGGTCATTATCCAGTTGCATTCGAAGTGAATTTCGTGGCCTTCACAGCCCCGGGGCCCGCCCTCAAAAAAAAAGAGGACGCTAGACATTTGCTCTTTTTACTTATACTATAATCCGGCACTGTACAAATGCCAATGGCAATGAAAATATTGCCCAATGGTAAGCTCATATATAAACGCCAGTGTCAATACTAAGAAAAACATGTCTCCCTACAAGATTAATAAACTCTATTGGCTGTATGTTTTCTCCAGTCGGTAATGTTAATTGGATACGAAACGAGAAAACGTTATATAATTAACCAGCATATATGGTGCTACATGGCGCTAGTAGAAATTTGTAAGTCATTTGAAACATCTATTTATCAGATGCAGAACATATAAAGATTTTGTCACTAAAAGTATGGTTATTTTTTATGAATTTTCACAGTGTGTATGACAATTTGCGCACTATTGTATCTCTGTGAATGAAATACTTTTCCACAAAACAACGAGGTAGTAAAACTGTCGCATTACCACAAAACCTTTTTCAACAGACACCCCTTTAATATGCCCGAATGCGAGCATATGGCTTATGATGTGTAATTAATATTTAGGTAAATAAATATTCTTCCACTGTTGCCGTCACATCGCATTAACGGACCTGTGTCCCTCCGATCACCTCCATTTATAAGTCTCTCCATCTGAGTGAAGTATGTGACGTCACATTCGCTGAACTCATCTGACGTCACTGCTGTATTCATATGACGTCACATTCGCACAGTATGCTATATATACTATTCGTGTTTGTCTTCGCGTATTTAATACCTTTCGCTATATATTACATATCACTATATGTCAATATTTGCATTCAACATATAATATATAATTATTAATCGTATTCTACATATAATAGTTTAGCGTGACATCCCCTATATAAATATTAACTTTTTGATAATTTGTAAATTCCGAAATATCAACCTCTTGAATGAAATGCACCCATTACGTCATCAATACCAATTTTTTCATGATATACTTCATTGTCGTATGTGTCACGTGACGGACAATTTCGTTTCTGATGCGGGAAGACAAAGTTCTCGAAACGGAAATAAATTTTAATACTTTGCTTTAGTTATTCAAGCTCCTATAAAGTCTTGTTATGTTCATGTCCTGTAACATATATTAGTAGCGATAAAACCACGTTTGCAACGTTGTGGGTCGATTATTATTAATAATAATAAGACTATTTTATTGTAATGTCACTGTGTTCCAGTTTTTTTATTAGTTGATGAAAAAATTAATAAATATTGGATTCCACTCGTTTTTGTTTTAATTTGAAATTTCTTCTAAAAATCATTAAAACTTATATATGGCTATTTTCACGCCAATAAACGTTGATTGATTGACATTGTTGTTCAGGTCCCACCGAAGGCAGAAATATTTATTTTCTTTCGAACGTTTCACCATCTAATCACGCCATACTATCGGCGTTGGTATCACTACGCCAATAAACGTTGATTGATTGACATTGTTGTTTGATATGGCTATTTATTATTATACGATTCTTTTAACATCTAGATAGAAAAAATTACAAAAAAAAAGCTACTATATATGTACATTCCACAAACTACAATATTGTAAAATTCACAAGCTACAATATATGAACAATTCACAAGCTACAATATGTGAACAATCCACAAGCTACAATATGTGAACAATCCACAAACTACAATACATGTACAATTCACGAACTACAATATGTGTACAATTCACAAACTAAAATATGTATGCAATTCACAAACTACAATATGTGTGCAATTCACAAGCTACTATATGTGAACAATCCACAAGCTACAATATGTAAGCAATCCACAAGCTACAATATGTGAACAATTCACAAACTACAATATGTGCGCAATTCACAAACTACAATATGTGCGCAATTCACAAACTACAATGTGTGTACAATTCACAAACTAAAATATGTGTACAATTCACAAACTACAATATGTGTACAATTCACAAACTACAATACGTGCAGAAAAGGAATGTTGCTATTTTAAAAATAAATACAACTTCCTTTTTTTTTTTTTACTTTGAAATTATTTATTTTAAAGTATCTCACAATGATTTGTAATGCAGTGATGCAATTTAGACAGAATCGTTACTAAAAAAATATACTTACAACAAAAACGAACGTCTGCTACTTGTGGTAGGTTCACCAAAATCTCATAAGGGAAGGTGGGGGTTAAAGAGCTATAAGGAGGGGTTATAGACATGGGTGCCCATACGAGTGCTCCTGTGGGGGGGGGAAGGGGCTGAGAAAACATTATTACCTCCTTCTCAAAGCTGTCGAGAATTTGAGTGAATGTACAAGATACCAAAACGCTACGAAAATAATTGATACTGCTTGACAATTAGTAATGAGCTAAAAAGTACCTTATTTTAAAATGTGACTGTAAAACTTTTGAAAGTAAATGCATAGCAGGTTCGGGCAAATCAAATTTTTAAAATACTAGGGGGGGGGATCGAGCCACCTCTGCCTCCGCCCATGAGCGCCCAAGCAATACACGCATATTCATCGATGAGAAGAAGAATGAATTTATACAGAATTTAATTATTTCGCGAACTTGACTTTTTAAACATCAATATTTACTTAATTTGTCAATTTGCCCTGCTTCGGAGCTTCAATACTGATGGAAACACGCGCTTTTCAAGGATCTGAATTCTTATTATAATATTGTGATTCACAATTTGGAAGGGCGTTGTCGGTAATTTTAAAGTGCCTTTTCAGAGAATAAAGAGCTAGCTCTTTCTTTTTCTTCGTACTCTTTTCACCAAAGCACAAAGGAATTTAAATTTAAGAGCCATAGCTAAATAGATAGAGGGGATTTTATAATTCAAAATTTGTGATAACGTCGAAGAAAGAAACTAATTATTTTTATTCAAGATCTGAACTAAGAAACGGGATTTATTAAAGCCAAACAATTCTCATCGTAGTCAATGATGTGGTAATATTAGATGAAAAATTACTTGCAACGAAAAGAATGATTTCTTGGCTACTGGTGGGAATCAAACCCAGGACCACTTGATGTCCAGTCACGTGTTCTTTCCCACTGAGCTACATGCGTCTATTAGGCTCCTCTCTGCGACCAATGTCATATTAATTGGGAAATTGTTCATAATGAAGCTTTATGTTCGTTCACAGAGGGGCGTTTAATTGACGCCTGTAGCTCAGTGAGGAAGAGCACTTGACTGGCTATCAACGGGTTGTGGGTCCGCTTCCCAACAGGCTCCGAGAAATCATTCTTCTCTTAGCGAGTAATTTATCAATCTAAGAAACGAAATTATTGACATAACTTTAAGAAAGTTTTGATTTAAAATTACACGCAAAAGACTAACTTGCCCTATGTATATTCGTCGTAATTTCAGTAACACGCCACGACGCTTTCCAGGTAAGGAAAGCGAATTCAAAATAATAATTAAAAACTGCAGTTTCAGCATCTTAATTTGCTGAATTTTTAAAAATTTGTAAACATTTCATTAAACGTTTGGATCACATAATTAAACAACAGTTATATCGCCTCAATAGCAAAACGTTCATTTAATATTATCAGTAAAAAGTAAGTAATTTTTTTCATTAAAGGTATCGTCAGTAAATAAACCCGTGTTTATAAAAATTGCAACACCATGAAGGACTCGTCCGAATTGAATGAAATTTAATGTACAAACGACCTGTGTTGATACAAATAAACGATTAAAATTACAAAGCAAAAAACAATATTACATGTCGAAAATCAGTATTTGGTGAAGCCACCACGCGCTGCAATAAGTGATGCTATACGACTAGAGATAGGAGTTATTGTTATATATGGGGTAACTGTTAAAAATCACCTGCTACTGAGTGGTTACAGGAACAGTATGCTCCTCTGAAACCCCTGTTCTCAAATAACAGCTGTTATTTCAGATCACCGGTGATTAGGGATAGGAGTTATTTGAAGTAACAGTTAAAAATCACCGGTGACAGGGAAATCACTGTTCTATTTTCTTCCGTTTTCATCACACAGGAAACGCGCTGAAATAACGAGCCATCGCAATAACATGCGCATAATTAGTCTAGACGACGCCAGGGCTCGGCGCTAATTACCCATTTAATATCTGATATTACAAGAGGTTATATTATTATTATTATTATATTGTTATAGTTAACCAAATATTGTTTTAATCGATTAATTTTTTATTAATTATTGTTTTAATTGATTTATTTTTATTTAATTTACTTAAAGTTTAAATTCAGTTAATATGTGATTATCTAAGTACGGTACCTTGGGGCTACTTAAGCCACTGGGGTAACTTAAGCCACTGGGGTAACTTAAGCCACTGAGGTAACTTAAGCCATTATGTTGAGTAAATGAGGACGGCGTCTCCTTTTCTCCAAAATCAAAAAAGCTCCATCTTGAGCTATTTATCCATAGGTGGTGAAAATTATTATATAAAGCCATTATGCTGGGTAAATTTCGAACACCGATTTTGGCAACACATGTTAAATTAAACATCTTGAACTTTTTTAGTGTGAATTAAACATATCAAATACTAAAAATGCAAAAAAAAATTATTTTTACACTTCTGTTATTACTAATAAATATCTGGAACGGTACATAAACATTTATTTTAGCCCTTTGTATTATTCCCTTTGTAGGGATTTATTATTTTTATGGAGTTGGCACGACGTACTGTTACGGATTGAGCGTTGAAATGTGTTATCGTTAAGTTCCTCAATTCCCATAACCTGTGAAGCAACGCATACGTTCCAGTCACCGGTGATTGGAACCTGTTACGTGATTGGAACAGGAACGTTGGAACAGGTTATTCAAAAATAACAGTTTGGTCCATCACTATATACGACGTGGCATGGAATCAAACAGATGTTGAATGTGTGCCTGAGGAAGAGCATTCCAGATTGCTTGTATGCCATCCCAAAGTTTATCTGTAGTAGCTATGGGACGAGGATCACGAGCGAGACGCCGACCAACGAAATCCCACACATGTTCAATCGGCGACATAGGCAGGCCAAGGAAGAAGCTGTATCTGTTGTGATGAAAAGAAGTCTTGAACATTCCTGGCAATATGTGGGCGGGCATTGTCCTGTTGAAATACAGCTCCGGGAATGCCTTGAAGGAAGGGAACAACTTCGGGCTCCAGAACTTCATTGATGTACCGGTTGCTGTTAAGATTACCCACAATTCGTAGCAGCTGAGATCGTCCATGATACGCAATCGCACCCCAGACCATAACTCTGGGGTATCGTCCACTATGACGTTGGATAACGCACTCCGGAAGGTGGCGTTCACCGGTATAGCGTCTAACACGGATGCGGCCATCACTGTACCCCAAATTAAAGCGGGATTCATCAGAAAACACCACTTGTTGCCAATCAGCACGCCAGTCTCTATGTCCATGAGCCCATTGTAGCCGCAGGTGCGGATGGTTTTGCGTCAGGAGGATCCTGTATAAAGGAACTCTTGCACGCAGTCCACGGTGCAGTAGACGCCGACGAATTGATGAAGCACACAATGATACACCTGTAGCAGTGCACCAACGTTCTGCCAACTGTCCAGATGAAGCAAAACGGTCCGTCACCGCCATGCGGACCAGGTGTCTATCATCCCGTGCTGACGTCACCTTTCGGCGTCCACTCCCGGATTTCTGAGTTGTCTGGTTCTCTTGAACCCACTGCTTCCACACTCGCATCACTGTGCTGCTGTTACGCCCCATACGAGCTGCTATTGCACGATAAGAAAACCCTCCTTCACGAAGGCCGATCATTCGTCCCCGTTCAAACTCCGTAACTTGCTGAAATGTCGCCCTCTTTCGTCGTAGAGGCATAGTGACGTCTCATGTAACGTTTACCACTAGCAGATAGCCATACACGCCCCGCTACAGCCCTCTATTTATACGGATCCATCAGCAGTTCAGAGGGCGCTGCTCAGCCCACGCATGCGTGATGACTCTGAAATTCTAATCATTTGAATAGCATACCCTAATTTGCATTTCCTGAAAGTTTCAGCTTAATCACATGATTCCTTCATGGTGTTGCAATTTTTACAAACATGAGTTTATCATTTAATATAACGTAATTTTCAGTGAATGTGACGTAAGTAATTTTCAGTAAATATAACGTAAGTCATTTTCAATGAATGTAACGTAAGTAATTTTCAGTGAATGTAACGTAAGACATTTTCAATGAATATGACACAAGAAATTTTCAGTGAACTTAACATAAACATATGAGTATCTTTTTAATTAAATATAACGTACATATATAAGTATTTTTCATTAAATATAACATATATATATTTTTTGTTGAATGTAACATAAGCATTTTTCATTAAATGCAACATAAGTACGTAAGTATTTTTTATTAAACGCAACATAAGCATTTAAGTATTTTTCGTCAAATGTGACATAAGTACCTAATTCTCGATAAATATTCCAGTAAATATGCCAACACATTAAAGAGGCTTCAAAGGGACTTCACCTCGTCATTGTACTTGGTTCTAAGTTCAATTCTGGAAATGAGGACATGTTTCTTTTTGTTATGTGTTCACTAAAAATGTTTTTACACCCTGACAAGTGATGCTATACTATGATATAAATACATAAATATAATGGACGCGTCAAAAGTTGTCCTTCGTCACTACTGAAAAAGGACAGCTGCTAAAGCGTCCAAAAGCTCGGGTGATCTATTTTGCTATTTTACTAGTGTTTAACCTTTATAGGTAAATATAGATCCACGTATCCTGCAACGCTAATTACAATATTTAACTATTTCAGTCGCCACATAAGTTAGTTACGGTGGCGTTACCCCAGCAATTAATGGATCAGAAAAACGAGTCTTTTACCTCTTCAATAAAATGAAGTCACATAATAAAATTACTTAAACTTTTTAAGTCACTGGCGAGAATTCAAAAGAACAGTGCGATAAAAAAAACAGAAAACAAATATAATTAAAAAAAAGCAAGATAAAGGAATATGAAGAAAATATGATTAAGATAATATTAAAGCTAAGAAATATATAAAAGATGGAAAAAAGAAGTAAAATATAAAAAAATACGAAAGCAAAACCCCTTCAGATGTTAGAATCGAACAAAAACAAATTATGTAAATAGTTAATAGTTTGACTTCGATTTAACTATTTCCCGGCTTGGCAAACAAGCCATTTACATCATTAAATTAAGTTTAAAAGTTAATTAAATTAAGCTTACCAGTTTTAAAATATAAGACTGGAATTCTAAGTATGAAAACTTTGATCTTCGTTTACTTAAATTAATTATTAATTTTAAAGTGGCAAAATATGTCGTGAATCAATTTATATAAAAGGTCGTGTAAATATTTTGTGTGCGCTTATTTACATAAGAATCCATATCCTAGAAATTTTGACACCCGCGTCCTACGGCTTAACTGGAACCAATTGACCCACTGACCCAGAATTTGATGGGTTGTGAAGCAAAAAAGAGTCGCAGATTGGAGACGAACCATCGACCTCTTCCTTGGAACCCAAGCGTTATGCGAACTCAACCACCGACACCGAGATCCAGCAGACAATGCCCTATCTTTATATTTATGTATTTCATTATATATTGTGTTATCCTTTCTCAACAATAGCATAATTGCCAAAGAAAAATGGATGATATGCAATACCTATAGGACAGTGTTTCCGGAATTTTTTTGGGGGTGGATAATAAATTTTGATGCTTTGTCACTCACGTACTGCGCCTTACTCAGAGATCCTTGATACATCAACGCAATATTAGGTCAATCGTAAAAGAAGGAAAGTGCTTCATCCCCGTCTGGAGTCGAACAACCAACCTCTTGGCTGGAATCTAAGAACCATGCCAAGTAGACCATCAGCACCCAATGACATTAATTATGATTATAACTACTTATAAAGTGGGTATCTGATGAAGTAGCTAACTCATAAGGTAAATAATTGATCATAATAACTCATAAAGATACCATTCCCTCTCTTTCACAAAGTACTAAAATAATGCAGTTCGAAGAGAAATACAAAGTACCAGGAAGAAATTTACAAACAAAAGGTTAAACCTGATAGAATAGCCATAAACGTACGCAAAAAGTTCATAAGGGAGGGGCTACAGGCTTAATGGTGGGTTACAGAACTAAATCTCATATATGCCTATGTTAAATATGCAAAATTTTATTGCAATAAGGGTTACAAACCCAATCAGCAGCCCCTGCGTACGCCAGTGAAAATAGCAAATAGATCGCCCGAACTTTCGGACGCGTCAGCCATAGGCATAAGCAGGAAGTTCATAAGGGACGTTGATGGCTTAGAATGGGGGTGGTTGCAGAGCCCCAACTCCATATATTCATATGTTTATATACAAAATTGCATCGCAATTGGGGTTATGGCCCCATCAACCCCACTTGCATACGACAGTGGTATCAGCAGTTGTTCTTCAGCAGAAGTAATTATTTATATAACTTACGTTTACTCTAATTAAGTTAACTATACTATAATAGAGTAACTAACCATAATAAAGTTAACTATTACTCTAGTGCAGCGGTCGCCAACCTTTCGGACCTCACGGACCACTAAATTCATAATTTTAAATCCCGCAGACCACATTTCGTGAATTTAGTGCAATATAAAGGTGGAAATTGTCATTCAGAATATGAGAATTTCTTAGAATATTATTTTTGTTTTATTATTAATAAAACATTAAAAATGCAAATAATGTCCAGCTTTTTCTGTGGACCACCGATTAGCGACCGCTGCTTTAGTGTATGGTTTTAGGAATGTCAATGAAAAAGACGTTTTTATCGAAGCCCTAGTCTTAATTTATAATATAAGGATTAAATGGTTTTTAATACGGAAAATTTCAATAAATTTAATATAATGAAGTTTGATGATATTTAACAAAGTAACACTTAATAAACTTCAATGAAACAAAGTTTAATGAAGTTAAATTTTACAATATTTTGCCGTAAACACGAAATTTATACAGCACCAAAGTCGAAACTAGATTTTTCCATCATCGTCTAAATCGTTCGTTCTAATGAACGGCGCGCGCGATCTACGCACGTTAGGCTCATGAAACAAATTTTTCAAACTCATTAATTTAAATGAAGCTTGTTTGCTTCGTACGGATCTTGTTTGGCGGGAAAACCGAATCACACCACATCCAATTAATTAAATTATCGCAACTTCCCCCCCAACACCTATATAAGTTCGTGAAAGAACTTTAATGAATTTAAAATTTATGAGTAAAATGAGGTTTACGAAACAACTCTCGCCTTTTGGATTAAATAGTTTTCTAGACATCGTTCTGAAGATGTTTTAACAGATTTAGGAATCCTGAAGAACACTTTCGAATGGATGTCAGCAAATGCGTGTTCAGCAGTCTGTTTCCCAGCATATAAGCAATCGATAATACACAGACAATTAATACATAGGTGCTGTCTTTAAAATTAATCAATTTAAAAGTTAATTCAACTTAAACTTAATTTTAATATGCTTAAAGAGTTGCTTTGATGCAAGCTTTACAGCGGATTATGATGGTGAAGTTACCATTGAACAGGACAGATGAAGTCGTCATCAATTGAAAGATGATGTCAGTGTTTTAAATGGTGATAGTTAGATTCCTGTCGACAATGATGATAATGAGGAGAATAATGGAGAAGTCATCATGATTATGATGATGTTAGAGTTGTTGATGCCCTATTGTCTATGAAACAGGAGATTTTGTAAGATTTCCATTGGTAACACTAAGATCATGGATAGACATTGGCGTACAGAGGTTGTAACTCCCCATTGCGGTGAAATTTTATATATATACATATGAATCTATGGTGGTGTAGCTCTGTAACCCCCCCCATTAAACCTGTAACTCTCCCCCTTGTAAACTTTCTGCGCACACCTATATGGATAATGTGCTTATCGAAAATGCGACAAAAGATGATGTACCTATAGGTATGATATAAAACACGATGACGTCAATAACGCCAGAAAAAAAATAGATGTACTTGGAGATTTCAAACAACCTCGTGGCAAGCAAT
>QLNU02014176.1:158315901-158327991 GCA_006491805.2 Dysdera silvatica
AAAATACGAAAGCAAAACCCCTTCAGATGTTAGAATCGAACAAAAACAAATTATGTAAATAGTTAATAGTTTGACTTCGATTTAACTATTTCCCGGCTTGGCAAACAAGCCATTTACATCATTAAATTAAGTTTAAAAGTTAATTAAATTAAGCTTACCAGTTTTAAAATATAAGACTGGAATTTTAAGTATGAAAACTTTGATCTTCGTTTACTTAAATTAATTATTAATTTTAAAGTGGCAAAATATGTCGTGAATCAATTTATATAAAAGGTCGTGTAAATATTTTGTGTGCGCTTATTTACATAAGAATCCATATCCTAGAAATTTTGACACCCGCGTCCTACGGCTTAACTGGAACCAATTGACCCACTGACCCAGAATTTGATGGGTTGTGAAGCAAAAAAGAGTCGCAGATTGGAGACGAACCATCGACCTCTTCCTTGGAACCCAAGCGTTATGCGAACTCAACCACCGACACCGAGATCCAGCAGACAATGCTCTATCTTTATATTTATGTATTTCATGATATATATTGTGTTATCCTTTCTCAACAATAGCATAATTGCCAAAGAAAATGGATGATATACAATACCTATAGGACAGTGTTTCCGGAATTTTTGGGGGGGTGGATAATAAATTTTGATGCTTTGTCACTCACGTACTGCGCCTTACGCAGAGATCCTTGATACATCAACGCAAAATTAGGTCAACCGTAAAAGAAGGAAAGTGCTTCATCCCCGTCTGGAGTCGAACAACCAACCTCTTGGCTGGAATCTAAGAACCATGCCAAGTAGACCATCAGCACCCAATGACATTAATTATGATTATAACTACTTATAAAGTGGGTATCTGATGAAGTAGCTAACTCATAAGGTAAATAATTGATCATAATAACTCATAAAGATACCATTCCCTCTCTTTCACAAAGTACTAAAATTGTGTTGTAATTTGTGTATAAACTTGTGTTGACCATATTTGGCAATTGTGTTATCCCTGCGGAGGGTAATAATACCTTAACACCTTTACATACGGAGAAAGAGAGCGTTGTTTCCTGTCCTCATTCGTCTAGCGGTCCAAGACACTCCGGGCTAAACGGAGGGACCCTGGTTCGAATCCAGGATGGGGAAAGCGTCTCTTTTTCTCCAAAATTACATAAGCTCTAGTTTGAGCTGTAATTAATACGTGGGTGGCAAAAATTATAGTATAATAAATTCCCCCACGAAAACTCACAAAATTCTCGCCCCGGAGGCTTTCTTGTGTTGACCATATTTGGCAATTGTGTTATCCCTGCGGAGGGTAATAATACCTTAACACGTACTTAATGCAGTTCGAAGAGAAATACAAAGTACCAGGGAAGAAATTTACATACAAAAGTTTAAACCTGATAGAATAGCCATAAACGTACGCAAAAAGTTCATAAGGGAGGGGCTACAGGCTTAATGGTGGGTTACAGAACTAAATCTCATATATGCCTATGTTAAATATGCAAAATTTTATTGCAATAAGGGTTACAAACCCAATCAGCAGCCCCCCCCCCCTGCGTACGCCAGTAAAAATAACAAATAGATCGCCCGAACTTTCGGATGCGTCAGCCATAGGCATAAGCAGGAAGTTCATAAGGGACGTTGATGGCTTAGAATGGGGGTGGTTGCAGAGCCCCAACTCCATATATTCATATGTTTATATACAAAATTGCATCGCAATTGGGGTTATGGCCCCATCAACCCCACTTGCATACGACAGTGGTATCAGCAGTTGTTCTTCAGCAGAAGTAATTATTTATATAACTTACGTTTACTCTAATTAAGTTAACTATACTATAATAGAGTAACTAACCATAATAAAGTTAACTATTACTCTAGTGCAGCGATCGTCAACCTTTCGGACCTCATGAACCACTAAATTCATAATTTTAAATCCCGCGGACCACATTTTGTGAATTTAGTGCAATATAAAGGCGAAAATCGTCATTCAGAATATGAGAATTTCTTAGAATATTATTTTTGTTTTATTTTTAATAAAACATTAAAAATACAAATAATATCCAGATTTTTCTGAGGACCATCGATTAGCGACCGCTGCTTTAGTGTATGGT
This sequence comes from Dysdera silvatica, assembly GCA_006491805.2. NCBI lineage: Eukaryota > Metazoa > Arthropoda > Arachnida > Araneae > Dysderidae > Dysdera > Dysdera silvatica. Next base: position 158,318,000 of record QLNU02014176.1, read on the forward strand.
TTTAGGAATGTCAATGAAAAAGACGTTTTTATCGAAGCCCTAGTCTTAATTTATAATATAAGGATTAAATGGTTTTTAATACGGAAAATTTCAATAAATTTAATATAATGAAGTTTGATGATATTTAACAAAGTAACACTTAATAAACTTCAATGAAACAAAGTTTAATGAAGTTAAATTTTACAATATTTTGCCGTAAACACGAAATTTATACAGCACCAAAGTCGAAACTAGATTTTTCCATCATCGTCTAAATCGTTCGTTCTAATGAACGGCGCGCGCGATCTACGCACGTTAGGCTCATGAAACAAATTTTTCAAACTCATTAATTTAAATGAAGCTTGTTTGCTTCGTACGGATCTTGTTTGGCGGGAAAACCGAATCACACCACATCCAATTAATTAAATTATCGCAACTTCCCCCCCAACACCTATATAAGTTCGTGAAAGAACTTTAATGAATTTAAAATTTATGAGTAAAATGAGGTTTACGAAACAACTCTCGCCTTTTGGATTAAATAGTTTTCTAGACATCGTTCTGAAGATGTTTTAACAGATTTAGGAATCCTGAAGAACACTTTCGAATGGATGTCAGCAAATGCGTGTTCAGCAGTCTGTTTCCCAGCATATAAGCAATCGATAATACACAGACAATTAATACATAGGTGCTGTCTTTAAAATTAATCAATTTAAAAGTTAATTCAACTTAAACTTAATTTTAATATGCTTAAAGAGTTGCTTTGATGCAAGCTTTACAGCGGATTATGATGGTGAAGTTACCATTGAACAGGACAGATGAAGTCGTCATCAATTGAAAGATGATGTCAGTGTTTTAAATGGTGATAGTTAGATTCCTGTCGACAATGATGATAATGAGGAGAATAATGGAGAAGTCATCATGATTATGATGATGTTAGAGTTGTTGATGCCCTATTGTCTATGAAACAGGAGATTTTGTAAGATTTCCATTGGTAACACTAAGATCATGGATAGACATTGGCGTACAGAGGTTGTAACTCCCCATTGCGGTGAAATTTTATATATATACATATGAATCTATGGTGGTGTAGCTCTGTAACCCCCCCCATTAAACCTGTAACTCTCCCCCTTGTAAACTTTCTGCGCACACCTATATGGATAATGTGCTTATCGAAAATGCGACAAAAGATGATGTACCTATAGGTATGATATAAAACACGATGACGTCAATAACGCCAGAAAAAAAATAGATGTACTTGGAGATTTCAAACAACCTCGTGGCAAGCAATGGTGGCCTGGTTAGAAATTGGCAGTACTTGATTTGCAAGATACTGATGAGCACGGAATTCGGCTATCGTGATTCAATGAATTCATAGAACAACCTTCCAACAATACATTTTAAAGATTTTCTGTTACCACGGTAGATAAACTTTGTGTGAAACTTGTAAGCTGTCAGAGAACCACCATAGCATACAAAGACTTCGCTAATTGCAATTCTCCCCGTTTCAATCTTCACAATGCACTGAATAAACATTCATAATAACGTTAATTAATAATAGCAAAAGGGAGGTTTCTAAGGGTTTTGGTCGCAAAAATTTTAAAATTCACAGAACAACCGTAATTTTTATTAACGATCGCTGAAGGCAATGGTAGCTCAGTGACTTCGTGCAGTTTCAGCTTATGCGATTATCTTTTACGCCGCTGTACCATTGTGCACAATAAAAGCTGTCTCCGATTAAAAAATATTGTCTGTGTACTTGACCTTAAAGACTGTATGGATCATTTAGAACAGGATTGACGATTGAGCACAACTTGCAAACCATAATACATTTATATACAAAGCTTTGTTGAGAAGCGAATCTGTCTCCACCTTCGTAACCACCGGACGACTAAAGTGATTATCATTTAGCAAATGTGTGCAGGAATTCCATACTACTATGTATGTAAAGTAAACCAACCTCAACGGACACCTCTCAAATGCGATCAAATAAAAGTTTTCCGGCAAGACATTCCTTCATGATAATGTTACCCTTTTAGAGACAAATTTTTCTGTTCGGTGAGTATCCGCTAATGAGGTGTTTTACTGCGTTAAAAATATGCAAAATTAGACGATCTGGTGAATGTATTCTTTCATTCTAGTTCTTTTGAGTCGTTCACGAATGGGAATGGAAAACAGTCATTCCCATTCCTTAAAAGGAATGCGAACGACTGTCCTTTTACAGAATGGATTACATTGTTCTCGTTCACTTTTCGATAAATTTACGTATCAAAGTTTAAATACTGGTAAAATAGAAAATGGAACAATCATCCGTATTTTCCGACGAGTCAGCAGTAGTCCTTTATCAGGAGTCATCGATGACCAGGGGCGGCTTAAGAGCCAGACGACCCGGGAAGCCGTCCGGAATCCGATTTGGAGATGAGGGGGCCAAACTGAAGCCAAGTTTAAATTTTTTTAATTGATCCAACAGTAGAAAATCTCTCTAAAAAGAGACAAGTTAAGAGAAATTTTGAGAGACATCTTTAGAGAAATTCTTTCAGAGACTTTTGGCCACTTTTATAGGGTATATGGCTCACTGTGCATCTGTGAAAATCTCCTGTTTTCGCCGGAGGGGGAGGGGCATCAAAAAGCAATCCGTGCCCGACCACCCGCATTCAAAATCAACCTCGAACCGCCCCTGTCAATGACTATCTTCGTGCTCGTTCATTGCATACCTCTAGTAAGCATTCACTGAAGATTGAATCTAGCTCTACATCCCTAGATAAAAAGACGGTAGAATATACGAGAAGCATTCATAGGGTCCAAATCTTCGAGTGGAAATAAAAAAGCAAGACTTCCAAATTTGTAAGCATTCATTAGACCGCCTTTATACCGTGAAATTTATACATAACGATATTTTCTTCGTTCCGACAGATGCAGAGTATATTTTATTCAACCTTGTTTTTAACGATATCTTTCCTTGGTTCCTTAAGTACCGCATGGAATTGTAGCTCTGTAATTCCCTAGCAAATTTTCTGCAGACGCCTGTGATTCCCATGGTCATCGCCACTCCACATTCCTACCATAATCTGTTCACACGGCCAGCAAGCCATTAAGGCAGATGCATTTCCAAGAAATACTGGACTTTACACTTAGTTTCTCATGGGAACCTCCCGGTGAGAAACAACGGGAAAAGGCCATTTCTATTGTGAGCTTGGCGACATACACTACAAGCCTGGATATTTTTATAAGAACAGCCATGATTTAGCTATCCACCCAACTCCAGAATCCGCTGACCAATAGGATGGCCTGTCACTAGTTTCATCATAGCAATCTAACCAATAACAATTCGAGGCGAATGATATCAGGAAAACTTTTCAGACCGACAACACTAGATTGCGATCCTGCCTGCGATCCTGCCTGCGATCGAACCAGCACACGCTGCTTCTTGATTTTCATGTTTCTGCTACGTCTACTTTTTCATTATATATCTTACACATACGAAACACAGTTTTCTTCTATAAAGTCTGGTTAATTCAACCTACACGCAGACGTCCATTAGCCAGCCAATATGGAGATCACAATGTGAACTCAGCAAAGTCCCGCATTTTTTACAGTTATGCATGACCTGTTGGATATTATCATTGTAGAAAGTTCCATAGAGGAAAGACTCTTTATCACTAGTGAAGCGTTCTCCATACATAGGTGTCTTCAATCAGAAAAAGAGGGAGGAGTTGTTGGAACAAGTTTTCACTGATGATTTAAAGAGTTGATAGCAAAATTTTAAAGCCATCAGGTCATGCACCACTAAGAAAAAAATGTGATCTTGTACGGATTATGTGAAGAGACAGACTAATAAATATGTGTTTGCAGTTTCAAAGGTTTTACTGTTTTCTTTCTACTGGAGGATACAAACATTATGAACGCCCTTCGTACTGCATGTAAAAGTATTATTACTTGAAAAAAATTATATATTTAAACTAATTGACTAAATCAATTAAAATCCAAAACTACAATCTCAAAGTTAAATTAAGCCATCAGTCGAGAAATTCTTGTTTATTTATAATTGCTTTCGAGTTCTTGAAAGTTAATAAGCCGGTGCATCCGATCTTGTTTCGAGACGAAGTAATGAAGGGATAATAAATCACCCAAAAAGTGATAAATCAAGTAAATTATTGTCGAAAGCATTTTGATATGTGAGTGTGATTAGAAAATTATGCACACTTTCGTAAAACTAAATAATTACACTCGATTATCAGTATTAAAAGGGTTGATTGTCATTCCTTGATTATTTTGTCATCATATTTGTCATCATTGATTGGTTATCAGTATTAAAAGGGTTGATTGTCATTCATTGATTATTTTGTCAGTATTAAAAGGGTTGATTGTCATTCATTGATTATTTTGTCATCATATTTGTCATCATTGATTGGTTATCAGTATTAAAAGGTCGATTGTCAGTATTTAAAGGGCTCCATATAATCATAGATGGACCAACCGTTTCTTAAACAATTTAATTTTTTTAAACAACAATTCTCATATCATGTAAATTATCATCTCATATCATTTATCATTTCATCTCATATCATTTATCATTTCATCTCATATCATTTATCATTTCATCTCATATCATTTATCATTTCATCTCATATCATGTAATTCATCATTAGATATTATGTGATGTTGCATTCATATAAATATATATCACGCAATGTTGCATTCATAAATACATATCGTGAAATTTTTTTCATAGATATATATAAATGTCATGTAATGCTGCGTTCATAGACATATATATCATGTACTGCATCACTCGTACACTGTATAATGTGTTATTCATAAAGATCATGTAATTCGAATTTAATATACCAAAGAAAATGCGACAGCAGATATTGCAAAGTAAGAAAACAAAATTTTAGAATAAATTTGAACATTTCGCAATGGTTATAATTTAAAATTAAATATTTTTATATAAATAAAGCTAGCTTCCCTATTTGTTCCTTGCCTAGTAATTTTGGCCCTAGTTTTAAAGAGAGTTTTGTTACCCAGATTTGGCAACACCCTCTTAAAGAATGGTCGAATTTCGATTAGATAATGAACACATTATGGATGAGTCCCCAAACGATGTTTCAAGTTTTCCTTAATTCGCATTCCCGTACTTTAATATTAATTTTGATTGCGCTTAAAAACTCTTAGAAAAACTTTTTCCAAATAAGCATTTAATTCATGATTTCAACAAGGACATTTTTAAAACGCGACTGTTTGAAAAATTTAAATGTAGCGTGTTTTCTTCAGCAAAAAGATTTTAAAACGCAAACGAATACAAGAAATTTCGACCACGTTTATTACCTTAGCAACTATTTTTTACTGGAATGTAATAGATTAAATAAAATTCGCTATGTAATGCTAGGTAATAAAACTTGCACAAATCTATTAGATGTCACTTAACATACCTGAGAGGAGAATTGCAAACTAATTATGGACATGTGAATAAAGTCATAATCAATAGATAATATGTATTTTTAATATTAAATTCTAAAAACAATGAGGAAAAAAATGTGCCTTGCCCTCAAATGGTCTTAAATAATAATAGTTACTGCTTTATACTATTCAAAGCGGGCAGGCTATTTCATAATGCTGACTGTGCCAACAATGGATTTTATAAAATTCAAAAATTTGTTAACTACCAAATTCAAAATTTAACCATTTCGAGCATATCAATTATTAATATTTAAACTCACATATCGATTAACAATAAAATTTACAAAATACGTGATTTTTTTTATCAAACATAGCGAAGTACTTCTTACGTTAAATAAATAACTTCAAAGATAATTTGTAAATTTTCCAAAATATTTATTCAAATATTAAAATGTACTTGACGCTGTTAGAGCTTCTTATAAATTGAAATTTTCAGACTACTGACTGATCGTCAGTGGTGGAAAAAACCTGTCAATTTCATAAATAAATCTTCCGCCTAATTAAAATTAATTTTAAAACTGCATTAAGGTTTTTAGTAAAAACTGATTAAAGCGTACTTTAATAAATCTTCGCTGGATGTTTTTTTTCACTCCAAGTATTTACACGTGTTCAATCAAACATTTGAACATTTCTTGGTAAAAAGAATATTCTTACTTTCAGAATAAAATTTAAATTCTTTGTTGTTGTTGTTGTTGTTAGAGTTGTTAGAGGGTCTTCTAATTTCCGAGCTGTATTTTAATTAATTTATAATAATCAATACGCTTTTAATTTACATATTAATTTAAATGCATCACTTATAACATAATTACTATTTTTAGTTAGAATTTGAATTAATAATAACATAGTTGCATCATAATTTGAACATTAGTTAAAATTATCCGTTTTGGACGTCTTAATTTAAAAAAAACAATTTAAATATTTCCATTACACAAGTAATTTACATATTAAAAAATTATTGTCCATCCGTTAGAAAATAATTTATACAAATTACATAAAAGTTAATAAATAATAATTACACATAGTAATTATACAGTGAAACCCCTTATTTGCGGTCACTCACCCAAACAGAAAAATTTGGCCGTGGAAGAGGAATGATAGTAAAAGAAAGGTATCAGTCTGAAGTAGCTGAAATATTACATTTTAATCATTTAAATACTTAACTTATGTACTTTTGAGCACATAAGACAAGTTTAAAATAACGAACATAAGCATTTGTTGAATATAACAAGAAAAATTTACAACAAAACCTTAAATATTAAAATTTATTTGCATTGGAAAAAATTGATCAATAGCTGTTTAATGGACTTCACTGTCCAATCGTTTTCTTCCGAAATGTATTTTTAATTATGAGATTAAATTTACTGTTTTCCCGTCGTTGTGCTTACAGGACCCATGTGTTAGTCGAGTAAATGTCATAACAAATTTGAACTTCGGTAGTTTTTTGTTGATAATTGTTTATTGGTTTCGTGCACTGTATCACTATATGATTTATTTATTATCAAAGTCTTTGTTAAGCATTAGTCATTTGAATTGGCGAATCCGAGTCAATTTCCACTCTTTGTTAGTAGGAGGAAACATTCTCCTTAGCTCTAAAAAAAACTGTTTATTCTTAGTTCCCTGTTGTGAGAAACGCCATAATGGTCGAACTTCAATTTTGTTCATATTATGTTAAGTACGAATTTTGTCCGTGGAAGTTAGCGTTTTGTTCGTACAGGGGTTCTAATCTAATGGAATGAATCATAAAAACAATATCCACGTCCGTATCTGAGAGTGACCGCTAAGCAAGGTTTGAAATTTATTATTATAAATCAGTTTCTGCGGGGTAATTTTTATCTGACAGTAAAAGTGGGGTGGCCGTATCTGAGGGGTGTCCGTCAAGAGGGGTTTCGCTGTATAATAATTTAGAATGATAATAAAATGAAATGTGCATAACCTTGCAGCTATATAGTTTCACATTTTTCCTTCTTGTTCTACTACTCCCCACCTCTTTTTTTTTTTTTTACTTAATTTTTCTTCAACTAACTTAAATAATTAATGAATGATTAATAAAATTAGTTAAATTAATCAGCGACGAAACGAAAAACGACATGAACTATGAGAAAAGACTTAAAAGAATTGAAGTCGACACTATAAAAACCTTTACATTCAATTCTTCAAAACGTTTTAGTCAGACGCTCGTATTTGATAATGCCTGTCTTAACTATCAGTCTTAAATTATCCTTAAAGACTTAAACTATCAAGTCTTATATTACCAAATCCCTTACTAGCAAGTTGGGATTTTCCTTTATCAACAATTCGGGGTTATAACAGCTTCCCCTGCAGACATTAATAAACGCCAAGAAACCAAATGATTGACATTAAGTTTAATAGTTTTGACTCATGTCTAAAATAATTCTATCTTTGATGGAAATGAGATTGGTAATCTGTTGAATTTTGGAGTAGGATTTCCCATCAGTTTGGAAGAATTTCCACGTGTTGTTGCCTAAAATACTGAGCCTTCTTTCGTGAGAAGTTTGAAGAATTAGATAGGATAAAGAAAAATCATCAGAAGAAATCGATTTGACAGTTTAAAAATAATTTTTTATGCCGATGATCAGTTATTAAATTGAGAATATTTTGAAAATGCTATATATGTGGTTTACGTACGATAATACTCGCAATCAATAGACGTAAAGGCGAACACAATTTACTGAGCCGCTGAATAAATATACTAATTTATACTAATTTTTTAATTAAACCGGTTTATTTATTATTACATCGATTTAGAGACTCCAAGTTCAACAGAGCATTATTAGTATGAAATGGCGCATTATAGCCTTGGCGTTTTGGCGTTTAACCTAGCGCTTTGGCGCAGTATAGCCCAGATGCTCTTGCGCCATAAAAAAGCCAAACAATCAATCAATCAATTAGTATAAAAGCTGAATTGATCAATTTAGGAGCAGAGGAATATAAAATATAGAATAAAATATATTGAATACAAAATATTCTGGGTAAACTTTTCTTATACGGTGTATAATCTCTTTGCTAGTATATAGCGAGGAACTCGGACTCAACAAAAATGTTCGCTAAATCCGTATTGGAATTTAAAATTTCAAGCTTTGATAATAAGCCTGTATTCATCAGAGCTTGAACTGCGTAAGTTATCTTCGCATTTCGGGAAAGGATGTTATATTTTGCGAAAAAATGTAATGCCACTTTTGCTAAAAAGCGCAAGCCTTGAAAATTGAAAAATTTCACAACTTTATTTCAGCGGCCTCCGTACGACGATCTTGCAGACCTTCCGTGACGTCATGAACGGATGAATCCAGGCTTACCGGAACTTACCGTGAGCCTTGGTTAAAAGGCGCAAAACCGGTAAAAACACGTAATTAATCGCTCGTAAGTCCGACTGAATCGGCGGGCTATTGTTATTATTATTATTGTTGTTATCATTTCCGTTATACATCGTTATATTACGCAGCATCAAAGAGATAAGCACTATTCTCTTGATCTGCAGTTCTTAGTTCAGTTTAAGTCTCATTCAGAAAAGTGAGTTTCACATTCTTTTCATCACGAACATAATCTGCGATACGATTGCGTTTGAGATTACGTTTTACTAATCCGTTATTCTTTTATTATATCACTAAACATAATTAACGTTTTTTGTAATTATAAATTAATGCATATTTTAAAAATTCAAAATGGATAGCGTAAAATACCTATCGGCTCTCTATATTCCATACTGTTTCTTGCTTTTTTTCTGTTCTAATTCTCGTTACACAAAGCCCCCTACCCCTCATTTTCAGCTCCCATTCATTTCCTGTCAATTCATTTTCCATTTTTTAATTTAATTATTTTTTTAAATAATTTGAAATTTTGGATTGTCGTAATTGTAATTACGCAGACAATGTCTTGTTGCTACTTTACGTTGTTTTTAATAATATTAAATTAGGGGTCATTCAAGTATTACGTAAGCACCTTTGTGGGAGGGTGTTAAAATTTATTTATTTTTTAACTCGGGGGAGTAGGGTGAACCATACTTACGTAAGGTAAACAATAATAAAATTAACACACAGTCATAATGTGACATCCGCCCTGACTGAACTGCAATTCCTAGATGTACAACACACTGCGAGTGAAAGATATAAAATATAAAATATAGGTGGTCACAGTTAACTCTTTGATTATTTAAATCACTTGCTATCAGACTTTTCTCACTTGGGTGTCCCTTCAAGGCTCCCTTGGTCCCCTGTCATTTTTAAATTATAATAAAGTTGTTATTTTTAAAAATATATTTTTCTAAATCCGCTTTTCTCATTAATTACACACTATTTGTTTACAGCATAAATTTTAATACACTGTTATAAGCTGATGTACGATTTCTGATGGTGTTGGCATATAGCCACGAAAATGGCTATTAAAACTTTTTAAATGCGATAATTTGTTGTGATTACTCTCTATTTATTAATAAGCATTTAATATTATAGCGAACTTATAAATAAATGCTCAATATTAGAGTAAAAATGTAAATAAGTATTATAATTTGCATCACACATTGTATCTTTATTTTCAAAACT
>QLNU02014176.1:158335470-158351682 GCA_006491805.2 Dysdera silvatica
TAGAAGATAAAACATCAGCTTTGCAATTGTCTAGTTAAACTCCTTTGTAATGAACTTAAAAAGGACAGAAGGAAGATGATGTAAATATTTAATGTTCAAGTTTGTAGTGTAAAGAAATGCAATTGTTTAATGCAGTTTTTGTATTTGTAAATTCACTGTACTTGTGTTACAAACGGCTTTGAGGTTTGTGTTGATGAATTTTAAGGTCTTGAAACTTTTTTCGATTACGCAAATTGTAGTGCATTGTGTGTTGTTTACTGTAATTAGTGACTGGAAATCGATTAAGATTTGGTCTGGAAAATCTAGATCAGGGAAGTTTGAAACAGAATTTAGCATACCTGTGTTTAGTTTCAGCTCATTGTAATAAACATACATCAGTTCCAAATTTACACGCTTTTATTAAATATCTACTTTTGAACCATAAATGTTCAACACACACAAAAAGAAAGCTTACCAGCTAACTACTCGTTAGTTTGGGGCTTGCTTCCCTAAGAGGTTCGATTTCTGGAGAACACAGATCCCGCAAAGTATGACCCTTGCTGTCCCTGTGCCATGAAACTAAAAATGCTGAACATTTCAGAGATTAACTTAAAATTCCATGGTTAGTGGTGGTTAACTTTCTGTCAAGACCATGGAACCTGTCTCAACACCCTTGAACAATATATGATCATTCCATGTCAATTCACCCAATTTTTAAAATATTTTAAACTTGATATTTCAGATTTGTTTTTTGATCTTTTCTAAGTTTTAGGAAAAATTTTATGAGACCCATATTTTTTAGTTTTTCAATATTTTGAAAATTGCGGAAGTTACGAATTTTTGAAAAAGATGCAGTTAAAGCTAATTTTGTCTTTTCGGCATTGTAGCCAATGGAAAAACATGTATAATACATGTGTATCTCCAAAGGGATAGGTAGTAGAATTTTGAATTTTTTTTTGCATAGACACTACTGTTCAGAGTTAACGTTTTAAAAAATCACACTGGTTGCTTCCATTAATCCTTGTAAAAAAAAAAAATTCGAACTTTCTAATCAAGTTACATCTTTTCAAGGTACATCTTATCAAGATACAACTAAATATTTACTTCAGCATGTAATAACTAATTACTGAACTCACTTTCTGGTTCGATATTCCAAAATACAAAGCAGAGCAAGAGTCTGAACATCGGATTTACTCTATCATGTGAATAAAACATTTCTACCAAGATTGGCCAATCCTTTTAAATACCTCATCTAAAAACTTGTATTGCCGGCCAGTTGATGATGTAGCTAGTGCAGAAATACACATAAGTACGTGATTACTTGGAGTTCAGCATTCATCCATATTTTTAGGCCAATTAAATTACTTTGATGGGCCAGGTGGATTCATAAAATTAAGAAAATCTAGATGCTCCTCAGATTTTCAATTACGCATACAATTATTTATTTTCATAAACGGCAGCAACATATTGGCTTGGTTTAATCTTACCTGAACCTTGAAAGTGTGTTTTTACCTCAGTGACATGTGACAGCAGTCATTTCCCTGTACTCAGGAGATGAGTCTGCTGATGTGAAGATCATGTTTACTTGGTGGCAACTTCTTGTTCCTTGAATTGTCGCTACATTCTTTAGCCGCTTCTTCAGTTGCTCTGCACATTCTTCAACGCCCTTTGATGTTGGGCACACAAAGATTTGACACCACCTACGTCTGAGTTGCCCATCGGAATAGTTGAGGGGTTCAGTATGTGTCCTGAAGTGAGCTGTTGTAAACTAGCTGTAGTTGCCAACCTTTTAATAGTTCCCCCTATTTCATCACACACATTTTCCCTGTGGCTAGTTGCAAAGGAATTCCATTCTGAAGTCAAGAAAGTCTTGTTCATGCATACACAAGGTCTTAAAGTTTTTACAATTTTTGTACTGGCTGGCTGTCCCATCACTGAAATACAATACTTTAACAGCCGGTAGAATTGCCTTACTGTGATTCAAGACAAAATGCTGAAAAGTATAAACGGAAACAGTCGTATGTTAGACAATTACTAATAACACACATGTTTATCACACGTCATTCCCATTTCTGTAATATATTGCAAATAGATGTATAGTTACCTGGCTATTGCCCTAGTGGTAGTCTTGCACAGAATCCTGCACTACAAAGGAATAATTTTCTGCAAAATTGAGCAGTACCAGAGCAATTACATTACGTCAATTTCCTTTGCAATACGTTTAGATATGCAGCTTGTGCTATTGCCGTAAAGTGGTGTATCGTGTGTTGAGTTGATCGCATAGTTTAGCCACATAACCTTGTATAGTTTTTAATCACGTTGTAATCATGGTTCAATTAGTGTGCTCCCAGTGTTTGAAGGTGATTATATCATCTTCATCTGGTAAAGATTATGTAGTCTTTTCAACTATAATCAACAGAATATAAGAATGCCACCAAAGGACAAACAGAACGTACAGTTTTATGATGTTGCCAAACTAGTGTACAGAAATTTTTGCAACAATTGCTACCATCTAGTCATAAAATTAGTGAGGGCCATGCCATGATAAAGAAAGAAACACGGTTAAATTTGCTTTTATATGCACAATAGAACTTGAATGTACCCATAGGGTGCAATTTAGGGGTGAGTGGAGAAAAAAGAACTTCCAAAACATTTTTTTATATAATTTTTTTGAATTTTTAAGTTCTTAAAATTTTTCGTGCCCTTGAGAATAGTCATCTAATGTATGGAAACTGTGTTTATGATAATATGGGAATTACAAAAAATAAAATTGTACAGACCATCATGGATAGAGCAATTACAAATATAGTGAGTAAGTCTAAGAAACAAAAATCAGAAATAAATATAAAATACTACATGTTGGTGTAACTAATGAATTTATTAAAGGCAATATATGAATGGAAACAAATGGGTAAACATATAAATACAATAAATTTTAAAGTAAGGGAAAATATCAGAAATACAAGGCTACAAGATACATACGAGCCTATTAAGATACGGACAAAAATGGGTGAGAAAAATATAAATTTTTACGGCGTTAAATATTGGAATTGTTTGCCTGAGCCAATAAAATAAATTAACAATATCTATAAATTCAAATCAAAACTGGAAATGACATATTATCACACACTAATTAAATACGGGTGTAACCTTGGGATGGCTTTTTATTTTGATGCATTTCCCACCATGCACGGCACGGTGGAAAATGCATCATGCCGTGCATATCTCCAGTAAATTTATTTAATAGTTGAATGATTTGTACTTCGTCATAAACCATGATTATACGTGCATGGAAAATAAACTTATTCTTATGTTGGTTAGTAATGCTTTTGTCGCCTTTCTCCCAGAAGAAAATTGTGAAATGAAGCTTCTGAATGCATCACTATTCGGTTGACAAATAAATCCTCCTAATACTCATATTTTCTTCGTACAAATCTTGTACAAGAAAGCTTGATGGAAGCAACTAGGTTTTTTTCAGAATGTCCCCCACTTGGACAATAGTGTTCATGTAAAAATTTCAAGATTCTACTACCTACCCCTTTGGAGATACACATGTATTTTACATATTTTCCTATTGGATACAATGCCAAACTAGTAAAAATCAGGCTTAACTGCTAATTTTAAAAAAAAATCGTAACTTACACAATTTTCAAACATTGAAAACATAAAAAACAGGGGTATTATAAAACTGTCTCATGAACCTAAAATAAAAATTTGAGGTTTTCTGTGATATTGACCATACATGCCTAGTTGAATTGACATGGAATATCTCACATGCATTACAAATCAACGTTCAGTGGTTGGAATAACATGAACAGATTTTGCTTAATCTTATTTACATGTCTCAGAAATTCAAGAATTTCACTTCCAAATATAGACCTAACTGTGCTTATTTTGCAGTAAATAATTGCATCCAGGTTATATGTATTGTGACCTAACTACTGTTGGTTTCACGTTGCTTTAGTTCTTGCACCTTTCTTTATAGCACACATGGTTTTATTTACTGAAACATACTATAGGGTTCCCACAAAACTTGGAATTGTTAGAGAATTTGAAATCGTCCCTAAAAGTCGGGGAAAGAACGAGATTTTTTTGGTCAAACATGGAAAAGTCTGGGGGAAAAACGAGATTTTTGATCAAACCTGGAAAAGGCGGGGGGAAAAGTGAGATTTTATGGTAAAACCTGGAAAAGTTGGGGGAAAAAACGAGATTTTTTGGTCAAGCCTGGAAAAGTCGGGACGAACCCTTAGTAACGATTTATCTGTAACCCGCGACCATACTAAGGTTGGAACATCGATGTTCCAACGATTTAACTGATGTATCGATTAAATTTTTAATTGTTTCATATCGATGTTTGTTCATTATTTAAGCGACACTGCTACTTTGATGTGACATTGCAGCAGAGGCTTATCTAGGATTCAAAAACTTGGGGTGTTCAACATTTTTACGAGATGTGGATTAGATTTTGTGTGTATTTAGGTTTTCTTAAGGGGGGGGGGTATATAAATCCCTGCATTGCAGTTTAATAAAAGTTTTCACACAAAACTCATTATTAAACGAAAATATTAGAAAAAATTTAATGTCAAAATTAAGGGAAACATTTTTGATATATTGCTTTACAATTACATTACTAACAAATGAACGCAAAAAAATTAAAATGGCAGGAAATACTATAATTTAAATGTAAATGTGTAACTTCAGCCATAGATAACCTTTGGCTACCCTGCGTTAACCCTCCGTAGGCGCGGATTTAGGGGGGGGGGCAATCGCTGCCCTCCGAATGAAAATTTAATATTGAAAGGACACGAGGTCCAATGGGATATTTCCCAAAACAAGTTATTAATCGCCCTCCCCCTTGAATGACCTCTAAATCTGCCCCTGACCCTTCGCGACCTTAGTTTGGTGAACCCCTGTTTTAAACGCAGGGCGGGACATCATTTACTCCGGTAGCTTATTCCCTGGTCGTTTGAGCCTTTCTTCCGCCGGCAGAGTGTATGTGCCATAATTTCTTTAAATCCAGGTCCATAGTTCCCCGGACACTATAGATATTCTACCTTATGGTGGCACAGTGGTAATGTATTCGTCTACCGTGCCACTTACTGGGATTCAACCCTCAGGGGATAACAACAAGCTGCCTTCGACTGGAATACCGTTCCCCCAATATTTTTATGTTATCGGTGCCCATGCTTTCTGCTGCTGCAATGGATGTTGACGAAGGCAAGTCAGCTGATGATTCTGAAGATGAGCAAAATAACTTGAAGCCAGAAAAGGAGAGTAGCTGGGGAGGAGGGCAAGGCGGTAGACACCCCGGGCGCCACAATTCAGGGGGTGGCAACTAGCCTTTAAAAACAGTTAGTCACTCGCCCCAGGTGGCAAAATATCTAGCTACGCCACTGTCTACACCTTTGTGAATGGCTATTCCCATGTACACAAGAGGATAATAATGCAAAACAGACGGACCCCCAGTCTGGGCGTTCACACACTTTTTATTTTAGAACTACACCACCGCCCCGGTGAAATCGAGCACCACTTTGGTCCTGTCATAAGAAAAGTTTTCATGTTGTAAGTTGCATTACAATCAAAATCATTACAAATAAATAAACAATATCATATGAGAATTTTTTAAAAAGCACATTTACTTAGTTTTAAATCCTCATTAAATTTTCTGTTTGGTGAATATTTTAATCGTAGAATACGTATTTTATTGGCAATGTCTCTTTTGATGTAAAGCATACTGTAGTCATTGACAGTTCCTTTAGGAGCTGTCCATAAATGATGTCACGCCTAAAGGGGGGAGGGTTGAAAAAGTTGTGACACTTCGTGACAAGGGGGAGGGGGAGTTAATAAAACTGTGACATTACAAACACTGCAAATTTTTAAATATATTTTTAGATTTTTTTAATTGACTCACCAGGCATTGACTTAAAAAAAAAGAAAATAACGGACATTAACTTATATAACTTCGGTTTTATGGGACTGTGTACGAGTTATCACCACTCTTTGGAATCGGCTTAAGGGAAGCAATTCCTCATGCTGTCACTGAGCTACATCACAACAGCTATATTATGAGTAATATAGCTCAGTGCGTGTTGTTTGCATCTGCCGCAGCCGAAGGTGGGATGTTCGCAAGACTATGATGTCGTGCTAGCGTGTCGAATAATTATTTATACTTTCCCGGGATAATAGAGATACCTTTTGGTGATGCACTATGTAACGTGTGACAGAAGTGGGGGGTGGCAAAGTGTGACATTTTGTGACAGAGTGGAGGGAGGATGTCAAAAAAAAAAAAGGTGTGATATCATTTATGGACAGCCCCTTAGTGATAATGGCATGGCAACAGTCGATTCTTTTTAGAAAACTCATTTGGTGGTAATTATGCTGACAGGCAGCATTGAAAACAATCTAAACAGCCAGTAACACTCCTAAAAGGTATTTAACAATTTTTTTCAATGATGGATTTTAAATACTGTAAAAAAATATCATTGGAGAAATCACGACCTTGGGAAAAACACAAATTAGTAAAACTGAACAACTCTTTTTAGAGATTAAGTGATGGTTAAAATTTTGTACAGCAGCACTTCTTAAAATTATACACACTGTACAATTGCACACTCTTCATCGATTCTATCAACGATTGTTTTCATTCATCAGATAACTGGATATTTATTAACACAAACTCTCGTTCCACATTTACATTACGTGGATTTATGCACCAAAAAAAAATACCGACATACCAGTAGTTTTTGAAAGCATCCAGCATTGATTTAAAACAAAACAAAACTAAAAAAACCACCCAGATTAGTTTTGCTGCAAAACAAAATCATCTAGTAGTACACAAAAATTATCAAATAGTGTAGCGCCCAAATGGTTTTACACTCCAACAACTACACTTTTGTTTTTCATTTATGAATTAAAAAGGGATAGTATCTTTGAATCTAGAATTCTTTGCTCTCAACTTCTACGATATATTCAATTTTCTTCGCATAAAATACAAGCAACTTATCCGTTATTTGCTCATTCTCAAAATTTGCACAAACCTTCAACGCCTCTTGAAGTCAAAGTTGGTTTCCTTTTGCTAAAAGAAGTCGCGTGTGTTGAAAAAACAATATCAATTGAAAAAATTGACGAATTTGGTTATGGAAAATGCCGTTTGTTAAAACCTACATGATTGTATTGAATCGTAACGATGAAAAAACCTGTGACATTTGTTGCTCACAAAAATAGTGTTGTCATGTCTCCGCTAACAGGGTACCAAAATATTGACAATACTGTACTGATACTAGTCCCTGACCGAAGATCGAATCAGAAACACGAACAAGTCCACGCGCATGCGCAGAAAGGCATGAAGCAAAATCGCCCTTAGGCACTGACCCTCTTAATAACATTCAGTTGCTGTGTATAGTATTTCTAATTTTCCAAAAACTGTTTCCCAATAAATTATTTTAATTATGCTCTGATATTTATTATTTTAATGTAATTTACATATTTAATTAATTTTTCTTATTAAATTAATTAAGAGATACTTCGTTGCGTTGTTTACTTGTAAACATTTGTTAAAAATATTATGATTCCTTAATAGAAATATTAATTTATTCCGCCAGTAGATGGCGCCAAAACAACACAAGTTTAATTTTAGGAAAGCTAAAAGATTCAAAAAGTTAATAACGCACAGTAGCGGCTCGTCGGATCACGCGAGTTAATCAGCACTTTACCTAAAAAAATTGGGCGGTCGAACGGTAATTTAAATTCCAAATCCTTTTTATTTTTTATCAAATTTAAAATTTGATTAGAAAAATAAAATTCAAAATTTTATTTTGAGCCCACTATTTTTTTTTTTTTTTTAATTTAATTCCTTTAATATAATTGGAATTACATTCAGGAACAGAAGGCTACGTTTTTAAGTCAGCGCTTTAAACGCGTTAAACGCACCAACGAAATATTGCCCGCTGAGAAAAAGGGCCGAATGAAGCGACAATAGAAATTCAGAGCTGTGTTTCAAAACGGAAATGTTTTGCGAACATGGTTACCATGGCGATGGAATATTTACAACGAAATCAAGTATTGTCAGAGAAGAGAAATTTTTATCGCATCATCATGTCAGCTAGTATTGCCAGATCAGAGGTTTTACCTCTGAATCTAGAGGTTTTGCATGGGGAAAAAGGTAAAAATTACCAAAACAGAGGTATGGCTTGATCAGAAATAAAAATTGAGATTTTTGATTACCACAGAGGTTTCTAGAGGTAAAAAATTTTCTGTGGGGGTGTTACTGGTCAAAGAAAAAAAATTAAATCAAAGAATTGAATAAAACTTTGATTCAAACTACAAACAGTTTAGTGTTATATCTGTTAGAATTATTTAATTACCCTGAAGTATTTCGAGGCACGTTGAGTGGTAACAGTAGAAGCGTGTAATTTCGTTGTGTTTTTGTTTCTTAAGGGGACACAGGACCTTTAAATCTTTAAAAAATCGATTTTTTATTTATTAGTTTAAAAAATAATATCGATTTTTGGCAGTGTTTTAAAACAAACCGCATCAAAATTCTTCAATTACTTCTTGCACTATTGTATAAAATAAAAATAACTATTACATGTTACCTTGTTACCAAGTTCCAACTTGAACGCTCTTTTTCTCAAAATCACTTTTTCTATATTGCGCAGAGATTATCTTCAGATCTATGCGCACTAGAGTTCTGAAATTTTTAATATGCTTTTATATCATAAATACCTATATTTTAAAACCAACTGACAAAGTAAAAATATATTTTCAATAATTTAAAAAAATATGATATTTAAAATATGTCGATTTTTTATATAATTGCTATATATTGTTTTTTATACATTTTAATGACTTATTTCTTCCATATTTTCTGGTTTTAGGTTAAAGCTGGTACCTTTCTTGGTAATTTGTGTGTGTGTATGTGTGAATGAAATGTTTATGCGTGATAATGGGAACCGTATCATTAACAGTGTGAACAGAAGATATATACACATTAATAAACCTGTGAAATGAGTAAATTCCGCCTTACTTCCCCACCCCTTTCCTTGCAATTATATGCTACACTGTACCGCACCATGATCGTTTTAACACACTAGAACAATGTTTCTTAAACTTTAGTCGCCCATGTACCACTTTAAGCATTCCTTTATTTATCACGGACCATTGAGGGGTAGGAATCCCCACCCCATTAAAAAATATATTTCCTGAAATTAAGGTTGCCAATTATGGTTAATGGTATTAAGCCCTACTTAGACACTGTCATACTAATCCCTCTCCACCTCTCCCAAGGAAAAGCATAACCAAAATCACCCTCGATTTATGTGATCTCTTGGTAGGCTCATGAACGTAAACTGGCAGGGGACATTTGTTCACCTCTTGAAATATAATTTGTAGTTAATTTTAACTCGTTTTGTGGTAAATTTTTTAAGCTTTTTGGGTTTTTTACTTTAAAAAAGCACTAACTTTTGGCAAAAAAATCTCTAAAATATCCGACCATGTTCTTAAAATATGGGTTGGTTGCCAAACTCACCTGAAACAAAATAATTTTTAGACTAATGCTATTTGATGAAAAGAGTGTCAGCTACGATCGTATTTTATCAAATTTTTAATGAAAATGACATCACTAATTTAATTAAATAATAATAAGCAATGTAGAAAACATGGATGTATTCAGAGGATTCAAATCTTTCACAAAATGCCGTAAAGTAAAGTTTATAATGGGTAATATTCATGAGAAATGTTTTAAATTTCACCTGAACCTAAATTCTAGCTTCGCCGGCAGTTTCTACTTTTTTCTTCTGAAATTTGATGATGATCCTGCGGACCGCTTGATAAGTCGCCACGGACCACACTTTGAGAAACACTGCACTAGAAGAATAGCGAGAAGCTTGCTAGGAAGGATGAGACGTCCTTTCCACTTTCCTCACGTGACTAATGAATTACGTTTAACATCACGTGATGTGGAGCCGCTCGAAGAGCAGTCGTTAAATTGGGGACACTGCTGTGTCCATCTTTTATATGGTCCAAAGTTCAGATATGCGCACTATGCTACAAGTTCTCAAACCGCCTAGGAAATCAATATTTCCGTTACTTGATTCGTTAGGTTAAACTTAAGAGGTTCCTTTACAATATGACGTTTCCCTTAAATGACCAGGTATGTATTTTTATTAGAAACCCCATTTTCCAAGCGGAATAACGATGATAAAAAGATTTTTTAAGTAAGGAAAAGCCCATGATTGTAAGTAAAGTTGCAAAAAAAGGACAAAGTATATAATTGGTATTTTAAGATTTCGTGATATTCGGAGTTTGAATGGCTGTGTGGGAGTTATTATTTAAATAAACTTTTTTGTATGCCATGTTTAATCATTGGTGTTAAATCAAATGTGTGGAATAAGAGTGGTTTCAATGATTTTGGTAACGTTACCCGTGCTCTTCACAAACATAAAGGTTTTTTTACCATGTGGATTGTACATTATGTTTTTCAAACTTAAAAAAAAATTTAAGTGGTATTGAGGATGCTTTAAAAGAATACTTTAGGCAATATATATTAAACGCTTCAACGAAAATATGCAGCTTAATGGACGTTTCATTCAATTGCCCGCCCATTCGTGCTGTTCTTTACTTGGGGAAGCAAGAATTAGCATTTCGTGGTCATCACAAAGATGTAACCTCCACTAATCATGGTAATTTTAAAGAATTGTTAGAAACCTTTATTTCGATAAGCCCTGTGGACATTCATGAGCACTTTTGAAAAATCACACCCATGTTTGCCGGCAATTCTAAGACTATTCAGAATGAAATAATTGACTGCATTTGGCAATATATCAATGAACATATCGAAAAAGAAATAAAGGATTGCATTTTTTTCTATACAAGTAGACGATTCCACAGATATTGTCCAAAAATCTCAATGTAGTATCATAATTAGGTATGTTATTGCTGGTGGAAAGTCAGTGGAAAGATTTTTGGGATTTTATGACGTCAGTTCCAATCGGACTGCCGAAGCATTGTTTAACCTTGTATCAAGATGCCTCGAAAAATTTAACTATAAATCAAAACTTATAGGATTACGTTTTAATGGGGCAAGCGTAATGTCAGGGCACTTAAATGGTCTTCAGTCCAAAATTAAAGAAGTAGCGCCACAAATAGTTTTTATTAATTGTTTGGCACATCGTCTGAATTTAGTGCTACAACAAAGCTGCAACAGCATTTCACAGTGTCGCATATTTTTTGCAACTAAAAGCGACATACCTGCATTTTTTCATCATTCTGCCAAACGAACTCACGTGGTCGATACAGTCGTCGGAAGACGAATTCCTACTTCTGTTATTACGCGATGGACATCAAACTCTAAAATGTTGAGTGTTATAAATAAAGAATGGGATTCTTTAAAAGAAGTATTTACTGAGATTATGAACGATCCAACCTCCGATCAAACTTCGCTTAGGCAGAGTGTCGGCTATTTAAATATATTTAACGACTTTGAATTTTCACTTTTGGTTGTTGTTTTTAACCATATTTTTGGACTTACGGATGTTCTCTTCAATGTACTACAAAATAAGTCATTTGACATTAATTTTTGCATCTCACAAATTAAAAATACGCAGATTCTTTTAAACAGCAAACGAAAGGAGAATACGTTCGTGGAAATTTTCGAATTAGTGATTTCGAAAACAACAGTTCCAACTGAACACCGTGAGGGACAAAAAAAAAGTGACGCTCACACAAAATAAAGTTCTTGCAAAATATAAAATTCATATTTTATGAAATATTAGATACATTTCATTACAGATTACTACACGTTTTCAAGATATGGAAAAGCTTCATTTTATTACATTAATGGATACTTCAAAATTTATAGAGTATTCCAATAAATTTCCTACGGAAGTAATAAATAATTTAAATGTGTACTACCCCAATATATTTACTGACTTCCAAAGATTGAAAAATGAATTAAAACACATATATCTGGATAAGCAGTATAGAGATATGAAATTACAAACATTCATGGAAATTTTAACAGAAAACAGATACATTTTTAAAGAAGCTTATAAACTTTTTTGCTTAATAGTGACTATTCCGTCCACTAGTGTTTCCGTAGAACGGAGTTTTTCTTGCTTAAACAGAATCAAAATCAGTCTACGTAATACGATGTTAGAAGACAGACTTAGAAACTTGTTAAAAATTTCAATTGAAAAGGAACTACTAAAAGAGTTAATAGAAACTCAACCATTTTTTCACATCATCGACAAGTTTGCAAGTCTAAAAGAATCGAACTTATATTCAAAAAATAAAGACTAGATAAGCAGTCCGATATATATATATATATATATATATATATATATATATATATATATTGTGAATATTTGGAATGTTATGCATGACAGATTATTGAAATTTTAAATTAAAACGTTTTTATTGTTGACGTATTTTAACAATTTTATGTATATAATGAATAATTTTATATGTTTTGATAATATTTAAATTTCATACAATTACTAGTGCATGCGAAATTTTTGTATTGAAAGGTCTTATGTGTAAATAATTGAATTATTTAAATACATCCATATCTTTAAATTATATATATATATATCATAATAAATACAATTATTTTGCTAGAAAACGGAAATTTATTGGCCACTTTTCCGGTTTCTTTGGGGGGTGGAGGAGGGGCTCGCCGCTTCTTAAAGTCACGAGCTACCACTGATAATGTATACTCTATTTGACGGTAGAGAAATTATTCTCGTTAAATAGATGTGATTTTGGCATTTTAAGATCAAAGGGGATTTCGGGAGGTAGAAAAATAGCAAAATCAATTTCGGTGTATAATTAGGAACAGAGAAGATGGCATTGTTTGCACCATTTACCCTTTTGAATTTCCTGTCGCTTCTTAACAAAACATGTCGATAAAAATATGGAGTAAAGAATTTACTTTACTAGAAAGAAATTCTTAAAATCTTACGAGTTAATAATGTTTTCAGTGATGTTGCCAAAAGAATTGCAAAGTATTTTTAAATGAACAGCCTTTGTAAGTTAAAAACTTTAGATTGTAAAGATCCATTTATAATTTTAGAAATCTGACGTGTGCCCACACACACGCACAATAAGATCTACTTGTAACAATGTAAAGAAGAGTGTAAAGATTCCTAAGATCCCATCTACCATTAATTTTCGTTGTCCTCGTGAAACACAAACCTGTCTTCATCAACGCTTCTTTTATGCCACTGATAAATACTATATTTCTCACTGTTTTCATAAATCGAAAGTACTGAAGGAATAGTGAATTCAAAGGCGGCTTTAGGGTAAGGCGAGTCAGGATACAACCTAGGGCCTCGCGCAACACTTCATTGGTTGCACTGATTTAAAAATCACTGATGATAAAAGTCATCAGACGGAGCTAGGTCAGGACTATAGGCCGGATGTGCTAACAGTTTCAAAGCAAGTTTTCTTAATGCTTCCATAGTGTGTTTGGCTATATGAAGACGAGCATTGTCATGGTGGCAAATGACATCATGTTTCAGCTTTTCTGGTCTTTTATGACGTATAGCTTCACATACTGGACCTTTAAGCAGGTTAGAGTAGTATTCTGAATCTATTGTACGTTCTCCTTTCAAAAAATGAACGTACATTTAATAATAATAATCGATATTATAGTAACAGGTGACAGCAGAATTAAAGAGAAGGAATTCGAAAAAATCTCCAAATATCGTGACCTTGCAATAGAAATTAATAGACTCTGGAAAAAACAAGTAACAGTCATCCCGATTGTGATAGGTGCACTGGGGGCCATCACACCTAATTTAAAAAACTTCCTAGAAAAACTGGACATTACTGACATAACGACAACAGACCTACAAAAAACTGCCTTACTGGGCACCGCCTATATTTAAGAAGGTATATGGACAGTTCTCAGGTTTCTGGGTGAGACTTGAACTGAACCAAGAACTCCAGATCAAGAGGATAGTGATTATCTCCTTGATGCTGTGTAACACAACAATGTATACCAGACATAATAATAATAATAAAACGTACATTAAAAAATACGCAGAAGAAATTTTTGAGTCCCTCCCCCACACAAAAAAAAGGCTGATAAAAATTTTTCGGCTAGAGGTTGATGAACGCCTGCACTGTTCGTTGTCGCACACACATGCCCCGATTTAAATTTATCATGCCATAAATAAAGAGCAGATTTACTCATGCATTCATTACCATACTGTATTTGTAATCTTGACAAAATTTCGTTAGGTTTAACGCCATGTTTGATTAGAAATTTTGCAGTGGAACGTTGCTTAATGTTTGAAAAGCCTTCTTCTTCAGCCTCTGTATTGTAGCGCAAAATTTTAGCAGATGCTAATGCTTTTCTGCCTAGGTTTGATATGTCGAGGAACTATGTTGATGAAACGCTATAGATGGAAACACACACAAAGTCGAGGAAGGAGCACAACAGGGAAGGCTGATTTATCACAATCTAAAATATACTTTGGCGACAAGGAGAAAATGATGTTGGCAAGTTCAAACTCTGAAGGGATTTTGTTTGGATGGCTAAATTTCTTGAGCCATGAAATAGTCTATGGTCATTTGAGTCTAATGTGGAGCAAGTTGCACATATAGGACTGTAACTAATTCTCCATCGATGTAAGACCGATTTAGTAGGAAGGCTATTAGTTATGAATCGAATAAAAAGGGTCTTTTGTCTCCTAGAAAGAGGAAGATCAAAAAGTGAAAAATTGAGAGGTATAAAGCAATACTGAAAGTAATGATCACTATCTTTCCATCTGTCGATAAGGGAGTGATGGAAGGATTGTTTTAAAAGTCTTAATTTCTCATTAATCATAGACCATTGTAAATGTGCTGTAGGATGATATTTGTTTCTAGTTAGAAGGTCTGCTTTAATTTTGATTGGAATCCCTGAGTGACTTGGAACCCAAATTTGATAGAAGGCCACATCTTTTCCAATTAAGTTCGCCAGAGCTTGGAGAATATTAACAATTGTGGAATTCTTTCTTTTGAAATTTTTAATTGGTTGTAGAACTGATCTGTTATCGCAGCAAATGATTACTTTTTTTATGTTGGAAGTTAATGTTGAAAGGATGACAAAAGCTTCTGCTGTAAAAATTGAGTAATCATTTGTAATTGTGTGTCTTAAATTTTTATTTATATTTATTATTGCGAAAGCTGTATGGTTCTCTTCTTTTGAACCATTAGTACCCCATTATTCAAAATTTTTAAAGTTGTCTTTGATGCATGCATTAAATAGGGATATTATTTCATAATTTTTTAAAGTTTTATTTTGAAATGGCCACTCATCAATCATGATGCGGTTTGAAATCATTGATCTATTGAGAAGAATATTTATCGGTAAATTCCAAGAAGGATTTCCTTTGTAACATTCCTTCAATGAATTGTTGAAATTTATCATCCACTCTTTCGTAGTTGGAGAATATTTATGGGATTTTATAAGCAATTTTTTCTATTTTTTCCAGGTTGGGGCATTTTTTTTTCCACACCATATGTGAAAGAGAAATTTGTAAAAGCCATATTTAAAGGTCAGATCTAGGTCCAGATTATTTGTAATAAAATTTGTCAGAGCATTTGATGATGATTTCGGAATTTCAAGAGCTTTCTTGAGGTTTCCATTTGTAATGGGGTTAAGAGCTTTAATTGTGGATATAGGAGAGACGCAAAATAGCGGAGCACCATATGTAATTTTATTTTTAAAAATCGCAAAGACCATGTTAACTAAGATCTTTGTTGGAGCATCGTTGAAACTAGAGGAAATAAATCTAAAAATATTAGTGAGGGCTTCTGTTTTATATTTCAAATTTTTGAAACGGAGATTCCATTTCAAATTCTTTGATGCCTAGTATTTTAAGATGATTTGAGATTGGCAAGGGTGAGCCATAAAGGTTTAAATTTGAAATAGAAGATAATTTTCTGTTCGCTATAGAAATCCATTCACTTTTCTCTTCCGCAAATTCAAGTTTCCAATTTTTTGCCCATGTTGTTATGGAATCTATAGATTTTTGTAGATTGTTGATAGCTAGATTACGGTCTTTATTGTGACTTATAAGGAGAATATCATCAGCATAGATGTTCATTTCACAGGAATAAGCTCCTGATTGAAAGATGTCATAACAATATAATAAAAATAAAATGATTGATAAAACTGCTACTTGAGGAACGTCTTTGTTGTAATTAAAATTATTTGAAAAGATGTTTTTCCATTTAATTTTGAAT
>QLNU02014176.1:158351782-158377026 GCA_006491805.2 Dysdera silvatica
ATAAATTCTACGGACAGAACTCATAAAGCCATTTATAACTCAATTACAGTGAATTTACAAATATAAAAATTATATTAAAAATGTATTTCTTTACACTAAAAACTTGCATTAATTAAATATTTAAACCAATATTTTGTTTTGGCCATTTTTGAGCTTAATATAAAGATTGTTAACTATATAATCGCAAAGCTGATGTTTCATCTTCTATTTCATTTGAAGTATGTAGACTAAGAGAAAAAGAGGCTTGTATAATCAAAACTTCTTTATAGATTAGACAATTTAGTTGAAACACTCTCTCACTTCCAAGTTTTAGAGCAGTTATAGATTTGATACTTTCCTCCTGAGAACATACGAAAGTTTAATAATTTTATATAAATTACATTAGTTTTGGTGCAAAAGGGTAATTTTTGGAAGAGGTTTAGTCAAAAGTACAAAACTTTTCAAAATTATTTTAATAAGTTATTTATTATAACAATGAATTTCAAATTTCCCTGACTTTGGCCTTTGTATTTCAAATTTCCCTGATTTTTCCAGTTAGTAAAAACTTTCCTGGCCTTACCAGATCCATAGACACACTGTACTTAATAAGTAAAAGGAAATTTATGTTCCAGCATTGCATCCCAGGAAAGCATTTTTATTTTTGGTCTTGATAAATGAAACTAGCTACCACAAAAGAAACCAGAACTTATATTAATTGAAAAGAATAAAAAAATTATTTCCAAGAGTAGTTTCATTGCAACATATGGTTCGAAGCTCAATCCTGGTAATGTAAGCTTCTTTTCTTTTTTTAATTTTGCCATGGAAAATAACACCATTCAATATAAAATACAAGAGTGAAACATGCAGTAACTGAAAAACAAATGGTTTTATTAACTACCTCCATAATTCGAATTTCATCACTAAATATGATTAAGGCCATGCTAAGGCAGTTTTTGTTGAGGTGTCAGACCTAAATTAATTCCCCATTCTGACACTAACCGCTTCAAGGGGATGGGAGCACAGCACTCAACCTTAAATTCATGACTAATGGAACCATTCGCCATAAAGAGAGCGAGAGAGAGAAGGTGCAGAATATGTGATAACAAAAAAAACTGAAGAATTATCAACAGAAGCTGAGATTTCTCAGCAAATATAAGTAAAATGTATAAATTAGACATTCCCCAAATAATGAAACACCTAATAAGGAAAAAAGAAATTGCCAAAACAAAATTTAAAATTAATTCATCATACCATGAAAGCTATATCATATTTTAATGACACAGAGAGATTCTAGAGAACATTTTCAACATACTTGCATGAAATCACTCCACTTAAATGACAGATTGATAACTCCACTTTTGAATAATTTTTATGTTTAATGGCAAGCATGGAAATATATTTTCTTGCTTCCAACTAAATAATTTTAATAAAAGATGTTAACAACCCATATAACTTCCATTATCACTTTTAAGATTAATACCTTGTGTAATCATTATCGATATTTGTAGTCTATATGAGTATTATACTACTCTAAAAATGTACTACTGTTATAAAAGCATGCAAACCAAAATTAGTGAAAAGTGATTCATAATACAAGTGTCAGTATGACACGTTTAAAATCACATGTACATGAGAAACCCTCAAGTTAGAGCCAATTTTACATAGAAATAAATCAACACATACAATTGCTAAATCTTTTTAATAATCATATGCTGTTACATAATGCAAACACACAGTTGCATTTTAAAGAGAACAGTTGCCTGCTTCATGTTCATACAATTAATCAACTATCTTTATCAAAATGTGCATGGTACACACATCTGATACGAGATAAAGTGGAAAAGCATTCAGTTTTGCGAATGTATTCTTTTCAGTTATTCTTTAAACACAAGAATGGAAATAAGAATAATCATTCTTTTAAGGATTATCATCATTCACTTTAAGAATTATTTATTCCCTGCACACCTCCATCATCTAAATTCTTAGAATAATGTTAGAATTAACGTTATCACCTTCAACACATGGATCAGAATTATTAGTTTTGGCATTACTGCTCCTCTAAATATGGAAATATGCAATTAACACTATTTCATAAATTGTGACCAAGAAAATGTCCCGAGTGCAATGAAAATCACAAGGCCAAATTCAAGAAAATGTCCTTTGCATGTAATGACTAACCTGACCATACATCCCGCTTTGAACGAGACCGTCCCGTTGTCCCCAAGCATAGCTTCGGAGCGCTGAAATATCCTGTTTTCAGAAAGAGAAGAACCTAAGTAGCGTGGTGATGACAGGGCATGCCCAATACGTCTCACCCATATTATGTAAGTCGGTCAGAAGCCTACTTGTTTGCACATCTTTCTTGATGATTGATCGTTTTTTTATCGATGTGTTATCATGGTTAATTTAATTTTTTTATGTGACCTCTCCATTTTAAGAATGCCTAAACACAACCGCACGTTTAATGTTAACTTACAAAGTACCTGTTTATAAAGCAAAGACGTATTCCATCAGACATCAGATGTGAAAAGTGTCGTACAGAATTTAACATGGCCCATGGAGGTTCCAGCGATTTTAACCAACATTTAAATCAGAAAAACATAAAAATTCCGATCTTGCTACCGCTTCAAATTTTTCGATACTTAATACTTTTAAAAAAACGGATTCACCAACCTTGAAAGATCTGAAAGTTGCTGCGACGAAAAGCATCTGGGTTTATCATAAGGTGCAAGAGAACCACAGTTTTTGCTCAAATGATTGTGCCTCTAAGTTAATTCAAGCATGTTTTGAACAGAAAGTTAGATGTTCTCGTATGGAAACAGAAGCTAATATTGTAAATGTGTTAGCGCCAATAGTAATACGTAAATTACAAGCCCGCCTCAGCGAATTCAACTGTGTTACTATATTAACTGATGCTTTAAACCACAAGCCTATGAAAACATTCCATTTAGTTCGCTTCTGATCATACACAAGTCAAACTTTTAGAATTTCAAGACCAACCGGGCGAAACATCATACATTGTCAATTATCTAATAAATTTATTCTACAGAAAAATATAAGACCACATAAATTATTTATTTTCACACGTTCATTCCAGTGCTTTTCATTAACAAAAACTATGAACAAATATACGTTTTCTTGAATAACATACTATTACCGAAAAATTAGTAGATGTCCCATTTATTTTTTTCCTCAAAACGGGACATACGGCGTATGTCCCGTTTTGAGGGAAAAAAATAAACGGTCACGTTAGTAATGACATATTCTCTTCTTGCATTAACATCTAAACAATGAAAAGTAACTTTGTATTCAATAAATTTTAATGAAGTTTATATTCAGGATTCCTGTGTTCATGTGCTAAATTTCAGCACATGTGGTGTGGATATTTATTCTGTATAATTCATTGACAACACATCTTGTTTACATGGCACAATAGTCCAAATTATGCTGTGCCCATGAATCCCCAAAACAATGCAAATGGTTAAGAATGCTTCCATTACTGTTCCCCATATGAAAACATTTCATTTTTATTACAAGTGAATATGGCACAATCACTTGAGAATGAAGAATTACAAAAGTCGTGAATAATTACTTTAACAGGGTATATTAAAAAACGAAAGAAAACAGCAGTAGACAAGATTCTTGGAAAGTGGTGGAAATCCTCTTCACTTCAATACTAGTCTATAATTAAATGTAAGGCATTCTTCCTTGACCCTCAACGTTTTTGGCTTTGAAATACACAACATCTCATAACTTAATAATGTACTAACGTATCACCAACGATGGATACACTGTAAAACTGCATATTTTTCTCACTTTATGCCAAGTAGTGTGCTAAGGAACGAAAGAAACGATGCTTAACAAGGTGAATTTAAAAAAAAAAAATGCCAACGTATATATTATAACAAAGGAACCATGATTGATAAGGTGGCTTAAACAGGGGAAGTTACCTTAACAAGGTACCTCTTAGCTAGTTATATATGTGAATGTGTATATACTTTCAAAATGCAATATACATAGACAAGTATAAAAAAACGTATCACTTAAAAATTACGAAACTTAAGATTATGGAGTGCAATGGGAATATATAAATAGAAATTTGTAACGACTTGGATCAACTTGTAAGCCGTCCTATTCATTATAACTTGTAAACATCACTTATCTATAGTCATCAATAGCATTCATCATTAAAGGCATTTTGGGAGTCACAGCGATGTAAAAATATATTCTATTGAAAGTTATTCACACTACTTCTAGTAATTCGAATAAAGGCAATGGTTTACATAGACTGTTAATGGTCAATACGAATTCTATTGACAACGTGTAAGACTAAAGGGGTTCCTGGCGCATGTGCATTCGTTTATGACTACTATACAATGCACTCTTATCAGCAAATGCTTTACCACACACTTCACATTCGAAAGGTTTCTCACCCGTATGTATTCTGACATGACACACCAAGTGCCCCTTCTGAGAGAAACGTTTGCCGCAAATTTCACAATCGAATGGTTTTTCGCCCGTGTGCACTCGTATATGGCGATCCAACTGGCTCCGTTGAACGAATGCTTTAGCACAAATCTCACACTCGAACGGTTTTTCACCCGTGTGGCTTATCTTATGGCGATTCAAATTACCCAGATCGACGAAGGTTCGGAAACAGATCTGACATTCGTAGGGTTTCTCGCCAGTGTGTCTCATCTTGTGACACTCCAATGTACTCTTAAAGGGAAAAGATTTGAGACAGATATCACATTGGAAAAGAGGTTCTTCACTATGCTTCCTCTTATAGTGAGTTTGCAGGCAACTTTTTCGCGAATAGAATTTGTGACAAATTTCACACTGAATAGGCTGCCCATCCGTGTGAATTCGAACATGATTCTTCAACTCACTTCGACTTACACATGTTTTACGACAAATCTCACACTCAAATGGCTGCAGAGTGATTCCAATTCCACTCTGCGTGTCAGAGTTCGAACTAAATATCTCCCACGTCTCCAGGTTTGCTGCTGATGGAGGACACTCAAAAGAGAAAAGTCAGAATATCTTTCAAAAACTCTGCTTTAAATTCTTAACTACTCCGGTCAACGTACTCACTCAAACTGATCTTGGATATGTTCTGTTCTATGAAACCTCAGTAAAAACTAATTTTTTTACCCTATGTGTAGTTTAATTTGCAAATTAAGCTTCTTGTGCAATTCACCAAATAATAAAATACCCAACAGTTTGCTTTATTTCTTCTGTTTATCTCGCTTCACCTAAGAAAAATCAATTAAAAAAAGATATGTTAATTGTAAAATAAGCACATACTAATAACAATTTACTATAAACATAAAATTATATCTAATGACCTAAAACTTGCTTTTACATGAAATTATTAACGAAGTAAGAACACTAGTATCTAATGAGTAAAATAAATGAATACTTTTGAAGTACATTAAAAGTAGTGATACAACGAATGTCAGTTTAGCCACATACAGGATATCCAAGCTGAATTTAAACCAGATATCCAATTTTTTTAAAAAAAATAGATTTTAATTTTAAATATGACAAATGGATTTTAATTTTATAGTGAATTTTAAAGGAAATTGATATTCAACCTCAATTGTGTGTTTAATTATTGTGTTTGCGTATCAAACAGAATCTCCAGCTTCAAATGAAAGGATATATGAAATTGGACAAGTCTCAAAATTACAATATAGGGTGATTCAGAACTAATGGAGCACACTGAAAGGGGTGGTAAACGACATTAAAGAAGCCATATCTGGCAAAATCCCTATGTCCGCAAAGGAGCCGATTTGGCTGTAGAATGAATCTATTATATACATCCACATAGTTGGCAATTACATGTACCAAACAATTTTGACACATAATTTAAGTGATTGACCTAATAATGCAGCAGAGGCAAAATAAAAATCGGAAATTCCCTTCCCTGGCCCTGAGTAGTGTTGCCATTTAGTCATCAAAGGTGTAGAAAATGATTGCTTTACCATACTGGAGGCAACTGGAAATTGTCAAGCATGCGTAATAGGTGAAGGCCATCAAAAGAAACAACTTTGGTCCAGTTAACTGATGTCCGAAAATGAGCCACTCTGGAACTCTAGTGATATTATTTGCATCCACATTAGTTAATCATGTAACAAAATTTGGAAAATTTGCCGTTTTAGCCTAAAACCATATTGGAAAAGGTTTCACTACTTACTATAGTCCAAAATAACTTCCCATGGCCAAATTTATGCAGTTGGGGAATTCATGACAGTTCACATTTGGGCCATGTTTGCATTGTTTCTCAATTGACAATTCCTAATTGTATCCAGTATAGTAAAACAATCATTTTCCGTACCTTGATAACTGAATGGCAATACTACTCACGACCAAGGAAGGGAATTTCTGATTTCCCCTCTGCTGCATTATTAAGTCAATCACAAATTATATGTAAAAAAAAATTTTGTGCATATAATTGCCACGTAACAACAATGTGGATGTAAATAATACTTTCACTGTACAGCCAAATCGGATCCTTTGCGGACCTGATTTCGCCAAATATGGCTTATTTGGCGTCCTTTACCACCCCTTTCAGTTTGTTCCATTAGTTCTGAATCACCTATATACACAACATTCTGGGTATTTAACGTCGCTCAGATGCTAGAATTTAGGACAGGTTATCAGCCTCAGGTCGCGAACCGAATCATGATCGCAAGCGTGTTATGGATGCAGTGGCGGTATAAGCGGCTAATGGACCTGGTGGCCGCCAGGTGCCCTGAGCTATAGAGAGTCCTAGTTAAAAACTGCCACAACACAAAAAGCGAAAGATGCAATATTTAATATTATTCATGCATTCTACGTATATAAGTACAGAACGTTCTTTTATTAAGTTATAGCTAATTAAAAATCATGTTAGTTTAACAATGAGTGCAATAACGATTAAATGTTACTGTCAAAAATGTATTTTCACCATGTGTAATTAAATGAGCGAAATGAGAATTAAATGAAATTTTAAATTATAGTGGTGGAAACCCTGTTCTCAATAACGTCATTTTCTTATAAAAAGCTGAGGATAATGAAGCGCAAGCTTGTTTTGATAGTGCAATGACACCAGTTCATTTCCTTGCTAATATGACAAATCCAACTAGCTATTTCAAGTGCTGGAAGAAATGGCATGCAACTATCTGCAAAATATAAACCCGCAATATGTGCACAGTTCACAATTAAGTTTCAGTCTTGTCAGAATTTGCATGGTGGAAGAACTTACAAAAAAGTGGCATCGATAATGATTTCTTAGAACTGATGGCACACCTGCAAGGATGCCCAGCATCATCAGCATCTTTACAGGGAATTTTTTCAAACTTTTCTTTTATACGAGGGGCGTTCGATAAATATTTCCCCTGACCCATTTGTGACTTTTATAAGAGGCTGAAATTGAACATGCATCATGGTACATATCTCCATAGATAATATGGTAATTTGCAGCTTTGAACTACTAACAGTTTCTCTTCTACAGGTGCGAACATGGAGTAACGTATAATCATGAGACCAGTTGAATGCAGAGCGGTCATTAGGTTCTTGTACTTGGAAGTCCAAACACCACGGGAGACATTTGATGAGATGAAAGAGACTTATGGGGAGGATGCTCCATCATATGACATAGGCAAACACTGGAGATCATCAGTTCAAGTGTGGTTGGACTTCAGTGGAAACGGCTCCCATTCTAAGGCGGTCGCAGTCTGTCATTGACGAAGACACCATCCAGAAAGTGAGGCCACCATTTTGAAGGAGTGCCGCATAACCGTTCGCCAAATAGCCACACATGCCAAAATCATTTTTCTCTGACAAACCGTCATCCATGACCATTTGCTCATGGGGAAAAACTTTCTCATGGAGCGTTCCACGGTTGTTAACACCTTTCCAAAAGCAAGAATGAGTCACATACTCACGGGGTCTTTTGGCCATGTGCTAAGAAAACAAGGATGACTTCTTCAACAGGCTAATTACATGGGGTGAAACATTGATCGATCATTGTGACCAAGAGACTAAATCCCAGTCCAAACAATATAAGCACTCTGACTCACCACCTCCAAAACAGGCCCATGTCCACCCATCAGTGGGTAGGGTCATGCTCACGGTCTTTTGGGACCAACCCGGAGTAGCGATAACGGATTACCTAGAAAATGGTACCACAGTTACTGGGACATACTACGCTTCACTGTTGTAGAAATTGTGGAAGAACATCAAAATGAGAGGAGTGGTATGCTGACCAAAGATGTTTACCTCCAGCAGGATAACGCCCTTGCTCACAACTCGCATGTTGCTTAGATGAAACTATGGTCTTGTGGCTATGAAATCCTTCCAAACGTCCCTTATCCTCCTCGCACCATCGGTCTTCCACCTCTCCCCAACCAAGAAGTTATTTTTGAGAGAAAAACGTTTCCTAGATGATGATATGCTGATTTCTAAGGACAA
Organism: Dysdera silvatica; assembly: GCA_006491805.2. Lineage (NCBI taxonomy): Eukaryota > Metazoa > Arthropoda > Arachnida > Araneae > Dysderidae > Dysdera > Dysdera silvatica. The sequence goes on from QLNU02014176.1 coordinate 158,360,219, forward strand.
GTCATGGCTTCTGATGCAATCTGCCGACTTCTACAAAAGCGGTCTCAACAGCTGCATAAAGCGATGAGAGAAATGTGTGGCTCTTGGTGGTAGCTATGTAGAGAAGGACTAATAATGCCAAGTTGAGTTTGTCTTACTCCACAGGACGTAGATCAGGGGAAATGTTTGTTTGTTTGGCTTTTTTATGGCGCAAGAGCATCTGGGCTATACTGCGCCAAACATGGTAAAATCAAAGACTGTTGGAAATTTTTATTGGACACCCCTTGTACATAATAAACTGAGAAACAGACTTGGTTTAGAAACAGCTTCAAAATTGGTGTTTCGCTATAAAATGCTAAAAGTGGCAATTAAACATGCAGAGTTGGACTGCTAATTTATGATTTGATGATAAATGTTTGCAATTTATATTTCTGTGTGTTCTCACTAATGTATGTATAAGTTCAATTTTTGTGTTCCCTTCCTTTCTTCTATATATGTTTAGCTTCTTGTATTAATAAGAGAAATATTATGATTTTTGAACTCGCATGGTATGTTTAATCATTTTATTTTGCACTGATAAGGTAAATTTTTTGTTTTGGTATTCGAAGGTTTGGAAAACGTGTGTAAACTTTCAATCTTAACAGCAATTTCATGAATTTTTAGTTTATTAACAATACGAAGATATAATTTTTTATGTTTGTTTGCTGATCTGTTAACCTGTTATAAGAGAAAGTTTGTAATTAAAAGGAATAATTGTGATAATAGGAATTTATGCATTAATAGTTTCAATTTAATAAATAAAATCCAAAAGAATAACTTATATTGCGAATTTTTTTTCACAAAAATTTGAGTTTTTCCCACATATGGGTAAACTAGGTATTTCCCAGGACAGTAAAAACCGGTTTTTACCATGGTATTTACCGGGGATGGGAAAAACTTGCCAACCCTGTTCTAAACTGACATAGAATAATCTCGTTCTAGACTTTTTATTATTTATTAGTGATGAATTCAGGCTCAATTTTCAAAGCCTGAGCCCGAAGACTTGCAATTTGAGCCCACCAGAGCATGAATTACTTTATGGAAATTTGAGCCCGAGCCCAAAACTTCAATATAGAAAAGTCAGTTTTGTGCTTCGGTTACTTCAGTCTTTCGAGCCTGGGCCATGTCTCATTTCTATTATTCACCCAGTTTTATAATGTAAGGACAGTAACGATCATGCTGTACCATAAAGGTTAAATTTCAGTCGCCACCGACCCCAGGGCGACTAAATATTGAGAAATGGCGATTAAAAATACGACTTCAGTCACCATCATACTCGCCACTTTATTGTTTCCCAATGCAATCTTGTCCATTTTGACTCTGCAGGGAGGTCTCATTCTGAATCCACAAACTACTTAATATTCTTAATGAAAAATGTTGATCAAACAAACCCTCCTAAGGCTTCAGTATTTAAATGTTTTGCAGCCATACGAAAGTGACTACAACTTACATGAAGTGGTCTCTAATAAAGAGGGTACTGCTAGCCAGTGGCGACTAACCAAACACATGAGTTTTAAGCTTTACTGTATCATTACGCAATATTTATGAATCCATATGGATACCCTTAGAATTTTAAAGTTTGGTGAAACCTCCATGAACAACAACTGGTTTTTTTTTAAACGAATTTTCTTTCTTACAGACTCAATATTAAATACACCCCATTAAGAGACTGTCGCAAATAATCTTCTTTCTAGTAACAACAATTTTTTTAAACCTGAGAAAGGGGAAATGTCTTTTTTTTTATGACCTTAAAAACTGGGTAAACAATTTAGCGACGACTTTCACTTTCAAAATTTTATTTAAATTTAAAACCGAATTTAAATTTCAGAACCCTTCTTTTTCAGTTTTTAAATTTTCCAGCCACATTTTGATGAAGAATCGTCATCAGATATCACAAAAAGAAAAAAGCTATCTGACTATATTATTCTCAGGATGTACTTGATGTGAATAGATTAATGGAAACATCCGCATCCATTAAAAGTAATGTGCTGTATTTATTTTCTAAACTTTAAAATTATTTAGGGGAAAAAATAAGTAAATTTTAACAGAACATTGTATAATTAAAACCAACTGCTATTTCTTTTTTTAAGAAAAACTAAAAATGTCAGTTTCAATTAAAATTTTAAATTACCCCCATTTTTTTTCATACTTGGCATCCTGTGATAAAACCAATTGCTTTTAATACGAACAGTTTTCTGAAATCTCATCAGAGTGTATAGCATACTATCCTTTCCGGATAAAACAATTTACTGTTTAGATGAACAGCTTTTCCGTTCCCCCTTGGTGCTCGTCTTAACGAGGTTCAACTGTATTTTACTTGTGTTTTCTAACTACTAATACATCCATGATGTATGTTTATAAAAACAATGACAATACAAAATTAATACAGTGAAACCCGTACATAAAATGCTACAGCCTATAACAACACATAGCATGGTCCCAACAGTGTTGCCAGATCTGAAGATTAAAAAGTAGCAAACTGTGCTCCAAAAGTAGCGGATTTGAACTATTTGTAGCCCAAACATAAAAATGAATTATTTTGCAACTATACCATATATAAATACGTTCATGTCCCGTAAGTAAATTTCGACCAATATAAAATACAAAATTAACGAACGAACAGCTAGTTCTTCCGCATTAAGATCACATAAGTCGATGTGCGTTCAGTAACAAGCTTAATCAATATTCTTTTTATTTAATCCATTAATATTTCTATATATCGTAATATTAATTAATATAATACACGCAAAGTTATTTACTACCCACCTTCTACCTAAAATTGTATAACAGGAAGATTCTCGGTGATCTCCTCCTCTTCTTCCTTTTCATCTGATTTTTTACGACAGAGTGACTTATCAAATCTGAGCATTAATATCTCTGGTAATGTTGATTACAAAACTGGGTTGCTTATTTAAAAACTTACAGAAAACGGCACCACCATGCGCTTTGATAAAACATAAATTATGGCTAGACATGATTTATAAAGTAAAGAGGCAATGAGCAGTTTCGCATATTTGCTTAAAAAAAACTGAGTGTTAGATGGGATGTACATTACGGTCTAAGTTACATTTCTACCGCTATATTAAACAAGTTGTTAATATGGGTAATACAGCCAGTGTTAATATGGGTTATACAGCAATACAATTAAATTTACAATGTTCACGTTTTCACAACACCGTTCAACTATTAGACAGTAACAGGAACACGGTCAGCAGCACAAACTCAATGTAAGTCCAGTGATGCCAGATCTGAAGATTAAAAGTACCAAAACAAGAACTGAACGAGTATCGAACACGTTTTAGTAAAACTATCGTTCACTGCGAATAGAAATGTTCAACAAACAAAATTTTTATTGTATTATGTAACACGTAGGCCAGTACTTAAGTTTTTAGAATCTGGCAACACAAAAGACCACAGCTTTCATTGATGATGATTTTTTGATGAATTTCAACTTTAACGTGAACATTGGGTATTACAGAACCAGAATTGCTATAAAATTCTTTTTACACGGCGTTGCTTTAAAGTTAATGAGGTAGTGAAAAAACATGGATTTTAGTCGAAGGGATTTTCGAGCCATGGTTTTGTATGAATTTCGACAAGGTTTGACACAGCAATGTTTGTCGATCGTATGAATTCGACTTTTGGTAATGAAGCACCATCTAAAGCAACAATTTACAACCACTTTAAAGAATTTTACTTTAGACGTAGGGGTCTCAGCGATCAGTTTCATGAAGGTCGACCAAAATCTGCTGTGACACCACAAAACATTGATGCTGTGCGACAACTAATCACTTTAGATCGTCATGTCGCATCTGGTGAAATTGAGGCATCTTTGAACAGTTCAGGGACCCTAGTGCATTCGATTTTACTTGATCATTTATATATCAAAAAGAGATTTGCGTGTTGGACACTACTCAATTTACATCAAACTCACAAGGATGCTCGTGTCAAATGATGGAAGGAAATTTTTGAAAGATTAAACTGTGGTGCCTCAAAACGTATCTTTGAAATTATAATAGGTGATGAAATCTGGATTTATTCCTATGAACTCCAAACAAAACAACAAGCCACTGTTTGGGTGTTCCAACCTGAACCGAATCCTACAAAAGTTACTCATGCACAAAGTGCAGAATTCTGCCTTCACTTGACAAAGGGAGCAGTTGGCTCCCGAAACGTCGTGTTTTTAAACCTTACGCCAGTGTCGAAATAACTGTTTGTTATGGAATCTCCTGGTGAAACTCTGTATTGTTTCATTATGATATATCCTTTTTATCTACTCGCTTAAAACTAATTTGTTATGCTGACGATACTAGCGCTTTTTTCTCGCATAAGGATATTAATGCTCTAACTCTTATAATTAATGAAGAGACCCATCATCTTGTCAGACTCTTTAGGATAAACTATCTCACATTAAATGCAAGGAAAACTAAATGACTTCTTTTTACACTTAAGAAAAATATTAATACTGATCCGATAAATATTAATGTTGACAATATTATACCTCTTTCCACGGAAACCAAATTTCTGGGTATTATACTACAATCTAATCTTAAATAGGACCTTTACGCCCAGACATTATGTTCTAAGTTAAGCAGACATAGTGGTGTAATAAAAAGTATTCGTGTTTTTCTATCCATGAATATTCTTATTAACTTATATTATTCTTTCTTTTTTTCTCATATCTATTACTGTCTTCTCACATGGGGCAAAACTACTGCATATATTCATTGTTAGTCATATATTCATAGTTCATTGCTTACTTTTACTTCAAAAAAAAAATTGTTAGATTGCTTGATAATTGTAACAACTCTTCTTCTGATGATACTTTTCAACGGTTCGGAATACTAACAATCAATGAACTTCTAGATTTTAAAATTGCATCATTTATGTGTATAACTTTGTTAGCAATAATACTAACTGACATTATTCTGCCGCATCAGCTGGAATACAGATATGAATCTCGTAGTGGACTTTATTATCGACCGATTTGGGCAAGAACACATATCGGTTTGGCCCGCTTGAGCTCACAGGGTCATCAGGTATGGAATTCCCTTCCTAATTACTTAAAACATATGTACATTCATTTTCTTTATTTAAAAAACTTTTATATTTATATTTAATTAATCTATGATTATTATATTTATAATTTTATTCAAGATAATAGAAATTTATTTTGGAAATTAATCATTATGTTAATATCATCGTTGGCTGGACATATTTATTTTTTATACATCGTTATTTGTTAATTTGTATTTTGCGGGATGCCACGTGGTGAGGGAGGGGGAATGATGCAGATAAAGAACGTTTAATATTCGATTTGGGGAAACCTGGACAGCTTGGGCTTCGTCAAATGTAAAAATCTTTTCCCAATGCGGCCCGGGCAGAATGCACATGTGTGTGATTTTTTTTACCCTGGTATTTTCTTTTCTTTTTGTGTATCTCATTTTACATATTCTCCTTTGTATTTTTCATTTAGTATGTTTTTATTTGTATTTTTCACTTTGTATACATTCTGCCTAAAATAAAGTTTACCTATTACCTATGTCCAAGAAGAGCAATAACGGCCAGTACTGTTTTTGTTTTCGATTTCACTGAATCGAGACATCCATGTTGTTAACATGACGTAAACAACATGGTGGCAAGTCAGTGTCACTGTTGCCATGCATTTTGGAAATACTTCCCACTAGATTCCACTAGGGAACAATTCGTGCAGTAGCACCGCAAGTTTTACTAATACCTACAGCAGTGGTTCTCAAACTTTTTAAAGTCATGGCATACTTTAAGTTGTACAAAAAATCATAGGTGCACTATACACAAAATGCTATAAGAAATAAAACGAACAAATTAACTTTATTTATATTACTTTTATAGGTGTGTATATGTCCCACAGGTGTGTCAACTTCCATATAGCCCTGCATTTAACTACATAACTAAAAAATCATTTTAATAATAACCCCTCACACATCTGGGATTTCCTAGTGCACACCTAGGAATGTCGCCAGGCACACCCTCTGAGAACCACTGATCTACAGGAATAAGGAGGTAATATACTACACCTATGAATAATAATAGGCGTCACTGCAGATTAAAATCTTGCCTCTGTCACTAACTTCCTTCTCAGGTTTTGCTGTGATGCAATAATATTCAGTGTTGCTTTGTAAGCGTGGGGGGACCGTGAGTGCAGAACACTTCTTTGCCTATTAAGAACTTTACAGGAAAATACTGATTCGCCAGTTTCCAATTCAGGAAGCGCACCACTAATGCGATCGAAATGGACAGCGAGGACACAGCCCGATGTGGGGGTGGTCTTCCCCCACTAAGCCTTCACTGATTCAGGATAATTACAGGGTCCAAAAACACCGTAAATGGCATGGCGGATTTACCTCCGGAATTCAACGTCAAAAATTAATTACCGCTGTGGACCACAAACTTTCTTGTAATGTTCCAAAATAACACGGATTCTCTGATAATGCTATGATAAGCTTGCGACCTAGAAATTTCCTTCACCTCACTTTTACAGTATACAAGGAGTTTTGGTGACTGGCTTGGTGATAAGCTTTTATTCTGCACTGTTCCCTAATAATATACACATCATAAAACTAAAAATAAACTACATTTCCAGGAAAGAGAGGAGAATTAGTCTGCTTTCTCATCCCTTCCAATTCAAACTACTGCAAAATTTATAAGGAAAGGGGAAGATTATAAGGCTATAGTTTTATACATACAATTGTGCAGTATAAACATATTTATACTTAACGGTAGGGCTGTAACCCCAACAATTCCCTGCATGCAGTAATGTCCATATCTTATTCAGTGGAATAGGAAATATCGGGGAGGGGTTAACTCCTTCGATGAAACTGCAGAACGTGCAACCCACTTTTTCGTCTATCCTCTTCAAATCGTAGGAAATTACACTAGAACGTATTGTGACATGACATACATCTGTATGATGCGGTGAAAACTGGTGTGAGACGCCATTTTATTTTTTCTTCACGCTCCTAGTGAGCATCTGAATGTTTTCATTTTTTATGGATTACTTTTTTTAATTAAGTGAACCATGAGAAAGGAGCCAATTTCGTTAAGTATGAATGTCCAAAGGGGAAGAAAATGGTGATTCCGTGTGCGAGACGTAGTGTATAAGGCGAATTTCAGTGGCATTGTGGGAAACGTGGTAGGGTTTTTTGGGTTTAGAGGGAGGAGGAGGAATAGCGGAAAGGGGGGGGGGAGGAGGATCAGGATGCACAAAAAAAATTGGAGGGGGAGAGGAAGAAAATTAATGATAAGTAGGGAGAGGAGGAGGGGGATTGAAGAAAAATATGCTAGGGAAAAAGGAGAAGGATTGACAAAAAGTATGCGAGGGAGTAAGGAGGATTACCAAAAATGCCATAAACATGGCGGCTAGTGACTTTGCCGATGCCGGAAGTGGGGAGGAAGAAAAAACAGACGAGAACGGTATAAACATGGCGGCTAACCGTGCCAATTACCAGTTTTGGAAACACGGACTAGAATCAAGTGGGTTGCGTGTTCTGCAATAGCGCCACTCCCTCCATTGAACATCAAGGCAAATATTCTCGTTAACACTGAATTACGCGACCATCCTTCCCGTTAAAAGCATGAACAATCTAACACAGAATTACGAGATCTTTTTTTAATTACTTAAGCTTCCCATCCCCACTTGGTGTAACTACGATTTTCTTAGCCCTATACTAAACAACAAATTTCACAAAGGAATGCCATATGCTAGGTCTTATAGTGGGGGCTATATATGCCCCCCTTCCCCTCGGAGATTTCCAGGCCAGCTATGCCAATGCACACAATAATTTTTGAATTGTTACGCTACGATCCTATCATATTTTCCATCCAAAAGGGAGCCTTTTCAATCGAAGCTAAAAAAAACGCTTTTTCATGTAAATTTCGAAGCGTGCAATAAAGAATATACAAAAATTCAAATTCAAAAACATCACCAATTTTCCCATTTCGAGACAAAATTAAACCTAGTCCGTTGTCTCCCTGCTGCTCTAGTTACACCCCTCTCTCCTCGGAAGAAAGATTTAAAACGTAATTAAATTAAATAAATGAAAAAAATATATTATTACCGTATTCTAGGCGACAGTCATCCACGAAAGAAAAAGCGTGATTCGGCGAAAATATTTTTAAAATTTCAAATTCCTCCTTCAGACAAGCAACGGAATTGTACACACACCTATACAAAGTCACGATAATAGTGTTGCCAAATAAGAATGGTTTAACACTTCTTGGGCTTTTTTGCTTTCTAGGGAAGCCAAGTGCATCAGGATATTTGAATTTTTTTTTACTCGCTTATTTCATGCAAGACCAATTAAATTTGTTTGTACAAAATTTGTGTTTCTATTTTGGTAACTTTTAGGTGGTTCATTGGTGATTGTTCTTAATAAGATAACATTGCTTAATATTGTGAATAATGCACTTTCGTATGTAAAAGGTTATATTAGAGTTCGTGTTGGAATTTTTGGTCTTGCAAATAATTTTATAATATTTAAAACAAAATAACACATATGTAATCAGAATTCCCAATGCACATATAAACACCGTGATTGAAAATTTATGCAAACTAATCTGGATTTTGTATTTAGTTCCGAATCTGGAATTACGTAAATGAAAACAAGTTTCTTAATCAGTTTTATTACTAATGACAACTAATTAGCGATTTTTCTTTATATTCAAATGAATTAATACAAATTGTAAATACGTGGCGTTTAGACGCCTGATTTTTTTTATTTTTTTTCGATTATAATATGAATATTAATTGGAACAACCCTATATGGATGGTGACAGAAGCCGGTTTGCACAGTCAATGTATTAAAATGTGTGTGAGGATAAAAATTACTTCTCCCTTTTTTTTAATACATGCTGAACAGAATAATCCAACTTTCAGAAAACTAGCTGCAAACTTTTATTTTACATTAATAACCCATTTATGACAATAACAAATTTCATTTCTAATTAACTGGATAATGAATCCATGAAACAATATTTGGGGAAAATATTTTGAAATATTCGAAAAAACATTGATTATCTACATACTTTTTTTTAATAACTGTACGTTGTTTTGAAAGCAGGTCATTGAAGTAAATAAACCCGTAAGACAAAGACATCTCATCTCATTTATCTTATTTCTTAAATTTCAGTTCTACGCTTCCGAAAAGAAGGGTGCATTTTTATTGTACCTAAACCCTGAATATTTCACAATAAGTGTGTTGTTTGTTGTTGAGGATAAAGAATTGCCAATACATCAAGTAAGTATTTTATCACACCTTAAGACCTCTTCCATGGACATCTATATTGAACGGACACTTCTCCTATTCCCTGTGCCCATGCTTGTTACCCCCTGAACCTCCTGTGTAATGGGTTTTTCCAAATAGCGTACAAATACTCTAGTCCCCAGTATCCACAGATTTTGCTGTATTATAAATATCACCGCATTTCTATGCCAGCCAATAATTTTTATTTGAATTGACAATATTCAGTATCTTAAATGCAATAGTGTTATGTACTCTACTAGTAGTTTCCTTTTGCATCTATTTTTATTTCATCAATAATTTAGAAAAAATGATGTTCACAAAAAATTTAAATGACCCTATGCCATTATAAATTAAATTTCGGTGGTCACATGCTCATAGCTAAATGCTTCAAATTTATTATCGTTACCCAGCACATAGAAAAGACTGTTCCTTTATGGAATGAGTATAGGGGCGCAGGCGAGGAAAGACGAAAAATCAACTGAAATAATTCACAGTGGATAATATCTCCGTGGTTAGGGGCGCGATTTGGATGGTTCTGTAAGAGGTGCTGAATCGAGGAGAACTTTTATTCCATATAGAAGAAATGTCATAAGCATGTCTTCTGTTCTGTAAAACTAATTTTGGTAATAGCGCAGAACACGTTGCCAGTGTCTCTATCCTCATGAAATGAATCAAGATATTATTAGCTTTAGTATACAGGCTTAAATTTAGTACAAGTTAGATTAGATTTAATACAGGCTAGATGTAGTACGAGTCAGTGTCTCAATTGCTATGCACATTGGAAATATTTCCCACTAAAAGTTGCTAAGGGACATAGCACTGGACTATTGCACTAGAGCCAGGAGTTTTAATGGAAAAAATTGGGGCTCTAGTTCACAACACATCCCCTAGTGACTTTAGTAATAGTACGAAACATGCCCCCTAGTGTCTGTCCTCTTAAAATGAATCGAGAAGTCACTCGATTTGGTACACAGGCTTGTGACATCATAGATACAGGCATTTGGATGTAAAAGGGAATTTGCACATGTGAATTTTATTATGCGTTAACGTTTAACTTTTTTTTTTCATGGAATTAAGGTAGAAAGGGAAAGTAAATGTGCATGGGTAGGTTTTGTAAGGAAAAATATGTGTTAGTGGGTTATGAAAGAAGAAAAATTTTGTCCGGACACGATTGTGTGATGAGATCATGAGCTGGGCCTCATTTGAGTGACGTTACCAGAAAATGTAAATGTGCATGCCGGGTGAAAGAAAGGGACCAGGAGGGGCGAAAACAAAGAAGTGGGTTAGAAAGGAAGACGTTGAGGTGGATGGAAGAGCAGGCAAAGAAGGGGAGAACAGAAGAGGGAACAGTGGAAAGAAAGAAGTAAGGGAAAACCGTAGTTCGGAATGAGAAACTGTTGGACTCATTAAATGGGGGCATCGGCTCCAAAATAGACCAGAAAATAAGTTTCCCGTGATTTTAAATGCCCCACATCTGACAAAAAAGACCAATAAAGGCAAGTACGTCCTTTTTTTAACTTTCATTGAGTTAGCATCGAGACGTCCATGGCGGCAAGTCAGTGTCACAATTGCCATATGTGTTGGAAACACTTCCTCACTAAAAGTCACGGTGGAAGTACAGAATCCGTCCCAATAGTCCTGTTTTCCTCTAGAAAAGAAGAAAGTCACTGTTGGCAGGCTTGTGATGTCAGAGGTTATATGATGTCATACAAGGTGTGGCATCATACGCTCGTTATCTTGGAAGTGGTAAAAGGCTTTGAATGTACTTCTACGTTCTTTTGAGTGTGTTTGTTATAGCGATTGGAAGTATGACAGTCAAAAGGAAAGAAGTTTGCTGAATCGAGAAAAGGAAGGAGTAGGAAGAGAGCAAAGGGGAAGAGAAAGGAAAGAGGAGGAGAGATGAAGGGAAGGATGGGAAAGAGGCAGGGCCTTATAACATGGTGGCAAGTCAGGACACTGTTTTCATGTGTATTGGAAATACTTCCCATTGAAAAGCACTTGGGACAGATTCTGTACTAGTGCCAGGTTGCATTTTATGCATTAGTACCGTATAAAGCTTACTGACAAATTGCTCGCCATAGTCTAGGGCATAATTTCCTAAGTATTAAAATACTTGGATTCTCAGCAAACTGTAGATCTCGGCACCACCATTACATTTTGCTATCCTTCGTCATTTATCAACTGAAACGAACTTTAAGTATCTCAGTGTTTGCAATTGTTGCTGATTCTGATACCATTTTGTAGCTTGTATTCAATGTCATTGTGCTTACCATAGCACACATGCCATGTTTTCATCCTGCTGTTGCGCAGTGTGGTAATGCGTCACATAGTAAGTACACCATTAACCCATGTTCGACTTCCAATGGTGCAAAGAACGCTTACTCAGAGATCTCGTAAAAGATCGCACTGCTCACTGTAGTCCGGGGTTTGGTTCCCTAGGCCTTAAGAGGTTCGGATTCCTCGGAAAATTGTAGGTCCTGGCACAGCATGACCATTGTAGTCTTTGAGCCATAAAACCACAAACATGTCATGTGTCTGCCTGTTGTAATCCAAAGTTTAATGCCCTGGTCAAGGAAGATTCGGGTTCCTCGGAAAATTGTAGGTTTCGGTGCAACACAACCTTAGCTGTCTTTGCACCATCGGAACCAAACAAGGAAGACAAATTAGTGTAGTCACTTTCATCAGCATTAGCATAGCAATTGTGTGCCGGAAATTGTAATCTGTCTGCTTACATGCACTTGCCAGATTTATGTTCCATTTCAAGTAAATGACATGGTCTGATTAGATTTTTTTTAAATGTTATATCAATTTAAAGGAATTGTAAAGCAAGAATTCTTAAACTAACAATGTCCTGTATTTTAAAAGACAGTATTGCTGCAATTATGCCAATTGAATATATTTAAGGTTTAGAAACAGTCTTTTAAAAAATATAGTTTTAATTGTACTGTTTAACTTTTGATTACTATTGGTCGCACAATGTAGGCTAAAGTGTAGTAATGACAGTGTTCGCTAAATCATCACCATGTTTGTTGTGGAGAAATGTTGCCTGATGTCTGGTACTTTTATACTCAGCTCTCCTCTCTCTTCCCCTTCTGGCTTCCTTTATACCTGATTAGCTCTAAATTCTAATCACTTAATAGCAAATTTGCCCATGTTTTGTTTATATTTTTAAATTTTCCATTCATTTTTCTTTTTCTTAAATCCCTTCTCTCTTTGTGACTACTCCAATGTTGCCACCATCTTGGTTTTTGCAGTAGTGTATGTGATTTCGTTATAATTTGACGACTAGGAAATCAGTGATATTAAATTTTTGTCCTTCTGTGTAAATAATACTAACATTCAAATGCTAATGCATCATTAAAATCCAAATTGTAAATTGATTTTTTGGCTCTAGTGCATGGTTCGCAACCCTTCACGTTTCTTTCTTGTTTCTGTACTAAATTTACTTTTTTTCTTGATGTTTTGGTATACTCAGAGAATTCTGTAAGTCATTTATTTTAATTAATACCATTCCATCGGGGTTTGGTTGTTGTTGTTTTTTTTTAATTACCTTTTTACCCGATAATTTTGCAAGAATTAGTGAATCAGGAAAGTACTTTACTGAAGTTCAGTGCCCAAATCCAGAAGGGAGATAAGTCCCCCCCCCACTAGGCATCCACTGATACAAGAAAAGTACTGTGACAAAAGCTCAAAACGAGGAAAACACAACTTTTCAAAATTGTGGATGCCTCTTTGGCCAGTCATCAAGGGTTGCAAACTCTGCACTATTAGCATTTTTTTTAACACTTTTAACCATAGTGATGTTTGTTCCTTATATTATTTAGGTTGACATTTACCTTGTAACAAAAAGACACCCAGAACTTCAGCCGTGGTTGATACTTGAATGATCATCAATGTAAAATAACGCTTTGGCGTCGATGTCCTGACAATCTATCCAAAACTTTCTAAAAGCACTTTGAATACAGATGAGAAAATTGTATTTACATCCTTCATAAGTTTTTTTTTTTTTCCCCCTTCCTTTTTATATAAAACAGTTTAAAGGAAGGGAATTGTTTATGCCAGGAGAAAAAGTGCATTGCACTAGCAAAATTTTGAGAAATTTTACATACATATATGACCAAATATGCAAGACGGTTTGGAAAATTTGCTTCATCCATTTGAATGCAATATCTGTGGTAAGGTTTGCATAAGTAGAAGTGACTTAAGGAGTCACATGCGCATTCATACTGATGAGCAACCAATAGAGTGTGAAATCTGTCACAAGTTTTTTGCGAGACAGAGCTCTCTGCGGCACCACTTCCGGCGAAAACACAGCAACGAACGGTACTTTGAGTGTGACATATGCCATAAATCGTTTCCATTTAAAAGTATCCTTGAGTGCCATAAGATGCGGCATACCGGTGAAAAACCATACGAATGCCAGATTTGCTTCAGGACTTTCGTCGACTTAGGCAACCTTAATCGGCATAAGCTATCGCATTCTGGATTGAAACCCTTTCAGTGCCGCGTGTGTTCTAAATGCTTCATCCAGAGAAGTCAACTTGAGTGTCACATGCGCGTTCACACGGGCGAAAAACCTTTCGATTGCGAATATTGCGGTAAGAGTTTTTCACAGAAAAGTCATCTGATATGTCACGTCAGGATCCACACAGGAGAAAAACCTTTCGAATGTGATATTTGCGGTAAAGCCTTCTCCGACAAAAGTGCATTGAATGGTAGCCACAAGAGAATGCATATGCGCCAGGGATCATAGCAAAGCATTGGATTTTATTCCCTCTTATCAACTGAACAATGGAAAATATTAATTTCATTCTCAAGAGATTCTGGAACTTGGTTGAAAAATTCTGTAGATATTTGAATAATTTATCAGAAGTAATGTTTCATTCTATTTACTTGCTAACACTGTCAAATCTTAAATCATATGTAAAAAATCAGCAAATACTTATGCCATAATGTGTATAATCCACAAAAGTATTGCCAAGTTGACAATATGTTGTTCATAATAAAACTATTGATTATTAACATTTGTTCAACACCTCATTCTACTTGCTATTCAACTCAGCAGTGGTAACACCTTCACCTAGTGTTCCATTGATGTGGATTAACTTCCAGTGGTTTAGTAAATAACAGAAAATGCTTACCGATTGAATGTTTACTGTAGTCGTGGGATTAGAGATGAGCATCAACGATCAGTGTTTTCACTGTCGATGATTAATGGCCGATGTTTTGAGACCATCAATGGTGAACGACCAGTGTTTTGAGGCTGTTGATTTTTTAAAATAATGTAAGAGATTAAATCTTAGGTTTTGACAATTTAAAATCCTACTTCTAATAAAACCATCCAGAATCACTGATTCATGATCACTTTTGTTTAGTATAAGGTTTAACTGATTACAGCATCGGAAATTGGTAAACCTGTATATTAAGTAGCTCACATGTGTAGATAATTAGGTTGGTGACCAGTGGACTATGCAGGGGAACTTATCTGGGGGGGTGGAAGAGTAATGCATTAATCTCATTTGAAATAAACAGCAAGCTGCTTTTCAGAATGGTTATATCTGTTCAATTGTGTAGGCATCGTTGGAAGTAAACAACAGTAGTTAGTTTTGGTAGAAAATTTTAGGATAACAAACCAATGGAAGTGACTATCCCTGACCCCTATAAAGTGGAAAAGTCAGTCGTAAATAAAAATCTAAACGCTATTATTTTTAATGAATGGCGCCTGGTTCCCACATAAATTCGCAAAAAGTACTAATAACTAATTTTCTTACATGCTATAGATCAACTGTGGTCCTCAGACCCCTGGGAGTCAGCGAGACCCTCCCAGTATTCTGCAAGAAATACCAATTCTTCTACCAGTGTTAAAAAAATACCAAATATTCGGAAAAAATACCAAGACAATAGCATTTACTCTTTAATGCTAAGAATAAATTATGAGGGAACGAAAAATTCCTTCCTTAAATGGTGAAAATCAGTGATGAAACACTAGAAATAAATATGTACGGTGCAAATTCCAGGCTTTAAACTTCATTAATTCGTGGGGGCTCACAAGGGCGAGTGATCTCTGAAGGAGTCCGCAGTCTATGAAAGTTAAAGAACCACTTCTATAGTTGATTCCATGTGGTTATTTTAAATTTTACATTATTTGTTAATAAATAATTTGATTTATTTTCTATAACATACCAAAAGGTATTCCTGCAAATAATAGTCCATCTTTATCTTGATATATGTTTTATATATATATATATTTGCTACTTCATTTTAATTTAAAAATGACAACCAAACTGCTATTTATCCTGAAATAAATACAATTGTCCCTCACTATTCGTGAGTTTGGTATTCACATGTTTGTTTTTTCGATTCTTAAAATGTAAAATTTTCAGCAAAATTAAACATCTTTAGGTCAGAACAATGATGTATACATACTACTACTATGTGTAGAACAGGGTTTGAAATTAGCGGGTACACCGTGCACATTAAATTTTTTCTTTTCACAAATTTTTAATTTGGGTTTACACAATGCATCTAACTATTCAGAACTATGGCTAGTTACATTTAGTTTTCAAGAACATTGATCTATGGAATAATTTTATATAATTTTCTCAATGTATCTGCATTTGCTTCGAATTTTTTTATTACATACGAATGTTAAATTATTTTGAAATGTTGTAGTTTGCGTTGTTGAATATAATTACTACAGTTACGTTTTACCCGTTTTTAATGTTGAGGTTTACTTTCTATTCTGTTAGTTACTTGTACACCTAACTAGTATTTAGTGCACCTGATTTAAAAAGTTAATTTTGACCCCTGAAGAGAGTTTTGGAGAGGTTTAAAAAAGTGATCAGATGATTGTAAATGATGAATATTTTATTTCCTCGATTAAGAAGGAGAGATCCTTAAAATATATGCATGAATTTTACACATCAATGAATTATGTTGTATCATGCCTGTGTCACTGCAAGGCAAGACTGGTACCCATGAAAGAGAATGAACATAAGGTCATTTTATTACAGAGTTTAAAAACTCCCAAGTACAGTTGTTGAGTTGATACACTAATTGAATCGATCATTTTGAAAAGGGGTCAACTCCGTATGAAAACAATGAAACATAACCCCTTTTCAAAATGACCGATTCAATTGCATCCAGAAGTATGGCTTCAAACAACTCATAAAAATAAGAACAGGGAATCAAATAGCGTAGACTTTAAAATTCTGGTTTGGGGCTGCAAGCAAAGATCCGATGCGAAATTTTTTCTAATTATAGAACATATCTTTAAAAAAAAATCCTAAGAATTTTTATATTAGAAGGGAATAAATTCAATAGAAAAAAAATTGACATACTGTGTGTGTATGTGTAAAGGAAGGATATACATTATTTAAAAAAACAATCCATTAGCTTTTGAAAACTGAATGAAGGAGGATTTGAAGGGTGAGAATATGCTAAACTTTCTAAGAGCCTGATTATCCTGACCATGCTTCATCTGGAGTTGTAATCTCACCACATAGTATA
>QLNU02014176.1:158377126-158443527 GCA_006491805.2 Dysdera silvatica
CTAACAGAAATTTTCCCCATGAAGAAAGGGGAAATTCCCTGTTGCCCACCCTTTGTCTATATGTGTGCCAACATAAGAGTTTTCAAAATTATTGGGAGGGTCCTTAAGCACATATTTTTTACATTACAATATATGTAAAATATAAAATTATTAGAGAGGGAGAGAAGGCTCTAGCCCATTTAACTCTATGCTTATGATGTGTGCACATCAAAACACACACATCAATTATAGCTTACTGTAAATTCTGTATTCAGTTAATCTGAACAAATCTGTGTCCCAATTAATTCAGATTAATGAGGCTATACTGTACTTTTATATATTATAACTTGCATATAAAAATGTAATAAAAAGCATAATTTGTCTCAATTTCCGTCGACTGACTATTCAGCATTGGCAGTCATCACCATGCTTTCAACACAGACATTACATTTTTACTTTAAAGTTACTTTGCTGTGAATAAACATATTGTATGTTTCGTTAATATCTTTCTTCTATCGAATTATTTGCCAACATTTTATTTCCACTATGGTTAATCAATTGATTATTTCTTGAATTTCCTCAATGACGTTTGTGTGAATCTTTACATTCATCAATTGACATCGGAACGAATCGCATTGTTAACTAATTGCTAACCCATTCAATTTAACTCCAAACTGGTGATCTAGATGCGATATGAACAAGCAATCTTCTGATAAAAAGAATGTACAACAACAATTTTTTTGTTCAACTATTTTTCTTTTCTAAATTTCTCATGTTTTTAATATCACATTAGCTCAATAATATTACTTCTCCACAATATATATTTACCACATAAATACCTCACACATTATTAATGAAGTTACAAATTTGTAACTGAGGGTCTATTTTTTTCTTTGTGAAAAATGTCTTATATAGTCCAATTTTTTCAGAGTTTAAATTTTCATATATTATCCTACTATAAATTATAACTTCACCAGGTTCTTTTCATTAAGGTGACGTAGGGGTTTCAAATCACCAAAAAAATTATGGTTTTATTCAGAAGCTTGTACCTTTGGGAACATTTTGATGCCAAATTTATTAACCTACGTTAAATAGAACTGAAAATATTCCACAAAACGTCCAATAGAAAAGAATAAACAAATCACTTTAAAATACATTTAAACAGCTGTTTTGTAATCGTTTTGATTTCTGTCCAGTTACAAAAATTATTCATCTGGGGATCACACACAAAAGCTACTATTAAGAACATAAAAGGAGAAAATTTTACTTAACTTTAATTCACAATTTGATTACATTTGCAAATGCAATTAGAATTTTTTTCGACCTAAACATTAAATTCCGTCGTATAGCAGCATCATAGACGTAGCCAAGGGGAAGTTTTGGGGGTTGTAACCCCCCATCGCAATGAAATTTTGTATATTTAACATAGGAATATATGAGTTGTAGCTCTGTAACCCCCACCATTGAGCTTATAACCTCCCCCCTATGAACTTCCTGCCTATGAGCGGCATTGCCCGAAGTTGTCTGGTGTAGGGCTCACAATAACTCAAGTAGGTGTATATGAAGCCACAATTTCCTTTAATAAAGGCAGCAGGGTAAGACTATAAGCAATACAGCAGTTAGAATATACGCCAAGACATTATGCATGTCAAGCTTCGGTCACCAATGATTTGCGATGCAGATTACTAAGTCTCGCAGCAGAGTTTTGTAACTCGAAAGGTAAAGAAACAGATTTTTATCTTTGGAATTGTGTTTCTCAAAACGTCGAATTTTAGTGTTTGTTGCATGATCACTAAAAAAGTATTTATCCAAATGTAAAAAAATTTGGCAAATATATTTGTTATACAATAATCTTTGCCACTCATGTTTAAGTAACTCAAACTAGACATGGGTGGCAAAAATTATTGTATAATAAATTCCCCCACGAAAAACTCACAAAAATCTCGCCCCGGAGGCTTTTCTGTGTTGACCATTATTTGGCAATTGTGTTATCCCTGTGAAAAATAGATAATATCTTGCAACTATATTTGTACTACCAAGTAGCAAGTGCTGAACCACAAATCATGTAAATAAGTTGAAAATTTTGGTATTTCTGGTGACAAAAGCAACGATAATATCTTGGTTTTGCTTATATTTAAATAAAAAAAATTACTCACATTTTTGTCTGATTTCTGGTTTGGCATCTACCTTGTGTTATTTGTTATTCATGGATACCAAATTTACCCTTTTAGTTTTATATAAAAATTCAGAATCGTGCACCGAAGGAACATATATTGGTTCGTGCTGTACGTACAAGGGCCATTTAGTTGTTTAATTTAAAAAATGAAGGCTTGGTTCTTCTTTAGTCTTTTTTTGTCAGACCTTTAAAAATATGTATGTTTCACTAACATGTAAAATTTTACAATAATATCTTAATTATTTGTTTTAAAATGACCAGTTTTAAAAATGTGTAAATCGCCAGTTGTTCCCCCTTTTAAAACTCCTACGTCGCCTTAAGTAAATTTTATCGTCGTGAAATGTGTAAATGAGGTTTGATTGTAATTCGAAAAATATTTATATACATATAATGATTTCATTGTCATATTTACACGTGTAAAAGAATAAATAAATTACTGCTCAAAACGCTTTGTAACAATTATTTAAAATTTACTTTTTTTCAGGATTCATTTATATTCATGGTTCCCACTCTTTTTGTCCTGATGAAATTCAAGGACCTTATATTGTCAATCGCAATATACATGAAAATTCAAGACATTATAAGCATAATATTGAAATTAGTGTTTAATTATGTTTCTCCTTTTCAACTTCACACACTGCTAACAAACGCTACCCTTTTTTGCACCATTGCATTAGCCATGCTCAGTGGGCGGCAGGGGGCATGCCCGAAGCAAAACTAGCTTTATTCTGTAAATAAGGAGAAATACTCTTTTTTCTGCTTTACAAAAACTTGAAGAAAATTTTAAGGACAAACCACAATTTTAGCAGTTTTCAAGGGCCCCGACTTGACAAAAAAAATTAAAGGACCATGGGAACCATGATATTAGAGTTTACAAAAATATTTTTCTAATTATTAATATTAAGGAGACAAATTTATTATTTGACTCCATGTGTCCACAGCTGAATGAACATCTTTCTAAACATTTTATGTCACGAAAGCTACATATCCCACACAGGTTAAACAATTTGCTAAATTTGCCCCCTGAAGGTGACAACTGAAGCAGCTTGGGCACAAAGGGTTCTCATTTACATTGGAGAGAAAAATTACCCAAGATTTCAGGTTTTACACTGACTTCGCTGGCAAAATACTCGGACCAGTCATATATATTTTCAACTAAACTTCAGTTGCAAAATGACTATTCGTAGCAAATTCAGGGTGTCTACCCAAATTCTATTTCAAACTTCCCTGACTTTTCCAGACCAAATCTTAATCGATTTCCAGTCCCTAATTACAGTAAACAACACACAACGCATTAAAATTTGCGTAATAAAAATAAGTTTCTAAGACCATAATACCCCCCCCATTAATGCATACACGAAAGCACTTTATAACTCAATTACTGTCAATTTACAAATACAAAAACTGTATTTAAAAATGAATTGCTTTACATTAAAACTGTCATTAAATATTTACACCACCATTTTCACTCAGCCCTTTTTGAGTTCAGTATAAGAGAGTTTAACTATACAAGGTCTGTCCTGAAAGTAAAGGGACAAGTCGTGGCATTCGGCACTCATGCACCTGATCAGGAGACCAATGGTAGGGAAAGTAGGGACAACCTTCCACTTCAAGATGTGGTAGAGCTTATTTGCTTTCGTGCTGTCGCAGCGAGTGGACAGGTTCAAGAGTGTATTGCTATTTCGTCGCTGCGTTATGGCAACAATGAAAAAAACTTTGGAGAAGTGCTACACGGTGAAGTTCTGGGTTAAACTGGGGAAATCCGCTACTCAGCCGTTTGACATGATCAAGATAGCATACGGCAACGATTCTTTATGTAGATCAAAAGTGTTTAAATGGAATAAAACCTTTAAAGATGTCCACGATGAGGAACGGTACGGGCACCCGTCGACAACAGTTACGGATGCTAATGTTGATAGTGTGCATGCTTTATTGAGTACTGATTGGCATTTAAGCCCCCGCATGATTGCAGAAAAGTTAGGGATTCCAAAAACACAAGTTCATAAAACTGTAACTGAAGATTTGCAAATGAGTAAAAGTTTCAAACCCTGTTCAAATGGGGACCCGAATGACTGTTTCTGCCGAATTGTTGCAATGAGCGTAACTGAAACTTTCTAACGAAGTTATTACTGTAGATAAAGCGTGGGTGTCTCAGTATGACCCGAAAACAAAAAGACAGAGTTCCAAGTGGCACACCTGTGAATCGCCCCGCCTGAAGGTGGCGCAGATGTCGAAATCCATGTTGATCGCATTCCATGACTGCAAGCGTATCGCCCACAAAGAATTTTTCCCACCCCACTCCTGAGAAGATAGTAAATGCAAGTTTCTATGTAGATGTCCTCCAGAGACTGCAAAAACCCGTCCAGAGATCGCGATATCATTGATTCTGCACCAGGACAATGCTCCGTCGCACACGTCACTCGCTGCGAGAGAGTTTTTGAACTGAAAAGGAATAACCACGCTTCCCCAGCCACCATATAGCCCCGGCCTCCCTCCGTGTGAATTCTTCCTGTCTCCGAAAATGAAAAGCTTGTTGAAAAGATATCGTGGAAGACATCCAGAGGACTGTGACAAAAGTGCTGAACAGGCTTTCGGAAGAATATTCCGAGATGCCTACAACCAACAAGAAAATCACGTAACTAGCTGTATTGATGCTTAAGGTTCTTATTTTGAAGAATACTGGGTGTATTGAAAGATTTTACCAAATATAGTGTTTTTTTTTTTTTTTGTACCCAGTCTCCTTACTTTCAGGACAGACCCTGTATAATCGCAAAGCTGACGCTTCATCTTCTATTCCGTTTAAATTGTATGACTATAAGGCAAAGGAGATTGGTATGACCAAAATCCCTTACAGATTAGAAAATTTAACAAAAACACTTTACGGTTTTTATTTGGGGGTCGTTTTCAAGATAATTTGAAGGTTAATTGAATTTGTTAAAGGAAACCTATATTTTTTATTCTCATTCCTCATAAAAACATAACTTGTGTATAAACCATTTTTTCAATTTCGCGCTTAGTTTCAGAGATATTTAAAAAGTAAACTTAAATACAGAAATTCATGCCATAGCATACTTGTTGCACATTTTTCCGATATTCCCCATAAAAACCATTTCAACTTTTTCCTCTACAGAGAGAGAAACTTCATTTTTAACACTCAATAAACTAATTTATCTCCACGCTTCAATGTTAACTTTTAAATGGCTTGCATTAAATGAACATCTGTAAGACGGAAATAAATACAAGCTGATTGATGGCAGCCAACAGCAGTCTTGCTTCAGTACCAATTAGTACTATATGCAATATCTCATTTTTCTAGGGAATATGAATCAGTGGCATGACTTCCCAACCTATCATACGTACCTCCACATATCCATGTATGATATACATATCCATATATTACCATTGTGTGTACAATGTATCTTCAAGTTCTTAAAACTTAATTTCTTAAATATTAAATTAGTTGTCTATGATATGGTGTAAATTTCTTTTTTCGAGTTTGCTTTTTAAATATCTCAAACTAAGCGTTAAATTGAAAAATGGTTTATACAAAATTTTTTTTATGAGGAATAAGGATAAAAAATATGTTTCCATTTAAAAAAAACACAGTCTGACCTTCAAATGACTTTGAAAACGCCCCCAAATAAAACATAGACAAGAAAAACATTTTCCTCCTTCAAGCCAATTTACTTTTGTTTAAAGCACTTTTTTTTTTTTTTAAACACTTATCTTTTTTTTTAGATATTTTACATTATCAAGTTACACGGCCCACTTTATATATAAACATTATGTTGTGGGGGGGGGGTAATACTAGGTTTGCCGGTCAGTTGCAATTTTCAACAAGGACAGATAGGGTCATTGTTCAACAACGTAGAGTTTTCAAAATTACACTGTTCAACAATTTTTCACTTTTGGTTTTTTACCAAAATGAAAGTAGCTACCTTTTATAAATTTTGGGTCGCTGAAAACAAAAAAACACCCTTAAAATTCTCTCCTAGCTCAGAGTTTTGAGTAATTGCACTGTTTGTATTTTGCATATAATGCTATGGGACATTATAAATACGATACGTGAAATAAAAAAAAAAAAAATAAGGGGAAAAGAAATAAAATAGGCACTGTCGTTCTTGATGAAGCTGTTATTGACTCGGCGCCGGTGCTTCTGGCCTTCGTTTCATGAACCATGTGATCGAGCGGTTAAAACCAGTTCCATCCAATGGCCTCAGTTTTGTACGTAGCAGCGCATGGAGAACTTCATATTATGCCGTCTGTTTCTGAATTTTTTTTTACTGATTTGTTTAATTAATAACTTACTGCATGAGTGACTTTGTATGTTTTAACATTTTATGTAAATTTTGTGGTCCACTGCAGCAATGCTGTATAAACAACTCCTGTATAAATTCAGCAGACAATTTTTGCTGTATATACGCTTATGTGATTCCAAGGAGTGAACATTGACTTCTGCAGTGAAAAAAGGCATATGTACTGCATTTTAGGTGTCACGTCGGGAACCAGGACAAATCGTGAGCTCCCCACATTTGTTGTACGACTTGTTTATCCACCCTGAATGCTGAGATGCTTGGGAAAAAAAGTTTCCACGCGTTTTAGTG
This sequence comes from Dysdera silvatica, assembly GCA_006491805.2. Taxonomy (NCBI): domain Eukaryota; kingdom Metazoa; phylum Arthropoda; class Arachnida; order Araneae; family Dysderidae; genus Dysdera; species Dysdera silvatica. The sequence continues at coordinate 158,383,886 of QLNU02014176.1, forward strand.
CATCCACCGTTTGGCGTGAACCAACAAACCATACCACCGATTACTATTTCTGCATGGTAACTTGCTTGAAGAAAAGAATTAATACAAAGAATAAAAAGATAGAATACCCTGTGATACCATCATTCATTCATTCAGTGGTCCCTGGAGAAGGATTGTCAGTCCCTGATCCCCCACTCCATGCTAACATTCCGACGGACAGTGGTATGGAGGGTGATGGAAGTGAACTTGTTGTTTTAGAAAGTGTTCCAAGCACCAGTGATGCAGATCTAACATTTCAATCGACAAGTACCTCCTGTAACGTACACTGTATACCTCCTAGCAGATACTGTTAGAGTATCTACTCTTCACAATTATCAAAAAGAACTGCCAACATTTTTCAGCAGTGGCAACGACTTAGTATTTTGCAATTATGTTGTAGATTTGATACTGAAACTGAACATTCCATACAAAGCAAACAATTGAACATTACAAAGGAAAGTGGTCAGTTTCGATGTTACCAGTTTTTTGCTGGATGATCCAGAGAGATGCTCCGGATGTTCTCCACAAGAAAAAGACGGCATGTATAAAAGAAAAGGTTGTTAACTGTTATTATTCATACTACTGTATTCCCATAGCCTTATATGTAAAATGTAAACAGTGAAATTACTCACAAACCTGGGCCAGTAGGCAATTTTAAATATAATTTTTGTGTTCAGCGACCCCAGGTCTATAAAGGACTGATATTTTCACTTCTGTAAAAATTTCACTGTTTAACAGTGTTATTTGGGGGCCCCAAGTACATTTCATATACGTTTATACATTACAGTATGTGTAAAATCGCAATTTATTTCAGATTATTGGGAGAGGGGGGGGCTTGGGCAACATGGGCCCATATAACTCTATGCCTATGGTCATGTTGCAACAACTAGTCAGTTGTGTCTTGTTTATTGTGAGGAGGCATAAAAGTGCAAATAGCTCCAAAGTAGGTAGCCTGATTGTAGCATAGTACTAATAATGTATTTGACTACCAGCAAATATGTTGGATTTGATTCCAGCACTTGCTTGCAGGTTATCTTAGTATCATGAGAGGTGATACGGTGGCTGACCTTGAAATCCTAATAAGATTTAGTCATATCTGTTGATCAAGAAATGAAATTCAATACAAAAGCAATTTTCACAATTGTTATTCACAGCTTCATCGACACTTTTTTTTTTAACAAAATAACATTTCTGAACAAAACAAATGAACTCCATTAATGATATTCACGTGAATGCATTTTTGTTTCTATTAAATATAATAACGGACTATGTTGACGAAGTCATAAAATGGGGGGAAAAATGTCTATATCGTACAGGTGTACCAAATCGTTCAACGATCGAATCACTGAATGAGTGCTCATTAATGAAAGCTATGCAAAACCGCTCAGTAAACAATTTGGCGCACCTTTACCATGTAGTTCCAAGCGAAACTAATGTAAATGAATTCTAATAGCACAAATGAAAAATCCAACTGAAGTGTATGTCATCAAAAAAGTCGTTCTTCACCTGAAATAAAAATGAAAAATGATCTTTAAAGATGCTGCTTATATTTCAAGAAATATCACAATTGACAACTGAAAATAGGTACTTCAATAAACAAAGGGTGACTCAGCGGTTATAAGCACACGCTTCAAGCCATGCAGCTGAAGTCAATTCCTAGTAAAACTAGCCACGTATAAGCATACTGTGTATATTTAAACCACGATAAGCCATCAGTTCTGTACTAAATGACCTATTGTTTAAAACAGTGTGGTCTATTATGCATTAGGCCCGCAAAGCCTTTTTTGGTGGGCCTCAGCAACACCAAAGAAAAAATAATCCTAAAGCCTTAAAAATTTTAAAGCATGTGTCTCTTGTGAAACATTTTTCCCCCTAAAAAACCCACCATTGATAGCTATTAACCATATTTGTATCTAGTAGTTTTTAACTGTCACCTCATGGCAAAATATTGTCAATTATTTCTACATAAGCGCAACATACAGCCGACTGATGTCACTCCACGACATACCAATGAGTGAACCTCCACCCAATGAGTGAGAAGGCGTGATTATAACCAATAGGACACTTCTTGTTAACATATATTTTGTATTATTTACTTAAATTTTATTACAAGTAAAGGTCTTAGGATACAAGTATGCACTTATTCACGAAAAAAAAAAAAATTACCGAAATCAACGATTACAAAAAACATAAGCATGGTAATCTTAGAACACCTTGAACATAAGTATAAAAAGCACTACTTGTTAACAAGGACGCTCATACATATATTGTTGTATTAAATTTGTTTAATAATTAGATATTATGTACATTAAGTATTTTCATTGTGCATTTCATTAAATATAATTGCGTATATTAAATATATTACAAACACTTCCATCTATGATACAAAAATTTAATTATGTGACCCATATTTCTATGTTAAAGTACCCATGCCACTTACTTGGCATAAAAAGTTGGGCCACCCTAACTTCGGGCCTTAAGCAATGAATATATGGACACAACAGTTTTGCAGTCCGTAAAACAAATGAAAGCAATGTTAATTAATACATTTACTTTGCATTCCCTGTGTCCATTTGTAAGGACTTTCAAATGCAGAATGGTTTGTTTTCTCTAAACATTGTGCTCCAAACCATGTAGCATTTTTCAATAAAAACATACTAATGTTCCCTCCACCCAACCCTTTAACAAGTACCAAGACTTCCATCTGGTTGCGGAACTATAAAATAATGGAAGGTGGACAATGATGATGATGATGATGGGAAAGCTTGGGTTTTATGGCTTGAGGACAGCAAGGGTTTAAGCTGGCTCAAAACATGCTGTCACAAAAATGCTAAAATGGGAAAAAAGTTGTAGCAAAATGCTAAAAAAATTAGTTGCTTTCGTTGCTCGAAAAATCGTATCAATAAAATTATTTATATCAACAATGCTTTGAATTACTGTTAACGGTTACCGTAAGAAACATACTTTAAGGTTTCAAAAAATAACAATAAAACATAAATCAAAGTTATTTTTTTTTTAAAAAAAAAGGCAAAGTTTGTTGACAAGATATTAAACAACTGTTGTATTTTGCGACGGACACAATTTTCTTTCTCGCATTTTAGATTAATTCGTCGCATTTCGCGCAAAAGGTGACTGTAGCTTAAACCCTGAGGACAGCTAATGTCACGTTGCACCAAGACTTACAATTTCCTGAGGGATAGAAACTCCCGTTGTGTAGGGAAACATACCTGGGACTACGATGAACAGAAAAACAGCATGCATTCCGCAGTACCATTGGAATATAACCGGTTAGTGGCACAATCCGCAAACAGGTTACAATTATGCCACTGCATGGCATGGTGGAAATACTGGCTGTCCCTATGCGCTGTTGTATTTCCAGACAAGGGTTGGACAAAGTCCGAAACGTTGAGGTAAAAGAACAAGCTGTGCTGAAGAGCTGATGAAGAAAGGAAAAGTCAGTCATTCTGCACCTTATCACAGAGGAGGACTGGGATAAATTCTGAAGGATGAGACTTTATAAAATGGGTGCAAGAAAGTTTAAAATAAAATATGGAATGCTGGAGTTTCGTGATGGCGTGGAAAGATAAAAGTTGAATAGATAATACATTGGTTTGCACATACATTTTGCAAATGACCTGTTAAAGAAAAGAACAAATAATGGATGGCAGTTGAGCTCCACAGCAGCTACAAGCCCTGATTCTTTAGAAGTTTGAGAAAAAAAGTGCGTGAAGATAGAAACGTAAGGAAAAAAGCAATAAAATCAATAAAAATTTTAAAGAAAGGACAAATAAAGCAAACACATTCTAAACAGGTATAGAAGATCGTCCGAAGGTAAAAGTCGACAAGTGAAAGTTACTTTTTACATTGGACTGATTACATTAGAATTCATAGAAACAGCCATTAAGAAGTATACAATTAAAAAAGTTGAAAGCAAATGTTTCGAAGCTATCACAGCCTCATCTTCAGTGTGAAATGGTTGAAATTATGGAATGCTGCAATATTATTTGTTACATATTCCGCGGGTAGACCGTGGAATTCTACCCGCGAAATGTGTGTAACACTTAAATAATATTCCAGATTTCCGTAATTTAAACCATTTCGCACTAAAGATGAAGCTGTGATAACTTTGAAACATTTGTTTTCAACTTGTTTAATTAAATGGATGTTTCTCTGAATTACAACATATTTGGTTCTAACACCAATTACAAGTTGTTGAGTTGATTGTTATGAGATAAAAGCTGACTGGCCCAAACACGGTTAAAATGTTCCCTCATTGGTGAAAAAACCTTTCCAAAGTCCTATATATAATTACTAGGGCTGGGATTTTTACGATTTTGCATTTTTTTTTTAATTGCCATCGAGCATTCTGATCCTCTTTAAGGCCTAAGAAACCAATCTAGATTAGAGTGAGCGGTTTGTTGGCAATTGCTCTTTTTTGTCGCCATTGAGAACCGAACTTGGGATAACTGAGTGTCATGTGAACACACTGTGTACCACATGGCTCTAACTCATTTCTAAATATGCAAGTAAGTTTGGCGATAAAAAAAAAAAAGAGATAGCTCAAGCCATAAATTAGCAGTATTACGCTGTTTCTATACTAAGAGCCTAGAAGAGAATTATCAATAGAAGTGAAAAATAGAATTGTTAGGTGTGTTAGAAAAGAGATATCAGTGAGAGACGTGGCAAAAGATGCGGTTATTCGCAGTTGGTGATCTCAAAGATTTGGTGTAATAATATTTGCATATGAGTGACGTTGAATCCCCATTAGTACACGAAGCAGCCACTGCATTCACCCCTATGTGACAGTTTCGTACATCTTCACTACATCTTTATCATTGAACTGCCTTCTTTGAAGAGCGTTGTCGAATATTTGGCTGGAAAATATGAATGGTGACTGCCAATCATTCTTTCACTCTTCTGCATGAGGAAGTCGTAATCCCATTGCATAAAAGAGGTGTGTTGTTCACAGTTAGCTTTATGTAAGATGGTGAACCACCTCACTATGCCAATCAGTGAAAGGACTCCTTTTAGATACCTTTGATGAAGACAGAGTGATCAGTCGAGGATGCAAGATTGTATGGCCATCCATCAGTCACCCATCCTCGCTGCAGCTGATTTCTAGCTATAAGGGTATTTAAAATAGCTTGTGTACCGTTCTTTCCCCTCCACATTTCACAAAAAGATGCCATTCGTCATGCCGTTTCTAGTATCAATCCTGACATGCTCTATGCAGCTACCACAGGTATTGTGACTCATCTTAGTTGTCATATAATGTTCCAGGAGTTACATTGAGCGATCTCTTGTCCATTGTCTTTTGCAGTTGTCCGTGCCATTTATAGGTGACATTTTGAACTAAACTTTTTTTTTTACTTAAAAAACCCGCTTTTCTTACAAATCCATTCCCACAAACTACACTTCTTTATCGTTATTCCTTTCTCATGATTTTTTTAAAGGTTTTACGAACTTTTGGTGCACCCAGTACATACCATGTTGTCAACAGGCTGCATTAACAATTGGTGTCGGGCAACCAATTTTCTTGAGTTCGGGAGATTTGCCATTTGTTTCTGCATCAACACCACTATATTGCTGCATACATGAAGGGCTCTGAGCAAGCTGTAAATGAAACCAAAATACACTATCACAGGAAGCTGCAAAATACGTTGGACATTATTTTACAAAAAAAAAAACATCTCTCTAAATTTATTATTTAATATCATTAGAAGAAAGCTTATTAGAAGTTAGAAAGAAGAAAAAAAAAAGACCAGTGAATTAATAATTCAATCCACAACCAGTTTAAGAGACAGAAAGTGGCCTTTTCCAAAGGAGCTACAGTTTAATATTAAATGTTAAGTTAATATTATAAATAAACATTAGTATATTTTAAACAGGGAACAGAGTTGTTTTTTGTTCTTAAAAATGGTTGATTTAGTGACTAATTTGGCAAAAAAAAAAATGTGGCCATATACACAAACTTAAACTAGGAAATGAAAATATTTCTTGAGCAATCCTTTACTTATTCTGCCTACTATGGACACTAAAATAAGAGACAGGATTATAATTTATAGAAACTAGTGTTTCATTTAGAAAAAAATTAAGGCAAGGCACATAATCTGTCAAAGGGCTTTTGACTGAGTTTTGAAATTGAGTAGTCTCTTCAGTGACATCAGATTCCCTAATACGGTAGGAATATAATATGATTTTAAGTGGCAAACAGAATGAAGGGACTTTAAACTCCCAATAAAGAGTTCTCCTAAGCACACACGCACCTGTGTCTGGTTTCCCCATACAGTGCAAAGCTGCTAGGCTAGTAACAGGCCCCACTTGTCCTTGAATACGCTGTATGGTTTGAAGAGTAGTACTTGTCATGCTTTTTTGCTCGTTTGAATACTAGAAATCCAGACCTTGCAAATTTCACACGCGGGCGCTAATACTTTTATGATGAATCAACGTCACCATTTGTTGTGCAGTAGGATATTAGAATTTTTTTTTACAAAAGCATGAATGTGTTTGAAAGAAGCATTAAATACGTTTTCATTTTAAGGTAAGAATTGTTCAACTATTTTTTTTTTTATACGCATGTATATTTCACACTTAAAAACATCTATTTTTAAATGGTTGAATGTTATTTATGAGAAACAGTCGTTTACTGAAAAACGGGATTTTAATTGTGGTATCATATTGCACTGCCCTGGTTCATGAATACATTGTTTCCATGTATCAAATTTTTTTTATGGAACCGTCCATTTCGTTATATGGAGGTTCTACTGTGTGTGTGTGTGTATATATGTAACCAGGGATACTGGCAACAGTGTTGATGGACATTTAATTTCATAGTCTATTTTTTTTTTTTCTTTCTTTGTGACCACACACAAACATCCATTGCCATTTTTAAGTGTGGACAATCGTAAAAATATAACTGAATAAAAAAATATAAACTGGAATACAAAAATGATCAAATGAAATTATTTTGCAAAGGAAATTTTCAGTCGGAGAAGAGTAGGTAGGTAATGGTTGTTAAGATGGTCCAAGTCTGTCGAGGCTATAGGACCAGGAAAAGATATCCAATGAAAACATACATTAAGTGCAATGATTTATGCTTGTATAAACTGGCACACTTTTCTTTTTACATTTCTTAAAAGGCATTTGAGAAAATGAGATTTAAATGTAATTTACACTGGTAGAGGAACTACATAGCAGTTTCCGGATGCGTAAGTCTTGTCTTGCACACAAGGCTCGTCTTGATGGTCCAATGCGATTAAATATTTCTTGACGTTCTTTCTTCTTCTGAGTTAAGGATACATGGAACGAAGCGATGGGATGCTCCATGACGAATTGTTTGGCGGTACCAGATGCATTTCCATTGCTTGATGATGCATCTTGGTTTTCATCGTCTGTGAAGTAAAGGAAAAAGAAAATGAACGTTGGCATTATGAAAGCCTAGTAGATTTTGAAAACAAGCAAGTAAAAAAAAAAAATCCTAAGGTCGATATTTAAATTTAGCGGGTTTCAATTAACATTAATTCGCAACTCTCTAATCCTCAAGTAACTCGGTAGATTTGTAACGTTAACAATAACCATCATTATTGCATTTACGGAAGACCTTTGCCTTACCCTTTTTATTGCGTATAGACAGGCAGACAGAAAAACCAAAAGCAATAGCGGGTTCAATATCTATTGAAACCCACTAATAAAACATCCTTTATGGTGAGTCTAAAAACCTGTTTTATTTAATGGCTGCTACTCGGGGTATAACGACAGGCGTATAACGATCGTCACTTGTGGTGAAGTGTAGATGAAGGGTTTTGAAATAATACATTTGAGTGAAACACTTGCACAAAAACTAATAAACTCAATATTATCACAGCTAAAAATTTGACTACTAAAATTTTGTTACTTGTCCAAAGTAAAAGAAAAGATTCCAGAACAACAGGCAAAATGATACAATTTACACTTTTTCATTGATTATCTAAAAACATAATTGATAATATTACAGACTTTATAGCTCTGTGTAGCAATAAATCGCATTTTATTTTCAATAAAGAAATCAAAATTTTTGGAAGATAATTACTTTAAAATACAAAAGTAACATTTTTAATTCACTGGTGCCCATAGTGCTACCTGGTTTATCATGAGACCCCTTCGGAACAATGATACATTTGCAGACATCTAAATACAGCAATTAAAATATGCATTCAATAATTACGTCGTAACAAAACACTTCAGCGCTGTTACGGAATCAAACCCATAACCTATAAAACTAGTGGAGTAATCACTATATCCTTCTATGGGGTTCATACACATTTCTTTTAATGAAACATAAGGACCACAAAAAATAAATAAATAAATAAAAAATAAGAACCCATCAGCAAATGGGAGTCGAATAAACTAGAAATAACTCATGCAACCAACTTCACATTCACGATACTATTTTACAAATAGTTACAAAAGTTAAGATATATTCTATAATTAAACATAATCGAAAAAGTAGCATAATTGTGAAACAAGTTGAGAATTACGTTTGGGTCATAAATTCTCGAATTGCATTAATTTGGCCATGGGAAATTGTTTAGGACCATAATAAGTAATGTAATCTTTTTCAATATGATTCAAGGCCGGAATGGCAAATTTTTCAAATTTTGTTACATGATCGACTAATGTGGACGTAAATAATAGCAGCCCTATAGTTCCAGAACGGCTCATTTTCGGACATTGTTTCACTGGACCAAAGTTGTTTCTTTTGTTCTCCTTCACCTATTATGCATGTCTGACAATTCTAAATTGCCTTCAGCATGGTAAAACAATTGTTTTCCCATACCTTTGATAACTATTCATGTGGTTGGGAGCTAAGAAATCACTATGCACCACACACTTTACACCTGGGTCTGGGAGACGGGGGTTGAACTGGTCATTCATGCTCTAAAGAAATGCGTTCGAAAATTTCCAGGGAATAAATTTTCCTTTATGCATATTCCCAGAGTGAGTTCTTTTCTATGCACGTTCTCATTGTTCGCAAAAGGCACATCACAACCCACACAGTATGAATTCAATATTATTTATGTTGATTCATACTGTGTGAAGAATGGCAGTAATAATAATCAATAACAAAAGGTACTATAGGGAAATGTCAAGGAATATATTAAAAAAAAAACGAATTTTAAGGGCTTTTTTTGGACAAAAATGGTCTTTTCAGGAATAAAAATCATTTCCTAAAAAAAAAAGAAAAAAAGATGGGGGGGATTTGTAAGGTCCAAAAACTGTCTCCTAAAAAATTAAAGACCATACAAATCCTATTCTATTAGAGTGTAGATCATACATCTTACAAATATGAGAATAATAAACAAAGAACATGGAAAAAGAAATATAGCACCACAAGGCCAGCAGATGTAAAATAGTTGTATTTTGGTTGTATGTATTTTTATGGCACAAAGACAGCAAGGGTCATTCGGCGACAAGTAAGCAGTAGATTTGAAACAAGCTAAATAAAAACGAATACTGTAGAACTCCCTTTTGCAGAATTCAGAACGAATCGGGGCCAAAGACAGGAAACGCAATTCCAGATAAATGGATGAAATGTCACAAAAGGTGAGTACACGGTCACCGTACTTACCACAGAGTTCAGTGACTTTCTAAATGTTTGTCTAAGATTTTATGGCACAAGGAAAGCAAAGGTCAGGCTGCTCCGGGACCTACAATTTTCCAAGGAATCTGAACCTCTTCTCAATGGCATAGAGTGGGGTGTGCCACTGGAGTGAAAGCCCCGGACCCAAAATATCAATACTGGACTGGTGAAAGGGAGTTCTAACGAGTTTTAGCAAGAACAATACTTAACTTGCCCCGGGCGCTAGAAATCCATGCTACACCATTGCCTTTGCTACCAAAGGAATCAAACTTTAAAGTATGGTGGGCAGAAAATGGGACACATTCTATGGTACCATTGGGAGTCAAACCAAGGTTAATTGCATGGTAGCCATATGCATTACCCCTATGTCACAGCAATGGACCTACATTTTTCTGAGGACTCCACACCCCTTACGGCCAAAGGAGCCAATGCTCCGAGAACAGTGGACAGTTAGGCCGTGCGCATTTTTTTTTCTCTTCAACTATCTATGGGATCAAAATAGACTAACAGCAAATTAAATAAACATATTACAACAGTGCTACAGCAATGCCAACTACTAAATGTAGAATTGTGATCCAAATAACCAGAAATGTATTGTGTTAGAAACAAATATACACAAACATGTATATGTAATAATTGTATTTTGCAAATCCATACCTTTTTCATCATCAAGTTGTTTCTGGCAAAACTGGGTAATTTTTTCCGAAAGGGCACTTCCGGCTAGTGATTGCGAAAACCCAATTCTTGACAAAACGTGAGCAGCTTTGAACCTGTTTCGAGCTTTGCTAGATTCAATATCCGGCTTGGAGTCATTCATAAGCGTGGACCAATTGATGTCCAAGGCATCCACAATTTCTACATATACACATGAAACAAATTAATTGATTATCGAACAATGTGTCTTTTCAGAGTTCTGCATACAAAGCTTTATAGTTTTACATCTCATAATTGTTTTAAACATCAAATATCAGTAAACAATATTGTAAAGCATAGTTTTTACATTTGTAGGAAGCAAACGTTACTGTGCTCCAGCAAGAATAGATTGAGGAATTCTTCATGAACACAAGACGGTTGCAATTTCATGCTTCTGTCAGGCTTTCTTGTTGTCATTTCATGTCAGTTCATTCAAGTCGATTCATGATAAAGGACAGCAATATGTTTTGCCAAACGTAAGAACACTCCAGCCCACGATGTTGTTTACTAATGTTTATATATTTAATGTAGTTTATACACTACTAAGTCGATTTCACTCTTATTATTTTGAAATCTGGAACTTTTGCCCTAAAGTGAAAGTCTAGGAGAGGGAGGATCAATTAAATTAATTTCAATATCCTACATATTATGGTAAGGAGGTCTAGTTAACTAGAAGAATCAGAGGTACATAAGCTTGAAGCATGTGTCTTTTTTTACTCGAAAAGGTTACATGATCTAATTATTTAAAAGAACAAACTTAAACATAATGAAAACTAATACAAGTGAAGAATTTGTTCACAAAAAATAAACTCACTCAATTCTTCGGTTCCATCGGCCTTCACCAACGGATCATCGGGTTCTTCAATCAAAGCTTCCAACTCTTCATCGCTAATCGGATCATAATCGTCATTTTCCGTGGATATGAACTCTTCAGTATTAGCTAAAATTTTGAATAATTAATAGAAAATTAAATGGCTGCATGTTTAGTTGATCACTTTACAACCTTAGGCAACTCAGGCCATAGGTTGTTTGAGCTGTAAGATCAAAGATGAAGCCATTTTGGGTTGAAGGGAGAGGGAGGGATGTGTTCGTATATTTCTTTTCAAATCACAAAAAGTTTGAAAATACAACTCACCATTGCAAACGGTTAATAAAAATTTTAATCATCCTTTTAGTTATAAGCCATTTTTATTTTAATAGACTGTGAAACTTTTTCTATGATGACAAGCTAAAGACAAGGGAAAAATACTGTAATGGGTAAAGTTGAATCTGACTCACTCTGCATGCGTCTGGACTGTGGAAAACAATGTTATAAACCAGTGTTGGCTTTCTGCCGGCAGAAACTAGTTTTTGCCATGCCAGTGGCAGAAACTGGTTATAACCGGCAAGAAGCGGAAAAAACTGGCAGAAACTAATAAAAGCACTTACAACAGCATTGTATCATTTAGTAAATGAAAGATTACAAATATATTTTATTACAATAATTTAGTATATTATAAAGCTTTATATTAATAATTTTAATAATTAAAATATTTTAAAATAATTAAAAAATACTAGAGTACATCAAAGATTTGTTACAAAAACCATCTTTCGCAGGCCATATTACTTAACTTAATAGGAACATTAAAGTACAGAAGTTTTTTTCTTATCATAGCCGATGATGTGGTAATATTAGAAGATAAATTACTCACAAGGGAAAGAATGATTTTATGGTGCATTGTGGGAACCGAACCCACGACTTCTTGGTTTTTGGCCAAGGGCTCTTCCAATTAAGCCACAGATGACCTTTCATAGAAGGGAGGATGATAGGTCATCTGTAGCTCAGTTCGAAGGGACCTTGGCCCTTTCTTTGCAAGCAATTATTGGGCATATTTCATCTTATTTATCTTCTCTACCTCATTTAGCTATAAAATAAAAAGCAACAACATTGACAGACTGGCTGTAAAAAAAAGCCTCAATGGTTTATGACTAATCGAATAAGTTGTATTACAGCCACTGAACCGCACTTTTTTTTAAGCCTCTTAAACATGTGGTACCTATTTATTTTATATAAATCGAACACTACGCAGATTAAATCAAACAACAATGTCAATCAATCAACGTTTATTGGCGTAGTGATACCAACGCCGATGGTATGGCGTGATTAGATGGTGAAACGTTCGAAAGAAAATAAATATTTCTGCCTTCGGTGGGACCTGAACCCACGACCTTCCACTTGCCGGGCGGAGGCTCTACCCACTGAGCTACGAAGGACAATATATAATCTCTTTACGAACGTATATATATTGTTGCCAGTTATTTCGCAGAATGGTGTAGTACATAGACTACTATTTAAACCAAATTGCAAAGAGACTGGTATTAAATTGATCGAAATGCACGTTGCAGCATATGTATTTATTTTATATAAATCGAACACTACGCAGATTAAATCAAACAACAATGTCAATCCATCAACGTTTATTGGCGTAGTGATACCTGTATGCTGCAATGTGCATAGCCTGCAAAAAAAAAATTAGATGCAGCTCAACCAAGAGAACAAGCTGGATTTCGAAGTGGATTCAGTACAGTGGACCATATTCAAGTATTAAGAGAATTAATTGAAAGAACACATGAATATGAACTTCCATTGTGTGTGGCATTTATTGACTATGAGAAGGCCTTTGACTCTATTAAAACATCAGCAGTCATCAACTCTTTAAGATCAACAGACATTGAGGATGTGTACATTGACATGGTGAAACGTGTGTATAAAAATGCAAGTGCAAAATTTCGGTTACATAAAGATACCAAAACTATCAAAATTGGTAAAGGTGTGAGGCAGGGAGATACCATTTCTCCAAAACTTTTTACTTCAGCTTTACAGATGATTTTTCAGCAGATAAATTGGAATAACAAGGGAATAAAAATAAATGGTGAATATTTAAATCATTTGCGGTTTGCTGATGACATTGTTATTTTTTCAACGAACCCATTAGAACTCCAAGACATGGTACAGGAGCTCTCAACTAGAAGTAAAGAAGTTGGACTCAAGATGAACCTACAAAAAACTAAGATCATGTTCAATAATTTCGTAGAGGAAACAAAAATACAAGTTGACAACATTGAGCTAGAAATTGCTGATTCATATATTTACCTTGGCCAGCTGATTTCAATGGATGGCAACATTATGAAAGAACTCAACAGACGTATTAAACTTGGCTGGAGTGCATTTGGAAGAAACAGTTTTATCCTGAAGGGGAAATTGCCTTTGTGTCTAAAAAGAAAGGTCTTCAACCAGTGTGTATTGCCAGTCCTCTCTTATGGATCAGAGACATGGAGTCTAACAGTTGGAGCAATACGAAAGTTACAGACAACGCAAAGGAGCATGGAGAGGTGCATGCTTGGAATAACTAGGAGAGATCGAAAAAGAAACACTTGGGTGAGAGAGCAAACTAGAGTAGAGGACATCATTGTTAAAGTAAAAGGGCTGAAATGGCGATGGGCTGGGCATATTGCAAGAAGAACTGATCAACGATGGACAACAGAAATTCTGAACTGGATTCCAAGAGACCACCGAAGACCTAGAAAACGTCCTCAAACTAGATGGGTGGATGAAATAAGAAAACAGGTTGGGGTGACGTGGAAGCGAATTGCTCAGGATAGACTTGTGTGGAAAGCATTTGGAGAGACCTTCATCCAGCAGTGGATAGATAATGGTTGAATATGATGATGATGATGCAGCGTGCATTTCGATAAATTTAATACCAGTTTCTTTGCAATTTGGTTTAAATAGTAGTCGATGTACTACACCATTCTGCGAAATAACTGGCAACAATATATATACGTTCGTAAAGAGAGTATGTATTGTCCTTCGTAGCTCAGTAGGGAGAGCCTCCGCCCGGCAAGTGGAAGGTCGTGGGTTCAGGTCCCACCGAAGGCAGAAATATTTATTTTCTTTCGAACGTTTCACCATCTAATCACGCCATACCATCGGCGCTGGTATCACTACGCCAATAAACGTTGATTGATTGACATTGTTGTTTGATGTGGTATCTGTTTAGAAATATTTTAGAAATCATTACAGACAGGGTGCTTGGCTTAAGGAATACATAAACACTGTGAGACTACAAATACCTGGCAATATAAGGTGGAAAAATCAAGTAGATTGCTTGGAATTGTTCATAAAGAATTATCCATATTATTTGCAAATCACGAAAACAATATGATAAAGAAGCAGTTCAAGTCACAAGTAATCAGATGATCAACAAAGATGTAAAAAGTGGACTTAATCAGGCAATAACTCAGCATCATATGGCTGCATTATTATATTATGTGCTTCATCAAATGTACATGTGATCTAAATTGTCACATGAGCAGGAAGAAAATACTAAAAAATTCCTTAGTGTCATTAACACAAATGTTATGCCTTACATTATAGCTTTTAAGCAAAATCAGCTCCTTTTCCTGAAATATACTACTCCAATAAAATCTTAAAAAATGTCCAGACTTCTATGTGGTGATATAGTTTAAAGAAAACTATAAATGAAGATTTTGTAACTCTTGTTTACGCGGTGATGATACTGCCTACAGCACTAAATTTTATTGTAACTTATTGATTTGCTCATGTCATAATTTGATTGATTTTATCGTAATTTGGATTACGTTACCCTGATGGGAATTAATGGAGAGTAACTCATTTTTGATATACGTTTTTCTTTTATATTATGTATTGATGTTAAATAAATGAATAGAATAGAATGGCCACCATAGACAGGTGGTCACTAAACATAACAGATACTGGTATGACTAAGTTCCACCAGTTCTGTCTTTTAAAAATTGGTCACTTTACTCAGGTGGCCAATTTACCAAGATGGTCACTTTACCAAGTTTCACTATGCTTTAAAAAATTATTTTGTGAAGGATTTGAGTTAAGAAACTAAGAAAACTTGATTGTCACTAGATACATGAAGAAAACTGGCCACAAGTTTGTCATGGGTTAGGAAAAAGGTCATATGTTTAAAAAAAAAGCACCGACCTTTCTCTTTCTTCTGTACAGCAGGTTCATGAGCACTACTTTCTTTAACATTTTGAGATTGCGTACTAGATCCTTTCCCAAAAGAAGATTCCGTGGAAGTCCTTAAAATATAAAAATAAGATTTATAGACATTTAACGTGCAACTTCCATATTGAAAATAACCTTAATAAAATACAGAGAGAAACCGAATTTTAAGAGGACCGTTTATTATCATAAACAGGGATGATTGTAAGTCCAAATCAGATTCCCTGAAAAGTTACGTAATATTTTCCATAAAGACACTGATTTCCAAAGAAATATAAAAAATGATAGGCAACAAAACGAAAATTTTGTAATTTTTAAAAAGAAATCCCGGAAGAAGCAAGTTGAAATTGCCGGAATTTACGGAAATCCCAGAATATAATCACCCCTGCATAAAGCTCTATACGAGGCTTATACGGAAAGTAAAGACCCATCGCATGTAGGCGGAAAGTTAAGCTATTTTTGCACATGTTAACAATGCTGGCATTGACTTTTTGAGCCTTTCGCTTCCCTTCACGGTCGTTCGCCATTGCCACGTTGAGTCTCATTCGAGTAATATGTGTTTACAATGGCTGTGCCAATTCAGAATCCCGCCAAATGTGAAGCGCGCTCCGTCACACGTTTTCTCGCTGCAAAACGGGTGCGCCCAGTGGATATTCACAAAGAAATTGTTTCAGTTTATGGAAATGTTATGAATCAACGAAATGTTACGAAGTGGTGGAGTGAATTCTCTGGAGGTAGGACTGATGTTCATGATGAACACAGGAGTGGTAGCCGTCTGTGATCTCTGATGAACTTTTTCAAAGAACTGAAGAAGCAATTCGTGCAAATCGGTGTCTCACAATAAGACAATTGCATGAAATCATCCCTGATGTGTCTAAGACAATTCTTCATAAAGCTGTGACTGAAACATTAGGGTTCAGGAAAATGTGTGCACGCTGGGTACCCACAATGTTAATGGACGAACACAGGCAGTGGAGTTCTCTAACACTGGGGTACAAAAGCTAATACCCAAACTTAACAAGTGTTTGGACAATGGCAGCAATTATGTAGAAAAATAAAGTATGTATCATTTAGCAATTTGTAGTGGACGTTTTATGAAATAATAATGTTTTGAATGAATACTTGCCGTTGAGTCTTTACTTTCCGGAAACACCTTCGTATAATGCTTACACTGCTGATAAAAAAATCTTTGAATTGGGTGCATCTTACTCCCATTTGGTTGTGCAAGTTTTATGATGCAAAGACAACAGAGCCATACTGAGCCAGGACCTACAGTTTTCCGAGGAATCTGAACCTCTTAAGGCCTAGGGAACCAACCCCTGGACTATAGTGAGCAGTTAATCTGCAAGTATTATTTTTTTTTTTTCATAGGTGGGAGTCAAACCCCGGATTACCATGAGCTAAGCGAGTGAATTACCACTGCAGGACCTTACTCTCATTTGGAGACTCTCATATGTTTTCTTTACATACAAACGGTCAAACTACACCAAATACAACCTTTATTCACATGCTACCAGCAATCAATGAGGGGGGGCAGGGGGCTCCATAAAAATTGAAAGTGGGTATGGAGGGATTATTAAATATGATTAAGTTTGGCTTTTATGCAGCTCATACTACAAACTTCGTTTTGGATACAGAAAAGGAAACATGTCACATACCCAAACTGCAGTATGTGGAAGATTAACTTTCCTTTACCCAAGAAAAAGGTTCTAGTATGGGCCACATACAAAGTGGAGGGACAAAACTTAATCGTATCTCCAGTAATACTGGGCATTATTTGTCTCCATATAATCCTGCACTGTGGCAGCTCACAGCTCGTTGTCTTCTGTTTCCCTTGGCCAATATCCCCTGTTCACGGTACAAAATAAAGATACAAACGCTCACTTCTTAGAGTTACTCTGACTGCGATTCCTGTCGCCAGTATCAATGGATTTTCGACTGTAGTTCATGAGCCTCTCAAGGTCGCTATAAAAATGTATTTTTATAATGATTAAAATAAAATATTTATTAAAAAATAACATGTTCACACATGAATAATGTACTGGAATGTACCGTTCTTTGCTGGTTGTTCGGCTGCGGGACTCAGACTTCAGCTCGTTCGCCCGGATCCGTGTATCTTTCAAACTATCTCTTTTTGGCTTATGCTCGCTTTCTTTGGAAATACTGGAGTCGGTAGACTTTGAGGCCTTTTCCTTCTTGCTTTCGTCAGGCTTTGAGCGACTCCGCTCCCCGCTATTAGATTCCGACTATTAAATGTAAAAATGTAATTCAATAATGGCCTTTTTATTAAATCGAATGAATATAACCATGCAAAGCAATGTGCCTTGAGTGGTTAACTTCATTTGATTTAATCAAAAAATATATAATCAAAAAATTCAAAGTAATCTTCTATGAAGAGTTGGTGTTTTGATATTTTCCTTCATAAAAAACTATATAATTTAAAAAAACTTTTTCATATTCTCATTCATTACATCTTTTTAGATATGAGGGTGGGGTGAAGAACCCTCCCCACCCCAGGGGAATTTTATTACATGTAGAAAAATGCTATAAGATATAAAACTGGTGTAAAGCCACCTTCCCCGATCAGATGAGAAGAACATAATTTTGTAATATATACAAAATGCTCATACTTTACAGCATGACAACAGATGTGGTCATGCTATTCTGGGACCTACAGTTTTCCGAGAAATTCGAACTTCTGTCACCTACAGAACCGAACTCCAGACTACAGTGAACAGAAAATTGATATATATTCTGGTCATTAGAATCGAACACAGGTTAATAGTACACCATGGTTACCACATTAAACTGGGGGGCATTTTGCAGTAGGAACATGCAAAATTACCCACTGAACACTTCTACCCAGCCATGTTATACTTTGGTTCAGGGGTCAAAATTAACTTTTTAAATCAGGTGCACAAATGCACCCAAGTCTTACGACTTAGGTGCACTAAATACTAGTTATGTGTATTAAGTAACAGAATAGAAAGTAAACCTCAACATTAAAAACAGGTAAAATGTAAGTATAGCTATTATATTAAAGCATGTAAGGTAAAAAAGTGCAACTTTTCAAAATAATTGAACATTCATTTGTAATAAGCAAATAATCATTCAAAGCAAATGCAGATACATTGAGAAAATTATATAAAATTATTCCGTAGTTCACTATTCTTGAAAAATAAACGTAAGTAGCCATAGTTTGGAATAGTTAGGTGCACTGCATGCACCCAAATTAAAAATTTACATGCATGGATAAAATTCCATGTGCACAGTGCACCCACTAATTTCGAACCCTGCGTTAGTTTTGCAGGATTTAACTCCTCCTTCCAACCAGTGCATTCAAACAATGCAGGATGCAGAAAGGGATGATGAACATGCTTTTATAGTGTAGCTGCATATAACATTTATTATAATAAGAATTGTGCATGCTTTGTGTACTAAGTAAAATTATAACAAGCTAAATGGGAGTAATTGGTTGTGATAGAGGTGTTTAAGTGTTATTAAAGGAAACGGGCAATTTCTTTATCTTAATCCAATCTTCAATGATGATACCATTACATAATTACATGACTTTTATCGCGGTGATCATGAACACGGCATATCCAAATTACTTGTTAATCATAGAACACAACTATACCCGTAAAGAGTTTCCTCTTCGATGACTTACTTCGGTGAAGTCATCTCTATTTAGTAAGTCATCATCGCCATCACTCCAATCGCTGAAATCATCGTCACCAGGTGCCTTGCCCCCTAGTAGTGGTAAAGACAGAAGCATAACAAAGGTACCATAATCATCAAAAGCTATATTCATTATAAACCCGTCAAAAACAAGCAAAAATAGTCATCGATGACAAAAATTAAGTCTCACGCAGTTTCAGCTCTTCGCACATGCATTGCGATGCCACTTCGCAAATTTATTTTATTGATCATTTCAAGTCCTACATTATTTATGACGCATGGCACCAAAACCTTGATGTGACCTTAATTCGTGATGAATCTATAATGGTCCCATGCTTTGTACAGACCAAAATCTGAATTTTGATGCGCGATTCTCAACATTATTAATATAGCAAGAGAGTACTGGTGAAATTATGGCACACATTGTCTGCATGCATCAAATGGCATCAAATTAAAACTAACTAAATGGTAATGAAGATACATATATGTGGTACTTGTTGGATCAATAGTCTAGCACAAGATGCAGGTTAATAAATAACCCGTTATAACTTTTTAATGAAAAACAAAATATACGTCTTATCTGTGTTGGTGCATTTGTGTCTTTAAATTAAATGCCAGAATCCCCCCCCCATGGGAGCCATTTCACCCTCACCAAATACGGTTATCTGATTCTGACCACGAGAGTATTGTATACATATAAAACCATACACTCCAAAACAATAAAGTTCAAAAAGTTAAAGATAATTTCATACGCTCCAGGACATGAAAGCAGGAAGATAGCAATCTAGCAATTGCCAGACTTTACCATTAGATACCTGATCGCCAGATACCAATTAGCTGGTGACTTGACTTTAAAATGTATTAAATGCTGTCTCACTTTAACCGGTCATTAATCGTCTGGTTACATCTGCTGACATAAGACTTGTTGCTTTCAGTTTACCAGGTATAAAACTGGAGTAGTATAAAAGCTCAAAAATAACTAGATATGCAGTGTTGGCTACCCGCATCTGGTGAGCTTGGAAAGGCATTGACAGTCTTACTTACATAGGCACGTCATCACACGAAGCATAACACATTACAAAACTAACGCTTTCACAAGTAAGAAATATATTCAATTCCAAGTTCCACTGGATAGGCAACGCAACTTTTCTGCATTTTCATCATCGATTGGAGTCAACAAATAGTGGATGTTTCAACAGAAATGTATGAATGCCAGTCGGAATCCAGCGATATTCAATTTCCAGTTCTTGTAAGCCAAAAGGTATGCACATATATATTCTTCTGTGCTTTCTTCTTTAGACCCTGCGGTGGCGCAGTGTGGTAACGCGTTCTCCTATTGCGCGGCTAATCCGGGTTCGACTCCCAGCAGTGCAAAAAGAACGCTTACTCAGAGATCTCATAAAGATCGCACTGCTCACTGTAGTCCGGGGTTTGGTTCCCTAGGCCTTAAGAGGTTCGGATTCCTCGGAAAACAGTAGGTCCCGGCGCAGCATGACCACTGTAGTCTTTGAGCCGTAAAACCAAAAAACAAACAAACAAGCTTTCTTCTTTAATATTCTCTTATATAAAGCCAATAACATGATTCACTACTTCTTTCTCTGCAGGGCATCATGGGTAAGCAGGTTGCAGGATACAAACCACGAAAGGTGGATACATGAAATTTGCATCTAAACATCTACATATCTCATGTTAAAAGGTTATGCTCAGTGGCCATCTAGGATTGGACAGTTGGCTTGATATAATCTTTGAATCATGACACAGACCTTGTCTGGGATTAAGGTGCCCCCTTCAATGGCCACCTTTCCAACCTCCCCCTCCATCTGTGTTACATACTTCCTTCATGACACACAAGCAAGCTTACTGGATGTTGAACATAGACCATGGAGTTTAACAGTAAGTAACAAGCACTGAGGGACTGAGCAGTTTTGTGATTTTATGGCACATGGACAGCAAAGATCATGCTGCACACAGACTTGCAATTTTCCGAGGAATAAAAATCTCTGCAGTCTAGGGTATCAAACCTCAGACTATAGTGGGAAAAAAAATGGTCCAGTGTCTATGATACCACTGGGAATTGACCCGGAGTTAAATGATTGATAGATGAATGCATTACCACTAGCACTTCGTCATCATACGGCAATGGACCTACAATTTTCCGAGGAAGCTGAACCTTTTAAGGATCAGGGAACCAACCCCCGAACTATAGTGAACAGTTAGTTGGTAAGCATTTTTTTTTTTTTTCCCACAAGGGTAGTGCTGAACAGAAGAGTATCCATTCATCACACTCATGCTATTCAACTATGCAGATTGTAATTAGCAGAAAAATCAGTTGTCTTAAGCAAATGCTGTTAAATCTGGATAGAGATAACTCGTCAACTATTCTGTCAGGAAGAACAGCCACACCACAGCCAAAAGATAAGACGCTATAGACAACAGTGTAATGTTCCTAAGCCATCACCATCTCTGATACCGGCCTTGCTTAAACTTCTACGGCTTGACGAGAATCAGTGCATGGTATGGCCATCAGCTAAATAATGTGATATCAGTATTTCGAATTCTTCACATATTCAGTATTCGGAAAAGGGCTTGTATCCTCAGGGATATGGCATCTTTAATCTTCCTTTTTCTTCCAGGCTAGTTATTCCTTCCAACTCGCTAAAGGAGAGAGTCTTTGTTCCAAAAGACAAGTCACCGCCATACAAAGTCTTCTTTACTGACATCCCCCACACTTGTAACACCTACCATTTTAATTATTTAACTTTTTCTTTATACAATGCCAAAGAACCATGATTACTTTACCATTTCAGTGTCTAACAGTTTAAACTGTCAGATGTTTTGACATGGAGGCACCATATGACAGGCGACTGACATCAACGCCACTATATATTTACATCAGATCGAGTTTATTTGGAAAACAAAATCAAACCTATAGCGCTCAAAGGTGATAGATAAAGCTGTTAGACCACAGGAGTGCAAAGTCTTTATCCGTCTTTTTCCTACGGCTCGCTGTCTCTGTTTTGAACCTTATGTCTTCATTATACCTTACACTCATCAAAATTATAAAAAAAAAAACCTCATGAAAATAATTATTTTGCAATTTATGGAAAGAAAATGATAGAATAATAATTATAAATTAACGAGAAATAATTTTTTTAATTAATTTAAGCTAATGCAATCAGACTTCAAAATAATTAAAAGTTTTGTGTCTTCTGTACTGAAAACCTACTTGTCGTGCGGGACCGGCCATTTTTATGACTTTTCTGTTTTTTGTCAAATATACTTCGGGTTGAGGTATCGGAAGATTTTTTTTTCCCTGAAAAAAGTAACCTTCTTATGAGATTCATGTTCAGCTTAATTTTTGAATGTATAACATATGCGGTTAATGCCATTTCCAAAGAAATTATATTTTGGCGCAAATTATAGCCACAGGCCTCAACAAAGTTAAACAGCAGGAGTCAGAAGTAGCTCAACGCTTTGGCGGAAATTTTGATTGTCAAGCTGAAACCCGTCTAATAATTTTAGTCAAATTTATGCCATTACTCAGCCAAATTTAAAAATTTGAGTAACCTAATTGATTAGACTAATTTCTAAATCAAAAAGTTACTTAAATTCTCATGGGGAGATACTGCAGACTCCTACTGCAAAATAATGTATGAGCAAATTAAGAAAACTAGCAAACTTTATAAATATAACTTCCATCAATCGCTATTACAATTTTGTCAACCAATTACATACAATTAGCGCATTACATACAATTAGCGCATTACATACATTACCAGCCTGTATCTTATGCACATTTAAATACTTATGATTACATAATTATCTGATAATTAGTTATTATTAACTACAATAAACTGTAATTATACAATTGAGAAAACAGGTTCTTTGAGAAATATACTTTCCATTTACTTTCAAAAAAAACCTTCAAAATTCCGATTAAGCATGCAGTTCGTACTACCGACAATTTATAATGTTATGTTTTATTCATACATGTTAACATACATGCCAGTAACATTAAATGCTTCCATTACTTTTCCAATCAATTTCAATTAAAATACAAAAAACTAACCATAATAATAATAATAAACTGAAGATTTCTAAATTCTTTTGAAAATATATCATTAGACATAAAAATTCAAACACATATGATCTATCACAAAAATTTTAACCTTATACAGTCAAACCTTGTCAATGCAAAGTACTTTTAACATGACCTGCTTGCCGAATCCTCATCAAATGTAAGTAACTTAGTAATATGATTCCAACCTTTCTGGATAATACAAATCACGTTTATCACAAACTTTCTGTCACAGTGAGCGTTTGAGTCAACGAGGTTTGACTGTATTATATGGGCAATAACATGCAAGCTAGGTTTACCATATTAAGGAAGACTACTTCAAGGTTAACTATTAAGGAGATATCGTATTAATATGTTATTGGTGAAATTTGTCTGTTAAAATTCTTGAAATGTTATTAATTAGTGTTAATTAAAACTAACCTAGCATAAGTAAGCAGCAATTATAAAAGATCACAGAACCGGAAGCTAAGACACAGAAAGCAATATACGCCAGCGAAACTAAAACTTAATATAAGTAAGTTTGATTACCAGAATTAGATTTGCGCTTTTCGTCCCCTTCATGTTTAGTTGAGTTTTTAGTGGCACTGATTTTTTCCGAAGCTTCACTCTTCTCTTTCTCAACTTTAAGAGGAGCTTCGACTATTGGGGAATCTGGCTCCGACTTGACTTTAAAAGAAAATGATTCCATCAGGATTAAAGAACATTTGGAAGACTCCAACAAACAAATAAAAAAAAAACCTCCATGGTATTAATAGTGTCTTGGTTTTCCGCATATCATTCAAAGTGCAATATATAAGTATGTCAAAATTATATATATGCAGTAAAACCCCTCATAAGACACTCTGCTTTTATAGTCAGATAAAAATTCCCAAGCAGAAACTAATTTACAGTAATATAGTTCCAACTCTTACTTAGCAGTAACCCTCAGATATAATTGTACATTTGTTTGTGGTTTTTCAAGCTAGGCCAGGACCTACAGTTTTCCGAGGAATCCGAACCTCTGGACCTACAATTTTCTTAGGAATCCAAACCTCTTAAGGCCTAGGGAACCAAACTCCGAACTACATTGAGCAGTGTGATCTTTATGAGATCTCTGAGTAAGCGTTCTTTGCACCGTTGGGAGTCGGAACTTGGATTAACTAAGAACTAGGCGAACATGTTACCGCACTGCACCATCGCAAGGCAGATATAGACATGGACACTGTTTTCGTGGTTCATTCCATTAGACTAGCACCCCTGTACATACAAAATAGTTTGAACTTTAGCCTTCACTAGAGGTGTTTCTCACAAGAGGAAACTAAAAATAAACAGGATAAGAGCTAAAGAGAATCTCCCCTCCCATTACCAAAGAGTAGAACTTGACCTGGATTAGTTGATTCAGCTGACTGGGGCTCAATAAAGACTTTGATAATAAATAAATCATACAGTGATATACTGTGTGAAACTAATAAACAATTATCAACACAAAATTATCGCAGTTCAAATTTATTATGGTTTATTCAACTACCACACACAGGTCGTGTAAGCTAGTGTAAAACTAAAGTGATTTTACTGTATGCATAACGATGAAAAAGCAGTGGATTTGACCTTGGAATTAAAAATGCAATTCGAAGAAAAATGACTGTTAAGTAAAATCTACCAAATAGCTATTGATCTTTTTTTTTTTTGCAAGATAAATAAATTTAATATTCAATGTTTCTTTGTAAATTTACCCGTTATATTCAGCAAATGCTTACATTTGTTACATTAAACTTGTCTTATGTACACAAAAATACATAAGTTTCAAATGAAGTTTTTAAATTATATATTTCCAACTACTTCTGAATGACATCCCGCCCCACCTTCTTTTATAGACAAATTTTTCTGTCCTGTGAGTGCCCATTAATGAGAAGTTTCACTGTATAATGCAATTGTATATGCTAGAGAATGGGTTTTTTTTAGAAATAGCATTTCTGGAAAGTTGGCCATTATCATATTGAGAAATGTATTAAAAATATTGTCCTGTACTTCTTTCACAGCAGGCAGATATATCCTACATACATTGTCCAGTGTGTCCTACCTCCACTGTTCAGTGTTTAAGCCTGCACATGAACATTCACAGTATTTTTTTTTTTCTGAGTTATCTTTCAGGGTTGGTTTTTTTTTTTTTAATTTTAATTTGTGTCCTTACAAGAGTATAATAGTTAATACAACATGCTGCACAGAATTTCCCCTGTAGTTTAAAAACAGAGCATCCCCATGAAACCTCTTATAAGCCGAAATGGTGAAAAATGAAGAAAATACCATCGATTTATCACAAGGGTCATTCTAAGCCCAAACCAGATTCCCTAAACATACTGCAAAATTCCCTGAAACATTACCTAATATTTATGTAAAGACACTGATTTCCAAAGGACTATAAAAATTACGGAAAATAAAAAGTTTTCATAATTTTTTTAAAAAGAAATCTCAGAAGACACAAGTTAAAATTTCTGGAATTTACGGAATTCCCGGAACACAATCACCCCTGTTATTAGTAGAGTACTGCCAGACCCAAAAAAATCAGTTATCAAAAATCATACCACATAAAACTTAAAACATGACAATATCATTAATAACTGCTTAGCCCTGTACATTTTCCTATTAAACAGTTCTTTGTAGGCACAACAAACATCCTGCAAGTCCTCACTAAACCTACATGCCCTTTCAAAATCAAAGTCATGTTTTCTGCACTAATTGCAGCACTATCAAGCTTAATGAAAATATGAATAAGCAAAATGGATATTTTTCTTCAAAGTGGAAATCCATTTAGAATTCCTTTCAATTACTGTCCATAGGAGTGACTTTGTCCCACCAAATGAGAAAAGATAAAGGTGGTGATAACTCCTGTCTGTTTCGTCGAAATATTTTAATAAAACCTGATTCCAGTAGGTAGAAGTATTGGCTTGAATACGAAACGTTTAATTTTAAAGTTTTGACTATCGAAGGTGGCATTACTGCAAGTAAGAAGTTTTTCTTGTGAAATTTACTTCTGATTCACTTTTTTCAAAAACTTGCTTTTACATTATGTAAAAAGGTGGTAAACAATATTTTCACCCGATCTGCCAAACTGCTTAGGGGCTAATGACTGCTCCCCCCAAATATGAATATATGTGAAGTGGAATTATTTTCTGGGCTTTCTGTGGAGGCTTACCGAATGATTACTTAAGACATGAGACGAAGTCACCTCAAGCCAGAGTGACTTTGTCCAACATACAACCATGTGACAACATACATTACTCCTGATGAAGGACTGCTGCTGATGCGTCCGAAAGCTTGAGTGATCTTTTTCATTGCTATTTTACCAGTGTTTAACCTTTTGTATGTAAATTTCCTCCCTGGTGCCTTGTATCTTATTTCTAATGAAGTATACAATAAGCCATTTATGAAATATAATACCATGTAGTAATATTTAAAAACTATTGACTATAGCGTCAAAATTTCTTCAGTCCCATGAATATTATAAACAAATTTGATTGTATATTCAGTGTATAGGTGTTAATATACTGATGTATATGCGGATACATACATGATGCTGACTTTAAGGTAAAGTTTTATGACAGTGTGGTGGTAACTCCAGGGTTTATACTCACATTGGAGAAAACAATTCCCTGATCAGTAATAAGCGACTTTCGACTGAACTTTGGTTGAAAATGAAAGTTCAAGAAAATGGCTTCACTTTCATGAGAGATTTAGCTGTTCAAAAAAGAAATTAAGAGGGTTTTCCCAGACCTTTCCAGGTTTAACCAAAAAATCTCATTCCCCCCCCCAACTTTTACGAATGATTCCAAATTCCATGACAATTCTGGGTGCATGGGAACTCTTGTCACTTGTGCTATCCTGGTTATCATGCGAAAAGTCCGAGTTCGATTTCAGCAAGTACACAGCCATGCAGGTTTTGTTTTACCCCTAAAGGTAAACAGTTGGTGTTCTGATTCAACTGCATTAAAGAGGCCTGAATTCCCAAGCAAACTGCAGATCCTGAAACAGCGTGATTTTTACTGCCCTTACACCATGAAACAAACTTGCAATGTGGTGCCCTCCAATACAGGTCACATTCATTCCGAGAGAGAAAATAAAAAGCAATTATTTATTTTGTATTCTTGTCACAAAGACAGATAAGCTCGTGCTGTACTGGGAACAATAGTTTTCCTGAGGAGAATTCAAACTCTGTTACTAAAGGAACCAAACTCTGAATAGAAAACAACACATTCTCCCTGTTACTACTGGAATCAAGTCCAGCTTAACAGCACAAAATGCGACAGTATTACCACAGTGCCAACACACACAAGACAGTAATTATTTTAATTATAAAACTTCAGCAGTAGTGTGAATAGATTAATAATTTCTCAATATTGCATAAAGCATTAATATTTCATTAAAAAAGCAACCATTAGCTATGATTAATTTAAACCAATTAAGACCGAACACGCACACACAAATAACGGCAACTGTTATTACAAAAGAAAGCATTTTGAACTTGCTCAAAACAGAAATATTAATAGCTGGAAAAGCAATTAAAAACATATGCAAGAAGCAAAAATATTTAACAAAAAAAAAAAATACTAAAAATTAAACAGTAAAATAAGCCATACAATAAAATTTTTAACACCATTAAATAATTTTTGTAGATGTTCTTCCAGGGATCACTCAAGGTTTATGATAGCTCAAATCACTATTTAATCCTTTATTTTACCACATAGGGACAGCACAGGTCATGTTGCACGGGACTTCGATTTTCTGAGGAATTTGAAATTCTTAAGGTCTATGAAAGCAACCCCCTCCTCCTGTACTACAATGAATAGTTGTCCATTGAGTAGTTGAATAATGAATAGTTGAATTTTCATAAAAAAATTACGTGTTTTGAATTACATGACACATATTTCTTTTATTTTTATCCGTTAAATACGATAATCCTTCATAATCTTACCGACTTCAAACCTGTTTTTGCTCACATACAGTGCGATTAAAAAATATCAAACCTTGTGTAAAAAGTGCCATTTTTGGACTTTGAATACTAATAAAAAAAAATTTCATTATGATTTTAGCAGAAAAATCATTCCTTATTCTTCATAAAGGACTCAACTAGTGACTCAAAACTATTGATTCCCACGGGTCTCAGTGCATTTATCAGTGAAAAGAGTTCCCTTATTAGTAAAATTTCACTTTAAAAAAGTAATTAAAAGAGAGTACCTTTGCGACTACTGGATGATGATGATGGCTTTGGTTCAGTTTTTGATTCTTCTCTCTGCTTCTTATTGCTAGAAGCTGAAAAAAAAATATACAGTCAAATATACATAAATTAAACTATCATTAGTTATGGTATAATCATAAAAAGTATCACCACAATCCTTTTATTAATATACTCCTCGCTGATTCACTTTGTCGTCGACTGGTCACTGCAGGCCCAGCATGATCATATAGGCAAACTAGGCGGCTGCGTAGGATGGCACCAAGATAGATTTTTTGAAGGTACTCAATACTGTAAGATGATTGAGATAAACTTGTCTATAAATAAATAAATAAATAGAACTGAATGATTTATTTCCTCTTGAATGCCTTTAACAATATTTGTTCTTCCTTACTCTTATCCATTTCTTTTCCTTACCTTCAATTTCTTGCTTTCTTACAGTGACAAACTTTCCTCTAATCAATTTGCGTAGTAATCTACATTACATTTTCTCATTGCCACTACACTTTGCAGTGGCACGAGCAGCATTGCTGCCACACTAGAAGATTGGAGGACACTTTTTCTTTTTGATATCTTTGTGCAGTACTACAGGGTTTGTTTTTTTTTTTTTTAGAATTACGGTTTTCGCTTTCAACAGTAAAATCCCCCCCAAAAAAAAATTTTGTTTTTGATCATTTATTTGTGTATTATGAGATAAGCTGGGATTATCATACTTCGCTTTAACTGGAACCATAGTAAGAGGGCAAAATATTGGAGCATCAGCTTTTTTATTTTATAGGAGAGGCGCACACATCTTTTGCCTAGGATAGCAAATTTACTTGTGCCGGTCCTGGGTTACTGGCATTTACAACACAGATGTTAGTTTGTTCGGTTTTAGAGCAAAGGATGTATCACACATTATTGTAATCATCTTGCAGACACTTTTTATGACCAGTAGTCATAATGTAAACCCTTCCTCTAACAACAGAAGAGTTAGAGAGCTGAAAACTCTCAATCATTCGTCAACATTCACATATTTAAAAACACATGGCTTGGTCACTAGCATTTTTTGCACAGGTTTTATTTAGGAATTCTGGGTCTGAACTTTCCGATGTATTCCGACTGCTTTTCTCTCCTCAGAATATTTCCATGTTAAAATATTTATTCATAAAAAAGGCTTAGAATACTAAGACGACAAATTTCAGTAGAATCTCTAACAGCCCAGTATAATGGATGCCAGGGCCTGGAGGTTGGGAAACACTATTACAGAGGATGCAAGTTTTGCTTCATACCACCCATATATTAGAGAGTTTCAAATACCTAGCAGATTGCTCAGTTACCTATGGTGGTAGTTTACTTTTTTTTTCATAAGGGTGGGTGATTGAAACCATTTACATGTATAACGTAAGAACAATTTGGACTATTACATTTTTCTGCGGGCCATTAAGATTTTTGCAACTATTTGCACGCCTGTATTAAACTATTATCTATCCATAGCCAGATGGACTGCTCTTCTTTGCATATCAGTTCCGGGAAAACCATATCGAAGTTAATTGGAGGTGTGCAGTGCATGAATAAACAAGATCCAATCCCATTCGGCGAATAACTCAAACAAATGTGAATGAGTTTGCCGATCGCCAACATCAATCTCACATCTTTCTGCTTATGTCAATCTATTTTATCTAAAAGAGAGTATTACATGAGTTTTTACATGTATAGTTCGTATGAGTTAGAACAGCAGGTACAGAAAAGGAGTCATTAGATGCAGGAGCTTTCTTGCATTCCTAGAATGCTACTATGAAAAGACAAACAACATGTGGATGACATGGAAAGCATAGTCAAAATGGTAAATCCAAGCACGTTTTAAAAATGCTCTTAAAAGTAATAGATATTATAAATGATTCGATTATCTCTATTGATACTATAAATGATACTATTCTTAGAAATTGTAGACATACTATACATTGATTCACACTGTACCTCTATCCTTTACAGTAAAAGCATATCAGAAACCATTGTTCGCATCTGCAAGGAAGCAAGCACCAGAGCATACAACTCTTCCATCACAACATTTCACACACAATTTGACAACTTAAAAAAGTTAAATCACCAGTTCTCCTTGAGGACTAACCGCAGCCATATGCCAAATTCCATATAAAGATTACAATAAACAATGTATTGGACAAACAAAAAGAATGGTCAAAACTAAAAGAACATGACACAAACAAGCACCAGCAAAAGGTGACATGCCTTAACGCTTGGCGGAACATGCATTACAATACGGACATGAGCCTGATTGTAACTCAACAATATTACACCAAAACATCGCAAACGAAAACAGTTGATGCACAATGATTTTGACATAGCCCTACACTGATTAGATTTGTAGGCAGAAGTCAACGATGTATGTTTCGGATTGACTTAGCCATCTTTCGTCAAAAATACAAAAAGAAATCATCAAACCTGCTATAGCAAACCACAAGCGACCAAACTTTTGTTTCGCTATATTCAATCCAATAAAGAAAATGGATGATTGGATGCGATCCAAAATTTTTTTCATTTTAAACCAGGTTCACTATAGTGGGGTTTGACTGTATAAGAATATTGAAGATGTTGCTATTGCCTGACTATTGCGTTGTCAGTTGTGAATGAATAATAAACTTTTGGTTTACAATTTAACTCATTGATCTAAAAATAAGCAACCCTTCCTAGAATCCTGGGAATCATATGATGACATGGAAAAATCATCCCCGCACCACAAACCTACAGATAACTCTTCTACTAAAAACTCTGAAATGACTGGGTGTTCTCCATCCTGCAGGGCTGTTCCAAAAACGTTTTTTCCCCCCAGAAATTCAAGATATAAAAACAGACAGGGATACTACACAGTCATTACTCATGAAGGACAGTTGCTGACATATCTAAAAGTCATGGTGATCAATTTCCAATTTTACCAGTGTTTAACGTTTTATATGCAAATGCTAAACCCACTGGCATTTCATAAGCCTTTTTACTATGTATGTTATGTCAACATATACACATTAATTACATTTGCTATCAGTAGAATGTGACTCAGTTGCGTTAGTCTCTTCTTTCCTTTTCTTGACATCTTTTCGACTCACTGGTGATGGTGAATGTGGCCGTTTTATGTTGGTTTTTTCTTTCGAGAAGGATGGCTTGGTATCACTGGAGGAGTCGTCAGTTCGCTTGTTCCTATCCCTGCGATCCCTTCTGTTGTTTCTGTTTTTCCTATCATCCTGGCCCTAAAGTGAAAACGACATGCAAGCTAAGCATATTGTGACGTAAGTCATTTTAATTAAAATATAGTCTTAAGATGACAGAAAAGTCACATCTATCAGAAAAACAATAAAATTTTGGGATTATACCAGAAGGAGCTACTTGAAGATTGGGGGGCATGCCTGTTGGGCCTCAGGTTGAAACTGAAAAGAACATGCGTCTTAGGTATGACGTCAGTTTCAATTGAACCTATACTTATTACTTCCTTTATGACACGAGAACAACTAAGATCATTCTGCATCACGATCTACAGTTCATCATCGGTAGGAAAAGCAGCAACTACTTGATGCCAAACAACAAGATTCATACCTTGATCTTCTGTATGAGAGCAAACATGTTATTGTTACGTTATTGCAGGACACAACGAAACCTCAAAGAGGTGGGAGGGGACAGAGTGGTGGTCCTTTTAAATATCACAATGTTCAAAATACAGTACTTACTAATGGGCAAAACCATTCATTAAATGCCCGAGTGAATCATTGGGTGTAAGATTTCACCCATCACTAACAGTATCACCCAACATAAACCCAGAACAAGACACAAGTTGAATAAAATAGGTTTGTAATCAGCAATGTCGAACGTATATAATTAAGTTAAAATCAATTTCTCCACTTACAGAACTGGTTTTCTGTTGGTTGTCTTGCCTTGTGTCATTATTCCTACTGCCGTGACGGTCACCATGTTGGTCTCCCCAAGCTCCTCTAGTGGGGGCATTACTGTCTTCTCCTCCTCCTCGTCTGTGTTGAGGTGATCTTGACCTTGGTTCTCGACTAAAATGCAAGTCGAGATTGTAAGAAAATACAACTTTTGCAGGAAATTGGGAAAAATAAGTTATTCAATGGGATTTTTTCCCATACGCGTTATATACTGAGTAAATTTGGAAAATAGTACAATATAAAATAAATATTTTCTACATGTAAAATCTGTAACTCACATAGTAGCATTTCGTTCCATAATTTCACCATATATATATATACATATATATAGAAAGTGCAAACTTTTATTAAAAATTTCACAGATATTTAATTTTAGTTAACCTTATAATAAATTAATGTTGGTTAACCTTTTAATTTCAATCATTTAATTGTGGTTAACTTTCCATTAAATAAAAAATGTAGCTCTTCTCAAATCATAAATGTTACTATTTGGTTCAATTTGGTTAACTTGGTTCAATTTGGTGGTCAATTTGGTTAACTATATTGATTAGCATGAATTAATGAATTGATTTTTCATCAACTAATTAATGTGTGTGTGTGTGTGCATGTGTGTCTATAACATTTTTATACAGGTCATTAAATCATCATGCACTGGACAGAAATAGCAACATTTTGCAAGTAATTTTTATGAATAAATTTTATGGAACATTCAAATTCTACATATATTACATTATGTCTCTCTCTTCTCCTCTGCGCATAATCCACTCTGGCGAGGCTCGTCTCCGTCGAGGCATGCCATATCTGTCTTCATCCAACTCTAGAGGAAGAGTTATAATATATTAAATTACAACTAGTAAAATTTAACAAAGGTCAGTATGGAAAAAATAATAATAAATACAGTAAAAGAAAGAAAATAATTAAGTATAAAAGACGGATGAAAAGAAAGATAGCAAAGTTAATGTATAGGGAGGAAAAGAAAGGAATAAATTATGAAAAAGAAGGTATGAAATAAAATGTATAAGAAAAGTAAAACAAGAGTGAAAATAAGTTATAATTCTGCAGAATTTTTGAATGTAGAATTTTTTTTTACACTGTTGGAAAATTTAACTTAACTTTGTTTTTATGTCATTTCCCCCCCTTTTTCAATATACACTCTTTTCATTTTATTTTGACTCTTCCTTTTTTTTTCCCCTTAAGTTCTTTTAACCCTTTTTCCTAATATATTCATTTTCCTCCTCCCATTAACCTCGCCATTTTTATTTTCGTTCATCTACTACACTTATTTCTTTCCATTTTCCTTTCTTTTACTGTTCTCCCATCTTTTATCTTTCGCAGCCCGATAAGTATATAATTTTATTAGTCATAATAAACCCAGATCAACCAGTCTTCTTTTGTCACATTACATTATAAAATTTAATAACGCAGTAAAATCTATCTAAAATTCAATCATTTAGCAGAACCTATCTATGTCAAAACTCTCTACATTTTTAAACTTATGCATTTCCCAGCATTTCTATGTATATTGTATACATCATATATAGAAACCTATCTCCAAGGTTTTTCTCATTCCCACAAGATTCAAGATAGATAGGTTCTACCGTATATAATAAATGCAACTTATCAAATTTCCTGTAACGTGCGAATATAAGCATTAAAAAGTAAAGGAAGAAAAATGCTCTACATGACAAAAGTGAGGATGCTGAGAATGTCAGTGGGAGTTATCCCAAGAAATAGAAAGCACAATACACACATAAGAAAAGAAATGAGAGCAAAACAGCAAGCGTAATAAAGAAGATCGGAGAAAGACTTGGATGAGGGGGGGCATGTTCTGAGAAGAGAAACATCTTACAAGGAATAAGATAATATAAAGCTAACAAGCGGGAGCGGAATGTAATGATCATGGCTAACAATAGAAAAAAAAAAGCCTTTAAAGGATATGGCTGGCCTTAGTTAGGCATCGAGTAAGATACCCTAGTCATAAAACAACATAAGTGTGGATATTAAATCACAGATCCTGAATAAGTAATTTTTAGGAAGACTATATGAAATAATACATTATCATGGTTCCCACTCTTTTGTCCTGATGAAATTCAAGGACTTTTTAAGGAATTTTCAAGGACCAAATGACGTTTTTCAAGGACCATACATTGTCAATCGCAATGTACATAAAAATTAAAAATAGAAGACATTATAAGCATAACACTGAAATTAGAGTGTTTAATTATGTTGTTCTTTTCAACTTGGCACACTGCCAGCAAAAGTTGCCTCTCTTTTTTTTTTTTTTTTAATTAGCCATGCTCAGTGGGAGGGAGAAGGGGCATGTCCAAGAATTACTGGCTTTGTTCCAGGTATAAGGAGAAATACCTTTTTTTTTTGCTAAAACTTGAAAAAAAAAAAGATTTTTGAGAAAAATCCAAGTACTTTTAAAGAACTAATCACACACTTTTAGCAGTTTCCAAGTATTTTTCAAGGGCCTCGACTTAGCAAAAAAATTCAAGGACTTTCAAAGATCGTGAGAACCATGATTATTAATTACTAATAGTGCCCACATCGAAAAGCCCATTGAAAACGGGCTTTTCGATCAATTTAATACCGGTCTCTTCGCAATTTGGTTTAAAAAGTAGTCCATGTACTACCCCATTCTGCACAAATAACCGGTTTCAATAAATAAGTCTTTAAATGTATTCGTAGGAGATTAAACGTTGTCGTTCGTAGCTCAGATGGTAGAGCCTCAACCCGGCAAGTGGAAGGTCATGGGTTCAGGCCCCACCAAACGAAGAAAACATGTCTTTCGAACGTTTCACCATCTAACCACGCCATAACATCGGCGCTGGTATCACTACGCCAAAAAACGTTGATTAATATTGTTGTTTAATTTAATCTGCGTAGTGTTCGATTTATATAAATCTCTCTAGATAACATCCCAAGCATGTTTAATGGGACTGAGGTTCGGTGATCTTGATGACGAGGGAAGCAAATTCACATGCGTGGAATGTTCATAAAACCATTCAGATACAATTCGAGAGTAATGTCTTGATGCATTGTCTCTTGACGATGGAAGAAGTCTTTATTGGGATATTGAATATATACACACGGGAGCACACAGCCGTCAAGGATATCCCAGAGACATTGACTTGTGAGTGACAATGACACGTAGCAGGAGTCTCATTCCAGTACATGTAAACAGTCCCCAGACAAGAATGCCACCTCCACCAGCTTCAAGAGTATCCTGTTGGCAAGAAGGATCCATCACTTCATATGATTTACACCATATTCATACCCTGCCATTCTCATGTATCAACATGTATCTTGACTCATCAGTCCAGGCAAAATTTTTACACATTTCTAGGGTCCAGTGTCGGTGTTTCCATGCCCCTGCTAATATTTATATACTGATGTGTCGTCAACACATGTACCCTCATGAGACAATGGCTTCTATAGCCCATGATGAGATTTGTTCAGGATAGTGTGGCTGCTTACGTGTTGTTGTGCACCAGCATTATATTGTCGAGTGATCTGTTGCATTGTGGCCCGTCTATCCGTTGTTGCAATGCAAGCTAACCAATGGCAACCCCACTCATCCTCATACCATTGTCCACAGCAGCTGGCCCTGACATAGATAGTTTTTTACTTTTTGATCAGATGTGCACTCCTCACGATAATTGCAAAATACTATGTTTTGCGATTATAGCACCATCTGTCATAAATAGCAAAAAATAATTCCAATGAAAGTTATGT
Source organism: Dysdera silvatica (assembly GCA_006491805.2). Classification (NCBI taxonomy): domain Eukaryota; kingdom Metazoa; phylum Arthropoda; class Arachnida; order Araneae; family Dysderidae; genus Dysdera; species Dysdera silvatica. The sequence continues at coordinate 158,419,889 of QLNU02014176.1, forward strand.
TAAAATGGGAATCCCCATTTTTTTATTGCAAATTCACACTTCCTAGGAAAAGATAAATATTTTTTCCTGGGGTAATCCGAAGCTGTAATAAAAAATGGAGGTTCCCATTTAAAATTTCCATGTTGACCCTGCCCCATACATGGGGAGGTCAACTTTGGCATCATTAGATGCCCCCTTCGAGATAGATTTAATTTATACATTTTTTTTTTATCCGGTGCTTAGTTTTCAAAATATTTCAGTTTGTAAGTTAAATGGGACACCCTGTATATACACATTGAGGAACAAATAAATTAGAGACGGCTGGCATTATGCAAATTTAACACTGTGGGCAGGTCTACAAATGGAAAGAAATGACGTAAGCAGCGATCTGATAATATCTGAAGTCACGCTATGCCACCGGACTAGATCAGTGGTTCTTTAACTTTCCTAGACAGCGGACCCTCTTCAGAGATCACTCGCCCTCGCGGACCCCCAAGAATTAACTCAAAGTTTAAAGCCCCAAATTTGCATCATACATATTTATTTCTAGTGTTTCATCACTAATTTTCACCATTTAAGGAAAGAATTTTTCGTCCCCTCATAATTTATTCTTAGCATTAAAGAAAAACTGCTCTTTTCTTAGTGTTTTTCCTAATCTTTGTGGAACACTGAGAGTATCTCGCGGACTCCCTGATATGGTTCCGTGGAAGGGGGTCCATGGACCACATTTGAAGAACCACTGGATTGGATCAATACCCATATAAAGCATGTTGTGTGTTTGCCATGCCAAAGTGTGGAAACGATATGATATGCTTGCCATCCTACTAAGGTAGTCAAATATTGTGATTTCCGTTTCAAGAGTCTGAATCCTCATATTCAGTTTATGTTAGATAAAAATAATGGATCATTTTATATATATCCTCTTCTTAAATAAGTGAAGACCAAGAGCTGTGTTGATTTTGATAATTTGAAGAGCTACGAATATTGTTGCTTATTATTATTGTGAGCTATTATTATTATTATTGTGAGCTACGAATGATTGTTTTGATAATCAAAACAATCATACTCACCACTCAAAGCATTTGTAATCAAAGCCACACATCTATGCGCATTTGTGCACAGTGGTCATGATGATCATACAAAAACGTTGAATTGCAACTGGACAAAAAAGCGGTGTTAATAAAAAATTATTATTTGGGTAAATGTTTAGTTTCAAGCCAATGTGATGCTGATGGTGGAAGTCGACAACAAAGGTAAGACTGGGAAAACGTAAAAGGTTTTGCTTTGGGAATTTTCCCATGGTCTGGATTTCTAGCATCGAGAGTTCTGTGTTACTGTAGCTAGCAACCCGTATAATTTATTCCACTATTTTGCGATTGATTTTGGTACATGGAAAGTGCTTCTGAGGATGCAATCTAAACTTACCTGACGTTGAAATGAGGACTTAACTAATATTAAAATGGGGACTTACCAAACATTGAAATGAGGACTTACCACACAGACACAGGACTTAACCAAGAGTTTAACAACTGTCGTCAAGAAACCCAGCATATGATATTTAGAGTAATTTCTAAACGTCACACACACAAATAAGCATTTAAAAAACAACAGAAAGCAATTGTACCAGCAACGGCATGTGGTGGAGGCAAAGCATGGGGTAAAGCAGGAGGAATTGGAGCGTAAGAATCCCACTCATCTCTCATTGGTCGATTTCTGTTCCATCGTTCATCGTAAGGACGTCTGTCATCAATGGGCAAATCTGCTAAATAATCTGAGGCACATAATAATAAGAGCAGGTTTATTGACCACAACGACTAAACAGTGCAATAAATTATCAACGTCTACTTGCAAAATTTTATGTGATCTAAAAAGTCCAACTTTTGTTCCAAGGCTGTCAATCTAAACAGCTACCCAAACAATTACTTTTAACAGATATTTTTCAAAAATTCAATTTAGCAAAAGCTCGTTGTATTACAACACAGGTTACTTGCTATATTTAAATAGAGAATGTACACAGCAATATTTAACATTAGCAGATAATAAGAAGACTGAAACACTTATAATAATAATGATGATGAAACATATTTACAAGCAGTCTCTGACAAAACCATGTTAATGATGTGATAGAAATTTTTAATTTTTTTCCAGCGATCATAATAAGAAAAAAAATGATTGCCATTTGTAAGAGTATATTTTTAAAAACTTTATTTACCACGCTTCAGTAACTATTACTATGAATGATCGCAAATTTCATAGTAGATATGAGTTATCTAGAGTCGAAAAAAGTTTTACAAACCTTCTTCACGCACGGGTAAGCCAACTGGGTCCCTTGGACCCAGAGGTGAGATATCACGTGCAGAATAAGTTGCAATTCGTTCAATGTGAGGGACTGATGCTACAGCTTTCAGAGCACCATCTCGCCTGTACCGAGAATCTGGGTAAACAGGTGTTGGATAGTCAACAGGGTCCGGCGGTGTATATAATGGTGCAACTCGTAAATCAGGCTCATATTCTGGTGGAAGAGCATTATCTACAATATAAACAGGTTCACGGTGAGGAACATAACTATAAGAATATTCTCTGTCATCTGGAGGAATTTCTTGCTCATATAGGCGTCCACGTGGAACGTCCTCTCGCAGTACATGATGAGGATGTAAATCAGGAGGAACTCTCCTAAAATAAAAATCACCGTGTATAGTTTTTATATAAAAATTATACATCTATATTCTTGTCATGTACTATGTATAATTATATATTTTAAAAAATACACACATCTATCAATCGCATAATGTATTTCGATTGTGCATGGCATAGATTATTCCAATCCAGCTACAAAATTTACATCAATTTGACCATACAGTTAACTTTCAACAAGCTATGAAAGTTTTACGAGTGCACAGTGTACCAGCACTCATCCTAATTGGTCCAATGAAATTAATGTTGCATAATAACAACATATCAATTAATATAGTTAGTTTTAAACACAAAAGTACAATAATTAAATGAACAATAGCTGTGCTTCACATGTGCCATCTATGCAGGGAAAAAAAAAAGACCAGTTTATGCTTCTGTCATACTGAGATTAAAACATCAGTAGCAAATTTTAGCGGGAGAAGTAAAACATTTGAATTTTGATAAGGTTTTTACATACAGCTTTATAAGTATGCACAGAAATCTGAAAAAGCAATCACCTGGATACAATATTTTAATTGAACCAAACAAAAAAAAAAGCTAAAATTAGTCACTGTATTTATTTTATATAAACGTTTATGTTTTACAGTGCAATAACAGCGAAGGTCGTGTTAAGCTAGGACCTATAGCAGTGATTCTCAATAGACGGCCTGTGGGCAAAATCCAGCCTGCTAACAGTGAAAACTAGCCAGGCTACAAAGGATTAAGGAACTGAATTTTTTTTTATTGGGGCGGCTAATTTTTTTCTAAAGGAGGCCTCAATGCTTCTTCATTAAATCAGAAAATTTCTAGAGTATGAGTCCCTAACTCCCCATGTTTATATAGCAAGTAAGTTAATTTTGTTTTCATACCTTCTGGCCTACCAATAAAAAAAAAAAAGGTTAAAAGTGGCTTACAACGAAAACTAATTGAGAACCACTGGGATATAGGGGTCTGGGGAATCCAAACCTTTTAAGGCCTACGGAATCAACCCTCAGACATTCTTTTTATAGAACAGTTAGGAATCAAATCCGGGATAACCGCATACTAGATTAGCATCTTACCACTGGACCACCGCAGGGCCCAAAACATTAAGTACAGAAGCAGTTAAAAGTTTCTGACTGCTTTGAATAGTAACAAGCCTGGATTATGGACAACCATAGAAAACATGCCTGGCTTGATAAACATTACAACGACTAACACCTCATTGATGTGTTATGTATTTATAGAACATATGGCCAAGTGTGTGTAAACAAAAAACAAAAATCAAACTGACCTAGGATACAATTGGTTTTGATTAGTAGAGTCGTATCATAAGTATTTTTAATGTCTAAACAATATCCATTTTCGTTAATACTTTCACGAAACTTACCCAATTGTAGGTGATGACCTTTGTCGATCTCGGTCCAAGTCATCAACACTATGTAAGAGTGTATCTCGATCTTTTCCCTTTTTCCTGTCGCGAGTTCGATCATCTCTTGTGGACTGTGAAATGGGTGGATCGATAGGTCTTCTCGAATCTGACACCCTGATATTCTTTTTCTGAAAAATAATAATGCATCGCAGTGAAATTGCCAAACTGCAATGAAACCATAAGCTCTCACTATCATTCAGTCACTGTAACTTTCAGAATGCAAGCACACAACTAGGACATATCGAGTATATGCCCCTAATATATTTATATGTATATTTCTAAATATAGTAGGACAGGTTGAATTTAGGAATATATAATATATACAGGGTGTCCATGAATTCATGACCCAAACGTTAAGGGGTTTCAGGGGACATCAGATAAACCATATTGGCCGAAATCCCCATGTCCGCAAAGGACCTGATTTAGCTATATATTGAAACTATTATTTACATCCACATCGTTGCTACGTCCGCAATTACATGAACAAAAAAAGTTTTTTGAGACATACTCTTAGTGAAATGCAGCACAATTACAGAGATCATATTATTTGCATCCGCATTGGTTAATCATGTAACAAAATTTGGAAAGTTTGCCGTTCTAGCTTAAAAGCATATTGGAAAAGTTTCCACTACTTATTGTGGTCCAAAACAACTTCTCACGGCCAAATTTATGGAATTGGTGTATTCATGGCTTAAACGTGAGGCTTACGTTTTGGCCATAAATTCCCGAATTGCATAAATTTAGCCATGGGAAGTTCTTTTTGACCATAGTAAGTTATGGAACCTTTTCCCACGATGGTTCTAGGCTAGAAGGACAAATTTTCCAAATTTTGTTACATGATTAACTAATGTGGATGCAAATAATAGCATCCCTACATTTCCAGAATGGCTCATTTTTGGACATAGGTTCACTAGACCGAAGTTGTTTCTTTTGATCTCTTTCACCTATTACACATGCTTAACACTTCCCAGCAAATCCTAATTGCCTCCAGTATGGTAAAACAATCGTTTTCCATACCTTTTGATGACTAAATTGCAACACTACTCAGGACCAGGGAAGGGAATTTTCGATTTTTTTGTTTCTGCTGCATTATTAAATCAATCACTTAAATAAAGTATGTCTCAAAAACATTTTTTTGTTCATATACTTGCCTACATAGCAGTGATGTGAATGTAAATAATAGTTTCATTCTACAGCTAAATCCAGTTCCATGCGGAAATGGGGATTTCGGCCAATTTGGTTTATTTGATATCCCCTACAATCCCTTAACGTTTTGGCCATGAATTCAGGGACACCCTGTATATATGAAATTATGCTGCTGCTGAAATCTGAAAATCTTTCACCATTCAAAATGTTAATTTTCTAAAATCAGTTCAAATCTTAGCAAGATGATTTATTCTAAATAATTAGTTTTCACGTATTTCAATTCCATCACTCACAGATTCCTTAAATTAACCACTCTTTCCATTCACCGTAAACACCTTAGCATTCTCTCTCCCCTTTTATATAAAATTTCTCATAAGCAGTATAAAAGTACCTTTCCTATTACCTTACCCGGCAATTATTTTTCCTTGCAAAATTATCACTTGCAGAAACTAGAACTATTAACCTTCCACATTAACACCCACGAATTCAGTTGTTTGTTTGTTTTTTTACATGGACAAATAAAAACTGGAATATACTCGGTACAGACTGTGTTCTTACTCCTAATGTAACTACGCTTGTACAAACCATACAATGGCATGTAGCTACTTCATGCATCTGCTGCTTGGGTCCCTTACTGGGCTTTGTAATATCACATAATATATAGGAGGCAATTTTCAGTTACTAAGACATTTAATAGCACACAATTACATTTAATAGATTGTGCAATACTTGTATTACAGTATATGGTTATGTCAAAATTTGTGTATATATTTAATATTAATACTTACTGGTTCATCAGACCAACTATCATGATCGATAATTCGCTCCTTTGGAGCACGGTTTTTGATTTTATCGTCTCTGCCCTTCTTCGTTTCTCGAGACTCATCTTTTCTATGTCCTTCATTGGCACGATATTGGTTCTCCCTCCGATTATCATGAGACTGTGGAGATGGACCCCTCCGTTTATCCAGATCATTCTGGACTTTCCTCCTATCTTTTCCATCTTTGCCCCGACGAACAGGAGACAATGAATTCCTGCGCCTGTTATCATCCTTGTCGAAAGACGGAAGTGGAGAATACATTCGTTTTGGAAGATTATCATATTTATCATGAGCCGGTGAAATGGACAAGCGGCGCGAGTCCTTATTAGGAGGTGAAAATCTCTGATGTTTCGATGATTGCTCTTTGCTGTTAACTTTTCGTGAATGTGACTGAGTAACATCGTCTGGTTTTCTGCCATGTGACTTCAGTTGACCTTGCTTCTCGGAAAAGCGATCCATTTCAGAGTAGTGACCCCCGTGGCGTACTGACGGCGAATTAGATGATCCAGCAATACGAGACAGTAAGAGCGGTGATTGTTCCCGGGGCCTATGGTGAGACTTCATACCGGAGTCATCCCTTTGGCGTATTTTCTTTCCGAGGGATGACTGCAAAGCAGTGCGATTTGGACTGCTAAGCGGGGGTGGTGTGGGCATATAGTCCATTCTATTCCTCTGGAAATAGAAAATGAAATTATAAAACTAATAAAAATGCATTTACTGGTGAAACTGACGACATAACACGATACAACACTGGAAATCCATCAACCCGATAGAGCTTACAATTCAAGTAAACTCTTGATCTACTTTTCTAGCTTTTCATAACAGTGAATGCAGATTTTTCCAGGTTCATTTGTTCACGAGTTTTACGGCACAAGGACAACAGAGGTCATGCTGCGTCGGCCTATCTTCTGGAGTAGGGTTGTTAGCTCAAAGTCCATGGGACCAACAACTTAACGAGGAATTTGAATTTTGATCAGCTCATTCCATCAAATGAATGGAACCTAAAACTTCAGGCTGAAGAAAAGAATCCAACACCCAGCAACATATAGGGAATTAAACCCAAATTTACTATACAACAAGAAAAAGCTTTACTTCCATGTCACTGCAGCAAGCTTCATCACGAGAATGAAGGGTTACCATTTTCTGACCCCAGTGTGTTTTGTGATGAAAGGACAGAAAAGGTCAAAAGTCATGCTGCACCAAGACCTACAATTTTCCTAGACGTCCTACACGCTACTACCACAGACAGCAAACCCCAGATTTTGGTAAGTGGAAAAATGGCACCCATTCCACAATATCATTTAAAGTTGAACCTGGATTAGTACCAGGCGAATTTGTTACCACAATGCCACCGTAATAAGTTAGTGGACCTGCACAAGCACCTAGTTCATCCAAGTAACCTGTGGATCCTTCATCCACAAGGTGACAACTTTTGAATGAATAAGGAGACTAACTAATTACCCTTTGTAATAATGTTGCACACAATTATCTGGCTCAGACTGAGTTCCGATTAATCTGCATAATTTAAAATCTACTGTATTTACATAAAGAGGAAAATTACTAAGGCAAATGAGGACAGCTGATAAATTTAAAATAAATAAATAAATAAATAAATAATAAAGCACAATTACATCGATGTCCGCAAACCATTTTAAAATATTCTTAATACATTCACTTCTTTCAATTTTTCAAATTTTTTTCTTAAAATCCGTTTCCTATTTACCTGACTGTGTGCTTTCTGTTTTTATCCCCACTTTTCATCCGTCTTATTTCCATATTAGGTTTACAATCCACATGAATTATAGTAAACCCATCTTCGCTCCAATTCTTGTAGTGTCATTCTAAAAATCAGTAAAAAAAACTAAAATATTTAGCATTTATTTAGACTAAACTAAAAAGAGGTGAAAGATCTCCTGATCTTAAATCTTGTTTTCTTAATGATGCTCATTAAACAAGCCACCCCTCCCTCCAATTTAAATGCAGTACTAGACTGCATTTACTGTGTAAATGCATTACTTACGTCGTAAGTCACACCAAACACTCTCAAAAGGGGAATGTCTACATATGTAGAGATGTTACAAAGATGTGAAGTGGGGCAGGGTGAGATCATAAGCTAGATTTTACCCCAAAGCCATGAAACCATAGATATTAAAAAAAAAAAGAGAGAGAGAGAAAGAGAGAGAACCAGTTTTAATTGTCTTGCTTCTAAGAAAAAGAAGTAAGTTTTGGGAAATTAATACTGAAATAAAGGCCATGCATAAGAATAAAGTGCAATGCGGAAAAAATCAAAATAAACCTACATCAGCTCTTGCACCATCTTTTTTCTTCTTGTGCTTTTTGGAACGGTTCTTACGAGGATCTGCCGATCGGCTGTCGGTAGAAGAACTTTGAGCCCTACGAGTAAGAAAGTTAATAGTAAAATATACTATACAGGTATATAGTTCATCTCCAATAACCCTCGGGCAAGTGTTAAAATTTTATTTAATGCATTTCCAGTCAATCCAATGTATTAAATATAGAAAATGATTCTGAAACCTTCAGAGTCACAGGGCACTTTTCAGAAGCGAAATTCATCATGCAGTACTATCCTTTGTTTGTGGTTTTACGGTTCAAGGACGACGACGACGGTTATGCTGCGCCGGGACCTACTGTTTTCTGAGGAATCCAAACCTCTTAAGGCCTAGGGAACCAAACCCTGGACTACAGTGAGCAGTGAGATCCTTATGAGATCTCTGGGTAAGCGTCCTTTGCACTGTTGGGAGTCGAACCCGGATTAACAGCGCACTAGGCGAACGTGTTATCAAACTGAACCACCGCAGGGCCGAAGGACTGCCGTCATTCTTTTACCAGATGAATGTATATGCATTTTGGCCATTTTTATCTCATATTTTTCAAGTTATCAGTCCCTATTTTACCGTGCAACAAAAGAATTATTTTTTGATTTCTAAATAACTTAAATTTTGATCTAAATTTGATTTTTCCCCATTGAAAAAACTTAGAACTTTGCAATTCATTTTGCCAAAATACAGATTTTACACATACGTATTTTTTGCATATAAGGACTATATTTTAACATAGCACCTACAAAAATACTAAGCCAAATGACAGAGGTACTAATGATGCTAGCATAGTTCTGAGAAAGTGCAGGAAAGCAAAACTGATACGTCACATGCATTTCAGTCTATAATACACTAAACCTCCAATTATCCATGCTAAAAAATTCGCTGAAAATTACCTACAATAACAGACTATTGGGTGGCGCTAACTTAAACGTAAATTACATTATACTTCACACTTTTAATAATGAACATAGTTCACAGCTTGTACTTAATATGTGTTATATTTGTATTGGTTCTTTTTGTTTACAGCATATTTGAATAAGAAACGACTTCCAAACGGAATACCGTTTTGTGAGGTTGAAAGAACACAATGAGATGCCTATCAATATGAAACTGACACTTTTTTAAACCAATAAGATGGTACTCATTTAAGAATATTAAAAAATGTTGCTTTCCCCTTGTATTATTAAACACTTCATTAACATTTCATTAATTTGCATTCCTTCTAAAAATGCCGATTTTAATTACGATTATGTATGTATATGTATATTTGTATTATGTTTAACCTTGGCTAAAAAAAGTTTTTGAAAGCTGTTGTGGATCTTAAAATTCACGTATATCCAACATTTTGTAACTTCCTTCAACTTCGCCACACATAGGTTCAACCATACCTTTCCTTTTACTCTATAGCTTTAGGTTTCGATATATAATGCATACATATTTATAATAATAAAGAGTATTTTTAAAAGGACTTTAAAAATTTACTCAGTATTTCTACTAATATTTTCGAATTACTCACAGTAGTCATGCCACTCGTTACTGAAGATAATTGAAAGTTCACTGCATTTGCTATCTACACTGATTCCCAGTTGCTGTATAGAAACCCGCAGTTTTCTGAGGAACCCAAGCCTGTAACTTGTGGCAGGGGTTCTTAAACTGCAGTCTGTGGACCCCTGGATGCCACAGTGTCTCGACAAGAGTTTGATGAATTGGAAGAGAAACAAGAGTTTGAAGAATTTTTCGATCTTATCTCGACTAGCTATCTTAAAAATAAATATGGAAAACTGTTGAACAATGTAGAATCGGAACAAAAATCCAATTATCAAATATTAAGCCCAATATAACAAGGCTTACATGTGAGATGTAGCACCGGCCCTCTTATTAACAAATTGATTTGATGTTCAATATCGTTATTATTACATTTAAAAACCTCACGACAATCAGTTTAATAAACATACTACAATATGAAAAATGTATGCATGAATGTTTATTTTCTGCTTTCTACCAAATTTAAAAACACTCAATGAGCAACTATACATACATACATATTTGGAGCACTCCAGCATTTTAAATCTTAGGTTTTGTGGGTCTGCGGCAATCAAAAAATATTTGAAGAGGGTATGTGATAAAGAGAAGTTTAAGAACAGTTGACTGGAAATCAAACCCTAAACACATACTACAAATTGAATAAAAAAATAAGTGAGCATGCAGCGTCAATAAGACTCAAACTGTGTTTTCCTATATACGCCCAGTAGCAGAAATTTCCCTGCGGGTTTGCGACACTGATTTGAGTATTTGAAAATAATCTACGACATAATTTAATTTGTTTTTTAAAGTTTACATAAAATACACACAGGAACCTTATGCATCACTTCGCCCAAAATTCCCCAATTTTACATAAACGTGGAAATTTGAAAAAATATAATAAATATTAAAACTAAAATATTTAGTACTATTTTACCTTAATTGCTCTTTAATTTCACATTATTTTAAGAAAATAATCAGATTTTTTTTCAGTAAAATCGAACATTTCAAAATAAGCAAGACTTTTTTTAGTTAAACGTAGGTATAATAATTACCTAATTTTATTTTAAAGAAATAAAAGTCAATTATGCATTGCTTTCAATGAAATTAAATATTTCAAAATATATAAGATCGTTTTGGATAAGTACACAGATACAATAAGTACGTAATTCCATATTTTACAAAAAACACTGTAAACAATCTGCATCACTGATAATTTTGGAAACAATACATGACGATAATTTTTTATCCATAATTTTAGATGTAGTGGTTCTAGGAAAGTGCTTATAAAAGGAACTTCTAAGTATCAAAACTAAAGCAGTTTTCAAATATTTTCTGGTTGCTGCATAACCAGATTGAGGCCCATTAAGAAGGATAAAAAAAAACTCATCAATTGTCCGAATTTGAGTATCATTTCCTTCATTATTTCTCATTTGCAAATTTCTAACTTTGCCAACGACAGTTTTGATGATATCTATTGTTTTGATTTTGGAGCTACGAGAAATTTAAAATTTCGGTGCAGTCCTGGGAAATTTTGCAGAAATCGTTAAGTTTAGTGCAGCTGTTCCATCCCTGATTATTTAATACGTTTTCACAGAGGGAATTCGTTGGAGGGATTCCAACCAGCATCGAGTTCTGCATATTAAAGTTATTGGAGGTAAGGGAAGAATGCATGAGAAACGCAATTGAAGTTGCTAAAAAAATATTCTTAAAAAATATGTACAACCCCAACTGACAAAAAATAAATGGAAAAAATAATATTAGTAGTAGTAGTAACATATTCATTAAAACAGATAAACAAGATCTGCTTTCTCTTCCGTATCTTTTCTTAAAATGATTAATAAAAAAAATATGGGTGAGGCATGGTAATATTCTTCAAGAAATGGAAACTGGCAAATTAATGAAAAATGACTAAATTTAGTGGATTTTAGTTAGTTTTGCCTTGCTAATTCTATTAAATATGGTGAGGGAAACAACAACACTGTTTCATGTACTAGTGACCAGATTGCATGCGTCTCAAAATCCGGAAATCGCGACGTTTTGGGCAACTGAAATTTGACTTTCCCTTGACAATCCGGTCCTCCGGGAGGGGGGGGGGGAGTTTGGCACTGGCCATCCTGTAAATAAAAGCTCAGCCTTCCAAATCCCTGCTCCTAGTACCCAATTTACCTAGTACCAAAATGCAGTCTAAGGTGGCAATTTACAGTTTACAAATTCAATAAAAAATTTTACCTCAACGTGTACTGTACGAATGCAACCTGACTTTATGTTTTACGTTATGAATGATGTTTTCAATAACCACACAAAGGTGGGGTTTTTTTTACCTTCATTCAAATTAAGCAGCATCCATTCACATCTAATGCATACAACATATTTAAACATTATCCACAGTGTGCATTCACATGTAGTACAACACACAATTCACATACATACATACTGAACATAACATCTAGATACTAAACAGTAGAGTAGGATATAATGTGTATGTTTGCAAATACAAACCATTGTCTCTGTTTGCGAACCATAGGAGGACTTGGAGTGCGAGGACCTTTTCGGCCAGTCTGAATATTGGGTACCTTTAGACTAGAATCGTATGTGCCACGTTTAGGGGAAAAATTGGGTGTAGGTGAAACGTTTCTCCGATCTCGAGTTTTTTTAGTAGAAACTTCAGAACTTGTGGGCGAAGGTCTGAAAAACAAAATATTAGTGAAACCCCCCAAAACAATAAATATATATAATTTATCATTAACCTTTAATTATACAAATTTATGTGAATTATAATAGCTTGAATTAACACAAATAGAATATATTACAGCAACTTAAGATCAAAATGTCAGTTTATATAAAAAAAAAAGTACATCAAAGTGTGTCTAATCCAAACTAAATATGCCTATGGTTATTTCAGATTAGCAAAATATTAAAACCAGCATATTTTTAATCATTTTAACATGTGTGAAAAGGAGTTACACACAGAGTGGCATAGCAAGTCAATATCAAAAGATATCGCGCTAATAAAAAATTGGCAAGTTTTTGTCACTTCACTTTGCCATTTTATTTCTCAACACAAATATTAAGTGTCAAATTCAAAAGGTGGAGGTTTAAAGGATGAAATATGTTGCCACCAGGTGTTAAAAGGTTTAACTGGAGAACAAAAAGAAAGCAAAAATAAAAGGATTAAAGGAGTAAATTAATGTTAATGAATTGGGTCCATGTAGAGCGGGTTTTTAACTATGGATGTGTAATTCACCAAATCATCAAGATTCTGGAGAATTAAAAAGGATTCAAATAAATTAAGTTTTAATGGCGACATGGAATGGAAATAATTTTGGCCTGGTCAAATTGGAATCAGTGATCGTTCAAACTCCAATAGTGTGCCATGGACAATTTAGCGATCTGCTGTTTCCTGACATGTGCCTGCTGTTCTTTGACTTTGAACTTGAGTTTCGCCTATGTTGGATAAACAACACAAGCAAGGAAGTTAACCAAGTCTAAACCATTCAAACTGATAAAGAATTCGGTAAATTCCCCAATTTCCAAAAAATTACCATCCAAAAGAACGCCTTTCAGGTTAGAAAAAACAATTTTGTTGAATGATGAGAAAACTACCTAGAAGTTAAAATTTTGGACTTTTATGTTTTGCACAGTGTGGTCACCAAACATCATCATTATTCTACTCTAACTAGCCATTCGTGACAATATTTTCAATCACCTACAGTAGCGTTTCTCAAACTTTGGTTGCTCACAGACCATAGTAAGAATTCCTTTATTTATCGTGAACTATCGAGGGCGGGGTGGGTATTTTTTCCCCACCCATTAAAAAATATATTGCCTGAAATTCAGCTTGCCAACTATGGTTAATAATATTAATAATAATAATGTTAATATTAGCACAACAAAAAGAATAATTTCACATAGACTTTCACAGCGCATTATAAGAAAAAAATAATTTTTCACGCAACCAGCTGGTATTACGAAAACGATAATTATTGCTCAACAATTTTGCGTTTCAATCCAATCTATGTTGATCATACACTATGTAAATAAATTATAAACTCATCCGTAAAGCACAGATGATTTATGATTGCAATAAGCGTTTGATATAAATTTATGCAAATAATGTACCAACGGTGATTACATACATATACCACTCACAATTTTTAAAAATGATGAAAAATTGTGTTCGTAAGAAAAAATAATTATTTACTACCTGTAAAAAAAAAATATAAACTTAGCATGCAAATTCACGAACTGCGAGCCTGTTAACTAATTTGCACATGTGTAGTTTTATACACATCATATGATACATGTAGGCTATCATATGGATCCAATGTTGTGATGAAAATTGCGTTTTGTGAGTATGCATTGAGGAAAAGAACTAAATGTAAAAAAGTCAGAAAAATATATTTGCTGCATGGCAAAGGATAGTCAACAAGAGGAAAAAATGGAGCACTCACAAACTGCTGTCCAAACTGTCATCGAAAAAGGTGATAATTGTGGAACCCAAAAAAGATCAGGTAGACCACCAAAACTGCTACCCGGGAACCACAGGCACGTTTAAATACTTGCCACTTATGAGCAGGCATCCACTCTTGAAATTTCACACATACTATCAACACCTGTATGCCACCAAACTGTGTGGGAAACTTTAAATGTAAATTTGAACGTAAAGTTCAGGAAAATAAAAGCAAACCGAAACTTACTACTAGTCATAAGTTAATTCAGCTCGATTGGTGTAACAAAACTGTGAAATGGCATCATAAGTGGACTGAAATAGTGTTTTCTGATGAAAAACGTTTCTGTCTGAATGGCCCTGAAGAATATTTGCCATATTGGCATAATCTATGGATTCAGCCAAAGATAAGGCTGAGTACACAGCAAGGAGGTGGCGGAGTGATGGTGTGGGCAGAACTCGGAACAAGAGGAAAAGCAGACATCGTATTCCTTCGGGGCACTATGAACTCCAAATATATCAGGAATTAATGTATGATTATGAATGACATTTGGGCTTCTTTTAGACAGTCTGAATCGGAAGTACCAGCAGGACAATGCCAGTGCGCATGCATCAATGTCCACCAAAAAGTGATTTGAACAGGAAAAGGTTGATGTCATTCCATGGCCCTCGCGTTCTCCAGACCTGAATCCAGTTGAAAATGTGTGGGGTTTTATGGCAAAGGCTGCATATTGGCGCAACAAGCAATATTATCGTGTGAATGATCTCCAAATAATACTTTTTTGGATGCCTGGGACAACCTAAACTTAGATGTTTTATGAAAACTAATTCAATCAATGGCTGACAGAATGATACAGGTTACTGAAAAACAAGGAGGACCAACTCGCTATTAATTTCTGATTTACCTGGAATTTTCCAAGTTAAGTATATATTTACTTTACAGGTTGTAAATGATTATTTTTTTCACGAACAAAATTGTTCACCATTTTCAAAAGTTGTAATCATTATATGTATGTAATCACCATTGGTATATTATTTGCATAAATTTATATCAAAAGCAATTATTGCAATCCTAAGTTACTTGTGATTTATAGGTGAGTTTATAATTTATTTACATAGTGTATTACTGATACACTATGTAAATAGTGTATTACTGATAATGATCCACATAGATCAGATCGAAACATTCAAGTTGTTGAGCAATATATATCATTTTCTTAATATGCAGCTGATTGCCTGAAAAATTGGTTTCTTACAACAAAAAGAAACTGAAGGCTTTGGTGATATTTGGATAAATTCATAATTTCCAGTACTCCAGTGACTAAGGTAACCCCAAAAATTTAGATTTGAGTCAAAGCTGAGGTATAATTCCTTTATTTTTTAAGACTCATTAATAAGAAGAAAAAAAGTTAACGAGTTAAGAAACGTGGGTTTACAGAATAGGGATTTTAGCAAAGAAACTTGTAATCCTACCTCCAATTAGACTTAGCAACACGATTGCTCTTGATTTTGTCATAATCATCCAATGGCTTCCTGTACGAAACAGAGTCCCGAACGGGTTCTTTCTTACCCTGTGGTTTCTTGTACTTCTTTTTCACAGGTGTTTGGGAGGCACTCGAAGAAGTTGAAGATGATGACGAACTACTTTCATCGCTATCCTCATCACTGCTACTTGACGTTGATCCAGAACTACTGGATATGCTTCCGCTGTCACTACTGCTACTGGTGCTACTGCTTTCACTGTAGGAAGTCTATACTCCACACAAAAGTTGCATGAATTACAAAATCTGTCTAAATTACAAAACCACATAAATTGTAAAATGTTCATAAATTACAAAATTCCTCATATTGACCTTTCCCTTCATCATTTCTTCTTTCTGTAACTCTAGCTCCAGTTCCCTTTGGAGCTGTTGCCTTTTCCGCTCCAGAGTTAATTCCTCTTTGTAGTCTAGCTGAGTCGCATCCATTGGCCAATCTAGATAATTATTAATTTGTTAATTCAAGTACTAATGCAATCAGTCACATATTAGCTCACCATAATCACCATTTAATATAAATAATACTGATCTGCTTCTGGTGAGTTAATACATATACTAATGCAATCGGTCATGCATTAGCTCACACGAAGCAGATCAGTATTATATTAAATAGGTGATCGTGATTTTGATAATACTAATACATAATGAATCTTTAAGTATAAGGGTTGCCCAACTGAAAAGTGGACAAGGTGATAAAAGTAATACCTTTATTGGAAATTTGAAAGGAAACGCTGTTAGGATTATAACACTGGTCCCATCGTTTCGCCAGCAGGCCAATGCCATTGCTGTAGAATGACTGAGGTTTTTTGAGGAAGTCCTGCACTGCGTCCTTCACTTCGTCGTCCTAATGAAAATGTTTCCATTGTAAAGATTTTTTAAGCGGTCCAAATATGTGATAGTCACAGGGGGACACACACATTCAGACTGCTGTGCGTAGGGTGTTTCAACACTTCCCAACGGAATTTGTGTATGGCCGTCTGGGTTCCATGGGAAATGTGTGGGCAGGCATTATCATGAAGAAGGATCACTTGCTGTGAGAGAAGGCCTGACCATTTGCTTTTGATTGCTTTGCATAGTTGCGAGAGAGTGCTGCAGTATTCTGATGAATTGATAGTGCACTGTTGTGGCAGGAAATCAATCAAAAGTGGCCCACAGTAATCGAAGAAAAACGTTAATATCACTTTTTGTGCAGCTGGCATCGCTTTCATTTTCTCGGTGGAGGAGATGATGGGTGTTTCCATTGCATACTCATTCTCTTAGATTCGGGTGTGTAGTAGTGACACCATGACTCGTCACCTGAAACAATGCGTTTCAGAAACGCAGGATCTTCGTTATAACGCATCAAATGCTGCATGCAGACTGAGGCCCATTCGTTGCTTCTTGTGATCAGGGGTAAGGTGTTTTGGTATCCACTGTGCACTCACTTTACTGTACTGCAGATATTGGTGTATGATTGATTGCACCGTTCCTTTACTCAGAGTGCTGCAGAGATGTCACGAGTCGTAACTCTTCGATTACCTCTAATCATTTCTTCAACAGCAGCAATGGATTCATTGGAGATCATGGTGGTTGCTTGCCCTGGTCTTGGTAGATCTAATATTGATGTCCACCCTTCACGAAAACTTTTACACCATTTGTTCACAGCTATTCGTGCTAGACAGTGCTTGCCATAAACAGAACATCATTCGACGATAAATGTCCGCATTACACTCACCTTCTGCCACTAAAAACCATACTGCTACTGCGCATTGTTCTGTTCTGGACGCATCCACCTTTAGCATGACTTTACATTCACTTTAAATGCTCTCATGCGAACTGGTTAATCAGTTATACACAGTCTGCAATGCACTCCTCCTACCTTCCTTTATAACGCTGAATGGTGGCGTTGCTATCACTGCTGTATTTCTGACGCTATCACACATGTTCACTTTTCATTTGGGCAACCCTTATATAATACTCATAAAACAATGAATAAAGTATTACAATCATGATCTTCGGCCAGTCAGTTTCAAACTTTTTTTTTCCAGGTTTTGCAGACCAAATTTAATTGATTTCCAGTCACCAATTATACTAAACATTACAACCCATTAAAGTTTGCATGATCAAAAGTAAGTTTCAAAATCCCAAAAATCCACAAACCCAAATCAAAACCCTTTTATAATTCAATTATAGTGATTTTACTAATACACAGATTGTATTTAAAAAAAAAAATTCATATCTTTACACAAAAACATTATTTACAATGTTTTCATTTGGCCCCTTTGAGTTTATTATAAATGCCGTTCAACTACACAATTGCACACATGCAGCTCATTTTTATTCCATGTAAAACGTATACATGACCATATATAAAGGAAAAGAGACTGGTACGATCAAAATCCCAGATAGATGAAATAGTTGGTTGATTGTAGTTTTCTGGCGCATGGACAACAATGGTAATTCTGCACCAATCACGGTAAGATCGTACATACAGTATAAAATAAGCGTATACTAAAAGTAAAATGGTAAAAATATATTGGATGTAATGTAATAAATTTAACAAACGAAGCAATATAAAAAATTCAAATGAGATGGGAGAAGCCAACATTAGATAAAAAGTTAAAAATTAGTTCATGATTAAATCAATCGCCTAAAATGTCACGGAGGGTAAAAATGTTTTGGTTAAAAGTTAATGAGCGTTACTGGTTAAAATTGGGGTAAGTATATAAAATATGCAAAACATTTAATGCTTCACCACATGTGACACACATCGGGACATCTTCTCCCTTTGGAAGATGTTGATGGGAGAAGCGTGTATGCCCGATGCGAAGTCTAGCCAGAGTAACTTCTTTACAAAGATCACTCCTACAGCTAGACTGCCACATCTCAATATGAGATTTAATGAGATAAAGCTTATTAAAAACTTGCTTGTCCCATTCCAACTGCCATTTTTTGTACAGATGGGATAAGACATGAGTGTTAAAATCTTGAAATGGAATGGAAATACACTCAGGTTCTGCAGTTGCTGCTTTAGTAGCAATATCAGCCTGTTCATTGTCGGAAATTCCAACATGGCCTGGAACCCAACAGAATTTCGCAATATGCTGTATATTTTTTATATTCACGAGTTGTTTGTGAACTCTGTGGATTCCAGAGTGATGCGAGACGTTGAATGAAGTCAGGCTTTGCAGAACGCTGAGTGAATCTGTACAGATGACAGTTGGAGTTAATGAATTATCCACGATGTATTGTAGGGCTAACCCAATGGCATGGATTTCTGCTGTGAAAATTAAGCCAAATTTTGGCAGTTGGCTTTGTATGACATCTCCACAGACAAATGCCACACTGAAATAGTCATCCGCTTTTGACCCATCTGCGAAAATGGAGTAGCCTACATACATACTAGACAGATCAGCGAATGCCTGCCGATAGGCAATGTCTGGGGTATTGTCTTTTGGATAGATTCAAACAGATGTCTGTGCCAATATCAAACCATGGAGGAATGATGTTTGGCATAGATTCCGTTACCATGGCTTTTATAATGCTCAATTAGTTTGCAGCATTTTCCATCCTCATGCCATAGGTTGGGATACTTGAAGGACAAGCATTAAAAGGTGAAATGAAACAAGGTTGATGAAGTGATTGTGTGGGCAAATGAAATAATTTACCTAAAGACATTTTTTTTTTCTTCCTTCTTTCATGTTTTATAATTAAAGCTGACAAACATACTTTGCCAAGAAATGTGGGTGAGATAATTTTATATGAATTATTTCTTATGTAAAAGGGTAAGTTTGTCAAAAACATGTTTTTCAGAGACTTCAGTATGAAATGCAATACGAAAAGTACAGTTCAGAAAAATGTTTTAATAGGCTATTTATGATCACACAGAGAATTTTAAATTTTCCTTGCTTAAGCCTTTGTGCTTCGAATTTTCATGACTTGTCCAGTTAGCAAAAACTTCTGGACTTTTTCATACAGTAAGACACCCCGTACAACGTAATTTGTATCTTATTATATTAAGGGTCAGCCCAAAAAAGAAGCATGGTCATACATTATTTCAACCCAAATCAAACTCAACTGCCAATTAAAGTGATGTTGTATGTAAGGTTTTAAAGTAAGAAATTAATCGGAACTCATACAAAGTTAAAAAGCGTATTAAATATATTAAAAATAACATTAGCAAACAAAATATAATTAAAATGTAAGAGTAATTTCAGAATTTTTAGTTTTTTCCACCCCCCTTATACAGACCATTTTAAAGCCTTCTCCAAAACCACATATCTGTTTGTATTGATGATAGAAATGCTGATAAAAGGTAATACATGGACGCTAGGACAATCGGCAAAACAATAAATAGCAATGGAGAATGCCAAATATTAAACAGAAACAACAAAAATCTCAGCCTATAAATACCGTCAGAATCGTCTTCCCAGCTCCCGTCTGCTTTCTTTTTGTCCTTTTCCGATGACTCAGCTAGGGCGGGAGAACGTGGACGAGTGACAACAACAGTTGACTTGATTTTACCATCATGCTCTCCCTTGCGGCTACGACTCCTACTCCTTTTACTATCCTTCCTCTATGTATACAAAAGGACCATATGTGTTAAAACGACACGATAATTATACGCATTAGCAATATTAAATTTAAAATGTACGATGTTATATTGAACTTAGTAATTCTACCTTAGGTGAAAGTGAACCTGTTCTTGATCCTTTCGTTTCATCTCGCTTGCTTCTCATTTTGTACCTTAGATCTTTGTCATCGATATCTCTGAAAGATTTATGACTTCATTATATCACAGATCATAATCCAATACCTAAGAGCACTTATGGACATAAAGTTTAATTAGATGTGCTCAGGTGTTTTTCTTTTTCCTTTGCACAACAACTGAGGTCATGCAAGGGAACCAACAACCTTCCAGAGAATTTGAATGTCTGTTGCCTAGGCAACTACACTCTTTAACTACAGTGGTTAGAGAAATGGCATGCGTTCTATGGCGTCCAACTCAAGTTAGCAGCATGAGAGGCAAACATGTTACCACTAAGACACCACAGGTCAGAGATATACAGAGAATGAAAATGCCAGTGCCTTACAATAGATACGAATTATCAGGGGCCCAGTTGGCCTGGCACGAATTGCATTTTTAGCACCTCCTAGGGCAAAAACAGATGGTTTTTGCTATTGCACAGTGAGCCATATACCCTGTAAAAGTGACCAAAGGTCTCTAAAAGGATTTAAGATGTCTTTAAAGATGTCTCTAAAATTTTCTCTAAAGATTAAAGATGTCTCTAAACATTTCTCTAAACTTGTCTCTTTTAAAGAGAGTTTCTAGTATTGGATCAATCAAAAAAATTTAAACTTCACTTCAGTTTGGTGCACTCATCAAAATGGGGCCCAGAGCGGCCGCCCGGCCCTTTAGCTGCCTCTGCAAATTAGGCTTTCCTGGATGGTGGAGAATGATAATTCAAATTTCTATTTTATGAATGATTAATGATTCGAGAAAATGAAGTTAAGTTCCAAGAATATTGTGTCTCTGAGTTTTATGGCACAAGAACAGCAAGGATCCTGTTGTGACGGGACCTACAGTAAGCATTTAGTTGCCAACCTTTTTTTTTCTTCCATGGTTGGGAATCAAACTCGGGATAACAGCACACTAGATGAACATGTTACCTCTGCACCACTGAAGGATGTAGGCTGCCTTTTGTTTTTGTAAAAAAGCTCTTTATACAGAGTTCATATTTAATTTTTGAAGAGCAAAATTAAAGGAGTTTTTAATGACTTTTAGGGACCTAAAATAAAAAATTAAGAACCCACAAAACACTTAATTTAGTATTGAACAAAATGAAGGTAGGGCTCCTGGAGGACATTAACAAAAAACTAGGAAAACACAGACTACTTTAAAAAAAAAAAAAGCCAATAAGGACCTAATACAGTGATTTGTCTCCACGACTTTTTTTAAGTAATTGCCACACAAATTTTAAATGGAGTTCCTGATTATCTTCATTCAGAATTATATATATTGACCTCCTTTCAAAGAGACCAACTATAAAAAATTATATATGCTTCTACTACATCTCTTTTCTAACCCCCACCCAGAAAAAAGTATTTTAAATAAAAGGACAAGAAGTACTGAAAAATAAAGTGTTCATTTTACTCAAATCAGAACATAAATATTTACAGTGCAACCTGAATAATTGCATAATTTTGAAATAAAAAATAAAATCCAATTCATCATATTACGATTATATAAAAAGTATGAAGCAATTTTGTCAACTGACACGATAGTGTTGTTAGTAAGGGACATGTATTGAAGAAGAATTATTCATTCATAGGTTGCAGAAAAGGTTGGTAGTTCTGCAATGATCTAATACCTGGCTTTGTGCACTGCTGCAGGTATTCTGCATTGCTGTGAGGTATTGTTAAAATACACAGCATGCTACTAAAAATTCTGCTACATTTTAATGTGCCGTCAACTGACAAGGAATAGCTCACTTTCGATCCATCTCCTCTCTCTCTCTCCTTTAATTACTTCATCAGGGAAATTACAAAGTGTCAATTCTTGCTGTTTTATATTCACTGGCATTTCAGTTGTTTGAATTTCACAGAATTCCCTGAAACAGTTTCACAGAAACCCTGGGCTATGGAGTTGTAGAAAGAAAAAGGAAACAGTACTGCATACCCCACACCCCACATTCTGGAAAATAATAATAAAAAAAAAAAAAACACGATTATTCACATGGAAAGCAAGTACTTCAGACTATGCCACTACTGGGCTCTCAGAAAAGAGAGAAAAATATAAGAAATCAGGTTGAAGCAATGTGAAGATGAACAGCTGGGAAGAAAGAGACAAGGCTTAGATGAGCCTTTAATCTACAGTAAATGGATAATGGTGAAATATAATGAAATCAATGATGATGATAATATCGATGAACTAAGCCGTGATTTCTGTACGGATCCTACCTGAAATCTATGCAACAGAATCGAAAATGAAATATGAAACAAAACATCTTAAAAGTAATTTAATTACAGTAATCCCTCTAATTAATTAACGACTTTTAGGAAACAGAAAGAAGACGTTAATCAGAATGTGTGTAATTCTATGAAGCATTTGCCAGAAACACAAAATATCGTCGTTAAATAGAAATGGTAGTTAATCAGAACGATGTTATTGAGGGGAATGCTGTCAAAAAAAGTTATAATTACACACTTCTGAGTTTTTGGCCGTCTCGATGAAGTTGAGAAAGTTTCATGTTGAAATCGACACGCATTTCCATATGCACAATCACCTGTTCGCAGCCAATTGCGGCACTTTTCATTTTGGTCAATTCGACTAGATCTCTGAAATTTTAAAACAGATTTAAATGAACATATTTTATGCCCACATATAGATATTCCCATAAATGCATATAATTACACATTAAAATACAATATGCAAAGAATATAGTTATGAAGTTTTTAAAAATTGTATGGTGGGATGCATTGGATTAATGGTTCCCAAACTGAGGGTTGTGACCCCCTTGAGTGTCATGAACTGGTCTTAAAAGGGGGGTCACTACAACTATTTCTTTTAATTGCAATTATTTTTATAAGGAATTTCATACCAAATGTTTCCAACGCTTTATATTTCAACATGGCTACATTGCAATATTCTACTAATGGTTGTTAACTTTATATCTACACATTAGCATTTATGATTAATAATGTGTTTTCGGCCTGTTAAAAATGTTTTTATTATGAAAATGGTGGAAATAGGTCTACAGATCTCTGTTCCAAGCATTA
>QLNU02014176.1:158444527-158509075 GCA_006491805.2 Dysdera silvatica
TGATCTGAACTCTCTTTGGTACTTTCGACAGTAACTTTACGTTTCACTTTTGTCGACATTCTCTGCAAAGAAAAGAAACACACAAAGCACAAATTTTAATTTCAAAATGAAATCACGAACCTACACAGAAGTTACAAGATTTAAATGTGACAGCACATCGCAAATGTTAAACTCAATCTTTTTTAAAGTTAAGGTATGATGCATGACGATGAACGATTTTGTTATATTCCAAGACATATGTTTTTGACTCAAACCAATGCTCGTTGGCTTATACAGTCAGTACTTATATCACACTCTGATGTATCGAAGTTTCATATAGATCATAGTTTTTTCCAGGTACCTTAAACTATGTAATGTGCATCAGCTGGTATGGATATTTCAAAGCAGTGTTCATTCTAAGCTTATTTTGCGGGGCGCAGCACCCTGTCCACCCTCGTAACAAAATATTCGTCCTGACATCATAGACATAGGCAAAAATTTCATTAAGGGGAGCATTTATAGGCTTAATGGGAAGGGTTACAGAGCTACAACTCATATATTCCTATGTTAAATATACAAAATTTCATTGCGATGGGGGGTTACAACCCCCAAAACCGCCCCCCTGGCTATACCTATGCCTGACATGCACCTCATAATTAACCTTTGCACCCTACTGGAAATTTGCCCTTTTCCCGAAAAGTACCCCTAAAAATATATCTTCGGTTCGATATGTCTTGTCTGCTTATAACGAACCTCTGCAAATAATGAATGGATTTTTTTTGTTGGTTTTTTTTTTGTTCTGTCCAATTTCCTATATCATAGGTGCCAACTTCTAGAAGTGAAAAATCTGTAGTCAATCATGAGCGGGTGGGCAGGCCACCATTTTTTAATTAAACAAAATCATACATAATTTATGAAAAAAGGGCACAATGAGGAAATTAAGTATTTATTAAATTAATAATAATAGAGGATTAAACTGTATTAAACGCAATATTAATTCTTAGAATTTACAAATGCTGTAGTGCAAGATTTTGCATTTGAGAAATTTTTTGTCAAATACATTCTCGTAACATTTCACATGTTGTCTGCATTTAACTATTAGTAAATTTTCTAATGTGTCATCAGACATGGTTGACCTGAAGTCAGTTCTAATTTTCTTCACTTGACTGAAGACTCTCTCGCATGCTGCATTACTGTGAGGGATCGTAAGTATTGACAGCATAACCTGAGAAAGTCGTTTAAATTTTAATTCACAAGTATCATTTTTTATTTTACCTATGGCTGCCCATTGTGCATCAATGCTACCTTCATTACTCACAGTTTGTGGAACTTCGAAAGCCTGGAACTCACTGAATTCTGTTTGTAAAGCATCAACAGCTTCATCTTCTGTATTATTGAACAAAAGAACAGGAAATTTTTCTGTAAAATATTTTAAGCTGGAAAATGATGCATTTTCAAAATTCGATATTTGTGTAACCTCTGCATGATGTAACACTTCTAACTCAAAAGGAAATTTATTGTGCATGTAGTCACATGCTGCTATGAAATAGCTTCTGACGTTTTCATAAAATTCATTTTTATCATGGATGTTAAAATCTTGGATTACTTTCAGTGTTCCATTTCCAATTAAGATATCAACATCTTTTTGATTACTCCTCTCATGATAGTGGACTTTCAAAATATCACTACATAATTTTATGATGCTTGGTTTTACAAATTTCACTAGCATTCCCCTCTAAAATTTTAAGAGACAAGATTTTAGCATATGAATATGAGGTTCCGCAGACTGAAGTTGAGCATTTGCTTTTTAAAATATAGGCACAGTATAAGATAAAAATAAACAGAAAGCCTTATTGATATCTTCCGACAGAAAATAAAACAACCTTTCTTCACGAGACATGGAGTTTTCAGTTTTTTGTTTCTTAGAAATATCCACATAATTTTGAGCTTTCCTTTTTAATTTCTGTGATGCTTTTTTGCTGTTACGTTCTTTCACTTTATCTGCATTTTCAACCGAAACTTTGATAGAGGGAATAGTAAAGAAAGAAAGTGGGGTGATTTGATTCCTTTTCATGGCCATTTCCTTAAAAAAAAATGATCAAAGGTTGCCACTGCTGGATTATACGCTCTAAGCACTTTCCAACAGACAACCAACGAGTGCTAACGTGTTTTAGTACCTTTTTTATATCAGTCTCATGAAATTCTTGAAGAATTTTCAACCTATCTTTTCTTTTCGAACTCTTTTGTAAGTAATAGTAAATGTCTACCAAAATTTCATCGATTTTAAATGGCAAACATGCAGCACTCTTTTCAGCTGCTAAGTTAATAAGGTGGCAGGAACAGCCCATAATTTCAATATTTTGGTGATGATTCTTTAACACCGCTGCTACACCTGCTTTTTTTCCTATCATAACAGGTGCATTATCACAGCTAAAGGCAACACAATTAGAAATCGCAAGGTTTTTAGATTGTAAAGCACTTACCAGAAGATTTCCAATATTTAACCCAGTAGCATCTTCTTTCAAAGATGGCATAGATAAAAGACAATTCACAATTTTTTCACATAAAGGATCGAAGAAAGTTACCACTATTGGATACAGCTTTGAATCAACATCGTTGCTTCCATCAGTTGCAATTGAAAATGGATAGCACCTTAAATTTTCAACAAGTGATGAGGATTCCTTTGCGGACATTTCTTTCATAATTGCAGAAGTTTTGGTCTTTGCAGATCCATATTGTTTTGCAATACTGCTGTCAGGAAACATTTTCCGAAAGAGCATCCACGCATGATCGCTGCAATTCATTGGCAAATTATGTTCGATCAAAAACGATGTAAATAAACATTCAGCGTTAATCATGGAGGTATCGTTAAATGCAAAAAATGAAGGCTTGATACTATGATTAGACTCTACAGCCTTGAACGTCTCCTTATGTTTAACAGTCTCAGAATGCAAAGTAATATCGCGTTTACCACCGTGAGTAATGCTTATGTCTTTACCGCAACACGTGCAGAAAGCATATTTTGGCCCCAGTCTTGATTTTTGAATAAAATTAAACATCTTCATATATTTGGCTTTAAACGTTTGGTAGTACCTTTTATTAACGGTCGACATCGTTAACGTTGTTTTCAAAAACACCTAAAAACAAAACTTTCTTTCCGGAGCAAAGAAATACCAGATATGTCTAACACATGGCTTCCCTACACAAAGTCACATGCTTGACCAAAACCTTAACGGTGTAGCGCATTCTTTCTTTCCTCCCACCAACAACTACAAATACAGATGCATGATTTCGTTGTGCAGGGGCATCACTCTACGTCATAGCTGGAGCTAAAATTCCACGTCACGCCACGCATGCGCCGTCAACGGCAGACGAATTTTTTCGACTTTTTTACCGATATTTGCATTTATTTATGCATATTTATTATTAAATATGCACATATGCGCAAAAATTTAAATAAATATGCATCAAGAAAAATAGGGTCACTGCACGAGACATCACCCACTTGCCTCACTTTCCACTAGAAATCGCTAAAAATTGCACTAGATGGATTTTTTATGTAAATCACTTCAGGCTAGAAATCACTAAAAGTTGCACTAGATGGATTTATAACATAACAGTCACTAGCCCATAACGGGAAAGCAGATCGGCTGGAGAGCGATCCTTCTGCGCATGTGCATGGACTTGGCCAAAATTGGTCTCAGTGTTTCTCCACAATAATAATACGTACTTGGCTAGAAAACTAACATCTGACCAGAAGAGAAAATAGCTCAGAGAAGATATTTTAGAAGAAATATTTTAGAGGAGGTATTTTGAAGATAGTATTTTAGAAAAGGTATTATAGAGCATGAATTTTTGGAAAGATATTTTAGGGGATGTTTTCTAGAAAAGGTATTTTAGAGAAAGTATTTTAGAAAAGGTATTTTAGAGACGGTATTGTAGAGGACAAATTTGTGGAAAGGTATGTTAGAAGAGGTATTGTAGAGAAGGTATTTTGGAGAAAGTATTTCAGAAGAAGTATTTTAGAGCAGGTATTTCAGAAGAGGTACTTTAGAGGAGTTATTTTAGAAAATGTACTTTAGAGGAGGTATTTTAGAAAAGAGATTTTAAAAGGGGCATTTTAAAGGTATTTTAAAGGAGGTACTTTAGAGGGGGGTATTTTAGAAGAGGTACTTTGGAGGAGATATTTTAGAAGACGTATCTTACAGGAGGTAATTTAGAAAAGGTATTTTAAAGTAGGTATTTTATTAGATCTAGCTAATATTTTAGAAAATCTAGCTTTTTTTTTAACAGATCTAGCTAATTTATATTGTTTCAGTATTACTGGAACAAAGTCTGGTGTCACATATCATGCGTATAATGGAGTAGTAACTGGTTTGAGCTGCCATTTAGTGAATGCTTCACGTTGCTTTCTCGCCTGGTTGTGTTCATTGTAGTGAAGATGTTTGAGCATTTGATTTTTCTTTTCTTGTTTTATGGATTACGTATGCAAAATATATGTGAATTTAAGAAGGGAAAAAGAAAGGAAAGAGGAGGAGGAAATTCGCCATAAACAACTTTTTACGATTTGTAGGAGGGAAAGGAGGACGAAAATCCCAAAAAAAGAGGCGTAAACATGGCAGCTAGTCGCTTTGTGTCGATTGCCAGTTCTTGAAAACACGGACTAGATTTTGGGGAGTAACGTCTGGTGTAGTAGCGCCAAACTAGGTATTTAATTTTTTTTTTTAAAAATTAGTATTTTAAAAAACACTGGGGATTTTAGACGAAATCTCCGAAAATCGGAAGAAATCGTTTTCCGACCGAAATATTGGAAGACCGATAAAAAAATCGGAAGCCTTCAGGGTAAATTGGAAGGATTAGCACCGGACATTATCGTTCCAAACAAGGTAGAACCTGGTAAAGTCAGTATCTGTCGGTACTACAGAAAATAGCGTAAAATACAGATTTGCGGTTATAACGTGAAACCTAGCTACAACCATATTCAAAGAACCGGGAAAAGACACTGTTTACCTATATGACTATTGACAAAGTTGAACATGATACGTTCTGTATCTGTTTGGACCGCGAAAAATATCGTTATAGATAGAATTATACGCAGTATCTTTCCTGACATATATCAAGGCATAGATATAACTCTTATATACAATATAAAAAAATAACACTTGCCTTTTAAGCTGTCATTTTGTCGGCAATAACTTGTTATTTGCACAAATTAAAACAAAACAACATTAAGATTCGCAAAGAAGGCTAAATATGCTGCCATATTTGCTTTCAAATATATCAGAAGGCGGCCTACCAAACAAAAATAATAATGCTGATGATTTTTAAATAATTTCAAATTAGGTCATTAATTCTATACATTTTTGTATTTAAAAATGTATTATAATTCTTTATATGACGATACTGTGTTGTGATACACGAGACGCCATTCTAGATGCCATAAAAGGTAACCATCGATATAGAGTAAATCTCAGTTATAAAGTCAGGAGTTCGGTTGCCACATGACTGCAGCTTCATTGTAAATCCTGCGATCTACAAATCAACTCTTTTAGAAATATACCTTAATTCGCTTATAAAAGTAAAAAAAAAAATATCGATCGGTAAATGGACTCTATGAATTTCTTGGATAAGTATAATACGGAAGTGGAGAACCTTTTCATGTCGGAATCCAGGGCAAAGACTGATCCAGGATGTTATTAAGTGGGGGCGGTTTCGAGCGAGACTATGTCATGAATGATATATGCCTCATTCCGAGGCCCTCACCAGGAAAATTTTTAGTTTTGGACTGTTAAATAGTTTAGGTAAATGTTGTTATATTACTAGCCTTCCTTTATACCAGAGTTGTCCAACATATGGCACGCAGGCCACTATCTGGCTTGCCTACAACTGTTTGAAATAAAAAAAGTTTCCCAAACAAAAATTTTAGATTTTTTTCAGAAATAAGGAAAAATTTTGGGGACAGGAGAGGTGACCCCTTTCTACATCGCAAGAGCACAAATAACTGGAAAAAACTCTAAGGGGAGGTTGTTAAGTGTAAGTTAGCTTCCCCACCCCCCCTTTTTTTTAAGAAACCGCTGGCTCGCAAGATCCGTGAAAATTCTTTAAGTGGCCCACTACACAAAAAGGTTGGACAACCCTGCTTTATACTCACCAAAATATTTAATTTAAGACAATGAATTAAAGCTGGGCTTTTCTTTAATTAAACTATATGGTTTAGGGCAGATTATAGTCAAGTATGACAGAAGGGTAACATAGTAAAGGAGACATATACAATAACCAAAAACGATAATTTACAATGTAATTAATAGAACAAGTTTAAATTTAAACTACAAAAACATCGTAATTATTTTACTTTTTTTATAACAAGCAACTTTTTAAAAAACTTGAAGTTTATAGTGCAAAGTCGAGCCATCTTGGTTTCTTTGAAAATTTGTCAATCACTTTATTTACATCAATATGAATGTCTCTGTGGGTGTGTATTAAAAGTCTCTTCTGTCATCCGCGTTCGAAGCCAAGTTTGACGGCGCTTCAAGGATAAAAAACTACGTTATGCTGAAGTAACCCTTACTGTAAACGTAGTTTGAAAGACGAGTAGCTTGAAGATTCGTGAAAAAAACGTCTGGATCGCATTTCTCCAAGACTGACTCGGGGGAAATCGCGTTCTCCGAAAATCCAAAGTATGCACCCTTCAAAATGACCTAGTCTCCCCTTGCTTGTAACCCCACATGATTTTTGAATTGCTACGCCCCGGTATAGAATTGAAATTTCTTGCATTCGGCGTTCTTCGATTATAACTAACTTAATGCGATCATTCAACATGAAAAGATTCCTACCCCTTCTTTATATAAATGCAAAATAAAGTTTTGTTTTCAAATAACTGAACTCCCCAAATGTGAAAACGGCCCAAATGTGAGGCTCACTTTCGCGCTATAAATTCCCCAACTGCATAAATTTGGCTGTGGAATGTTGTTTTAGATCGTAGTAACTGTTGGGATCTTTTACAATATGATTCTAAGACGAAAGGGCAAATTTTGTTACATGATTAACTAATGTGGATGCAAATAATAGCATCCCTACATTTCCAGAACAGCTCATTTTTGGACATAGGTTCACTAGACCGAAGTTGTTTCTTTTGATCTCCTTCACCTATTACACATGCTTGACAATTCCCAATTGCCTTCAGTATGGTAAAACAATCGTTTTCCATACCTTTGAGACCACCCTTCCCAATGAAACCCTTGCACAATTCCTCCTCCTCCTCTCACACCTTTGATGACTAAATGGCAACAGTACTCAGGGCCAGGGAAAGGAATTTCCGATGTTTTTTTTGCCTCTGCTGCATTATTAGGTCAATCACTTAAATTATGTGTCAAAAAATTAACTTTTTTTTGATTCATGTAATTGCCTTTGTAGCAACGATGTGGATATAAATAATACTTTCACTCTACAGCCAAATCGGGTCCTTTGCGGACCTGATTTCGCCAAATATGGCTTATTTGGCGTCCTTTACCACCCCTTTCAGTTTGTTCCATTAGTTTTGAATCACTCTGTATAGCAGGGCCTATTCTAATGTGCAGTTCTACACAATCTGTGCAGCCGACTCTGCAGTTGGAAATAGGATACATACATACAGACAATAATTACAATATAGTATGTAAGGTAAAGAAAGATATATTCATTAAAACATATTAGGATGTTCAACAGCTTCTGCATAAAATACACATATTTACCATTGAATAGTGCAAATTTTGTACTACATCTCAAGGTAATAATCTTTGCGGAATTATTAATTGTCTGTTTAGAAAGAAATGAAACTGCATATTCCCCTCTCGGACTTTTGTAATAATTTATATATAAATATCCTTTTAAATATCTTTTTCGCAATTTATTTTAGCTATATCGGTATACTTTTTATAACTCACGTAACATTGGACGAATTTTTATGCCATTGGTGATAAAATATTCCTAAAAAATCTGATTTTAATTTAGATAAATAAAAAAGCCCTTTTTATTTTATAGACTTGAAGATCGTGTATCTCATTAAAGTTGACTACAAGGAAATGATATTTTTATGACCAATTGTGTAACTATAGCCTTCAATTGTTTGGCACAGCCCTAAAAAGCTTTCCGTCCGGCCGAGACATTTAAAAAAAATGGTAGCCCTAAGTCACTCGTGCAGTTCTAAATTTTTCCTAGAATGGGCCTTGCTGTACATATCGGGTATATACAAAGGTATCGGCAGTGGCGGATTAAGCAGATGGCGGACCTGGTGGCCGCCAGGGGCCCCAATTTCCAAGGGGTCCCGAGCTCAAGGGATTCCTAGTTAAAAACTGCCATAGCACAAAGGCAAAGGATGCAATATTTAATAATGTTATTCACGTATAGACGAAGAAATGACATTCATTGTTCACAGATAGTAAAAGGTTCATTTAGCAACTTGTTTTAGCACAATACAACTTAAAAAATAGAAAATCGACGATCGTTTTGGACGATCAATGGTCGTCGTCCTTCTTTTTGGATTGTAAAATGTTTAATAACACCTAGTGCGTGTTTTATGTGGCAACTTAACCAGCCTGAAATCGGCAACACGCACTTGGTGTTATTGGACATTTTACTATCCTAGAAGAAGGACGACTATTGATCGTCCGAAACGATCGTCGATTTTTTAATTTTTAAGTTATATTGTGCTCAAAAACGTTGCTAAATAAACCTTTTACTATTATTCACGTATATAAGTACAAAACGTTCTTTTTTTAAATTAGAGCTAATTAAAAATCATATTAGCTCAACAATGAGTGCAAAACGATTAAATGCTTCTTTCAGAACTATAGTTTTGCCACTTAAAATTAAATGAGCGAAATGAGAATTAAATGAAATTAAATTATAATGCCAGGTACCATGTTCTCAATAGCGCCATTTTTCTTATAAAAAGCTGAGGAGGAGAACAACTTCAATACTTACAAGCGTCTCAATACTTATTCCGTACGTACGTATGTATGTATGTGTGTATATATACACACGTACGTACGTATGTATGTATGTGTGTATATATACATACACACACACACTAGAGCGGGATAATACTAAAAGGTAATTGAACGAGAAGAGACAATCGCTGTTGTTTAGACAATATTTCCGTTCGAAAACCGGAGCATCTGGATAAACCTTCGAAGGCGAGAGGATGTTTATGTCCTGCTCCGACTGTATTAATTTTTCTAAAATTCCCCTTGAACTATAATTATTTGGAAGAAATAATTTTTATGACAGAATAAATACAACTTGAAAAGGAAAGAAACTATTTGATTATTATTGGGCGCATATAATCAACAGGATTATTGCTGCATCATTATTATTGAAGTATTTATTAGTGAGTATATATCACTTGGATAAACATACCAGGACGTAAAGAGTCCAATCGAATTGTAAGTATTGTTTATTCTATTTTTGCAAAAGTTATGAAAAATGAACATTACGGTGTTTTTTCAAGTATTAGTAAGCACTTTTGGGTGGGGGGTGTTGCCGTTTGTCTTAATTGCCTATGCAATTTTTGACCATTTTATATCCCCCTTGTAAGAAAAAATAAGCAAATGCCTGACCCCTCTCATGCTTATGTAAGATTTCGGTTCTCTAAATGTCTGGTAAAAGATTTTAAAATAAGAATGCAACGTGTGATGCAAATTATAATACTTATTTACATTTTTATTGTAATATTGAGCACTTATTAGTAAGTTCGCTATAACATTTGTAGGGACTCATGAATCAACGATCATTGATACACCAACCCACATTTCCAAAAGGTTTAATCATGATTTAATGTTCACCATTTTGTTTCCCCGCACATACGCTTTTCCCATCCAGAATCCAGATGGACCGACTCATCAGCGGTTCGCTCTGTTCCCGGCGACGGAAAAGATATTAGCTGCAGGCGACGATTGAGTTTAGTGTACAACACGGTACGACGCAAAGATAACTTGATCGTATTTCGTCAAATTCCTTGACAGGCATTTCCTGCTTATAAGTACCCCTACTGGACATGATGATTACGACCCTCCGAGTGTGACACCACGAACCCTTGAGTGGAACAGCAAATCATCAATTAGTGTTAAAGGGGTAACCAATGAACATTTGCGTATGAAAAGGGTGAACAGCCAATAAGATCATTGCGAGTGTAGAGACGATGAGGCGAACACCAATAAAAGACATTCTTTCGGTAGGACTCTTAGCGAGATGGTCACGCTGCCCATGATGGACATTCATAATGTCTTACAATAATAATGTCAATTCTTAATCGTAACAATTTAAGTTATTTTGCTATGTGATTGTAAATAATTTGTGTAACGTAGAGACATGCTGTCTACATGGTTCATCTGTATCTTGGTATCCCTGACTTAATTTCGATAAGGTTCCAGGGTAACAATCCACGTGAGTTGACGCAGGAGCTAAAACCCTTCTGATATAACTTATAATCTATCGGTGATATTATGGAGTCTATCACCGCTCCATCGTTCTGCAATCCGTCATAGAACGATAACCAAATCTATAAATGTAGAAACCGCAATTGGTAACCCTACAAGTGGTAATCCGGACTTGCCCACAGTTACTCACCAGCTCGATATTGGGTGCTACAGGACTTAACATATTAAGCTCAGCAACACAAAAACGCAACTAGAGATGAAAGCCTCATGAGGACAGCAGCATCGACGAAATTAAAGTTGCTCGTAAAAGTGAGGACCGGACAACTAATGCAGCGATTCAACAGCGATCGTCCGCCAACTCGACGGATGACAACCGACGCAAAAAATCAACAGTGACGATCCGCCACCTCAACGGAAGACGACCGCGTGAAATCCGTCAGAATGACCTCAGACGACTCTCCATGAACTCTCTCTTCTCTCGCAAAGAAAACCGCCGAACTGTAAACAGCTCTCCGCGTGTGCAAGGCAGTGGACGAAAGCCTGATCCGACGCAAGCATCAACAAGGTAAGCGACTTTATTTAATGGTGATGTGTGTCATACCGCTATTTGATAAATTCAAAATTACCGTGAATTTAGGCTAGTAAAAAAAAAAAAGTGTGTTATTTTTTGAAAAATAAACGTTTTTGTGTGTGTGTGTGTTCACTTGGCTGAAGCACAAGCATCCCCCTGTTGTTACTTAAAAAAAAAAAAAAGAAAATGGGGGGAGATTAAGTACAGAATAATAACTGTGGTAACAATGCTGGTATTTCTGATAATGCAACAAGCAGTAACTCGTAAATGGCGATACTATCTGTCAAAATGCATATATTTCAAAAAACGAATTTAGACGTATTTTTCACCCAATTAGAAGCTGCTTTTCAAATCAACCAGCTGCATAGTGAAAAAAGAAAATTCAATTACCTCATAACGACTTTAGACCCTGAAACATTGACTCAAATGGCAGAGATTATTGCAAATCCAAAACGTGGGAAATCAATATACAGTGTTGAAGCAAAAAATAATGGAAATGTTTCAAAATTCTACTGCCACAAAAATTAGGATTTTGTTAAACGAGTTAAGGTGTGATGGCAAAAAACAATCAACTTGCTGGAAACACAGTCACTAACGAGTTTCTAAAAGCAATCTGGTTTGAGAAATTAACGCCACAGATGAAGGTAGTACTAGTAGTAGTGGGAGATGATTTACAGCAATTAGCAACTGTCACTGGCAAAATTAGCGAAGTTACCGCTAATAAAAACACAGAGGTATGTCAAATGGCAAATAGTTCGCAACTGGAGAATCTGCAAAATCAGGTAGCCAGTTTGGCGAAAAAAAAATAGAGGAATTATCCGCCAATAGCCGTAGCAGAAGCGCTGACAGACAACAAAAAGCATACAGGCACGGCAGGAGTAAGTCGACCCGGGGATATAACAATCACAGGTCGTTGAACTAGCAAGACAATCGCGCATGCGATAATGTGTGTTTTTATCACAGGCGTTTCGGCCAACAAGCGCGTAAATGCAATAAACCATGCGCTTTCGAGAAACACGACGCATCTTAACAAACGCTTGCATATATTTAACCTTATTACAGGATTCACGTTTTTAATTGATACCGGAAGCGATATATCATGCTTTCCAATCAATAAAGAAAATAAAAACAGCATCCCTACAATTTTCAACGTATATGCCTCAAACGGTACCCCAATAAAAGTCTATGGAGAACAGCTATTCGAATTAGAACTTAATCTCCGTAGATCATTTGAACGGAAATTTATTGTGGCCAAGTAAACCAGCCAATTTTAGGATCGGATTTTTTGGCGCAATTTGGCCTCATTTTAGATATAAAAAATCAGGTTTTGATTGACCCACTGACATTATTGACTACAAAGGGGATACAAAAAAGCTTGTTTACAGATGTCCATTAAGTGCACAACGGAGAGAAATGTGTACTATCACATCTTAAGAGTTTCCGGATTTGACAAAGCTAACGCCTTATCCGGCAAAAGTAAAGCACGATACTTATAAATATATTGAAACTACTGGTCCCCAAGTCAAATGTACTCCAAGGAGACTAAACCCGGCAGTATTGGAAGCTGCAAAAACAAACATTCCAATACCTTCTGGAACAAGGTATTTGCGAACATTCAAAATATCCTTGGGCCAGCCCTTTGCATATAGTTCAGAAACCCAAACTTAAGGACGGTGATAAATAACAGTATAGAATATGTGGAGACTATAGAGAAGTTAACGCCCAAACTACACCTGATAGTTACAGTTTACCCCATATGCACAATATCTCGCATCATTTGCATGGCAAAACTATATTTTCTAAACTAGACTTGGTCAAAGCATTCTATGCAATTCCCATGCTACCTGAGCACGTAGAATAAACGTGTGTTACAATGCTATTTGGCAATATTAACTTTCTACAGATGTAATTTGGTTTATAGGATTCTGAACAATCCTATCAACGTTTTTAAAACGAGATTTTTTCAACATGAAAAATGTATTTCCCCTGCATTGATGACTTGTTGATTTTTTCAGAAGATGAAAAACAGTACGAGCAACACCTTAGAAAGGTACTAAAAGGCTTGAGCTGTATGGCCTTATCATTAACATAAAAAAATGCATACTTTGAGTCAAAGAAATCCCATTTCTTAAATCCAATTTTCAAAAATGGTGCCAGACTAATGGAGGAAGTTATAAAAAATTATGCTAAACCCGAGACAACCAAACAACTGAGGCAATATATAGGCTTCATAAATTTTTACAGACGCTACTGTAAAAATGAAGCACAAATATTGGCCCCACCCAATGACTTTCTCAAGGGCACCAAAAAGAACGAC
The DNA here is from genome assembly GCA_006491805.2 of Dysdera silvatica. Lineage (NCBI taxonomy): Eukaryota > Metazoa > Arthropoda > Arachnida > Araneae > Dysderidae > Dysdera > Dysdera silvatica. Next base: position 158,457,810 of record QLNU02014176.1, read on the forward strand.
AAACGAAAAGTTCCTTGGACCTCTGAAACTGAAAAAGCAATTGAGAACAGCAAAACTCAGTTTGGACAGCAAACAACGTTAGCGCACGCCCCCCACCCACCAAACGTATTTATATATATATATATAAAACCGCAACTCAACCCTTGCCCCAATGCATTGCAACTGAGTCAGTGGCAATACGTTGAGCTGAGGTCAACATGCTATGATTTATGGTTTTAATGGGACCAAAACGGATTGTCTACGGGGGAACAGAACTAGAGATATTATGAAGTTGAAGTTTAACAAATGAATGGAATTGCGTAGCTTCTCCGGGTAAAAAATAAATAAATAAAATTTTAGTAAAACAGTTACTAATTAGAAGACAAATTAAAAAATAAAATTAAACACAAACCCAAAGTAATTTTATTTACTTTAAATATTTCCATAAATACCAAAGTTTAATATCAGTGTAATCGTGCTTGCAAAAAATCCGTTTCGATCTAGTTAAAGCCAGAAATCATAGTGTAGTGCCCTAGCTTTTGTGTACTGCCACTGACAGAGTATGAAATTGTGATATTCATTTCTGAAGGAAACATGATTTTTTAGTGGTAATAGCCACAATACTTAGTAAAGTAGTTAATAGTCCTCAGGTGATTTGCGGCACATGTTAAACCTCAACTCGTAATATCTCCAGTTCTACACACCTCAAGATATCCATTTTAATCTTATTAAAACAACAATTACATAAGCTTTTTCCTATGTAAAAAAATATAGGCCTATAGGGTGCAATTTGAAATAAGAGAGAAAAAGTGTGTTATGTATTTTTTAATACACTGTCCATACTTCAATGGGATTCTTCATAATATAGAAAGCTAGCGCATTTAAAAATCTATAAAATGAGATATAAACAAACTTTTTGTGTTGAACAAAACTCGAGTTATTAAGGGTAGTATGGCCATTGTGGGACACCCTGTATATTATATAAAATGTTTCGGGGGGTGGGGTGAATGTACGATTATGGGAGTGGGACGTATGCCTGAAAGAAATACTGACTACAAGAGGCGCTGAACTGTTATCCATTTCTCCTTACTATATCCCAAGTTAAGACAGACTTGTAAAAAGAACATGTAAAAACATCTGTAGTGAAAGTCTATGTTTAACATAATTTTAGCATCAGAGAACAATTTAGATTGCTTTGTACAAAAAGAAAAATTGAAACAAAATTCATGCAGTTTTTGATATTGCAATCATTTCGATTCTTCGGTTCTGAAACAACTGATTTTCAGAAAAAATGAAGTCCAGAAAATTTTGCAGGGGAGTCTAAGCCCCTTGGCTACGGCCCTGACTTGTAGAAGAATTATAATCCAAGAACAGATGAGCTGTTCGAAAGAACACTTCATGTTGATGAGCGGATCGCGCTGATAAATCGATTTGCCCATCTCTAATATTTGTTGTCATTTTAGTGGTCGAAAATTTTCTTTTCCCCTGATTTCCGTGAAATTTTGAAAAATTTCCTGATTTCCGGTTCTGTTACCACTCTGGGAGAGTATATAGGTCTATAGGACAACCAAAGAAGACTCAATCCAAATATCGAGAACCCTTAATTATCACCAGTGCAATGCCTAATGGTACTTATCGAGTGGCAGAAGAAAAGGTGAAAGAACATTTCTTTTCGACTACAGCTCATGTTAGTCAACTGAAACCACAGAAAAGAGCAGCAGAAACCGGTGACGAACACAGTGATGTCAGCGACGAGGATGAGGACATTGAAAGGACCATGGAAGTTCCCAGACGTAAACTATGAATGGCAATACGTAAAGACTGACGATCATGAATGAGCCCAAATTAGTGCAATCGGGACGATTGAAAAATCAGTATGGCCGAGTGTTAGATAATTATTGAAAACTGAAAGAAGAATTTAAAGAAGCATGACGTACACGCAAAAGTTAACGTTTTGCGAAAAATAACTTTTTTTAATTGCAGTATTTTAGTGGCAATACAACAGTTTTTGATTTTGTCTTTTTTTCAACATTTTTTGTATTATTGTAATTTTGGCTTTTCTTTTACGATTAAAGTAAGATTAATCTCTAACATCTAAGAGATATATTACATTTGTATTTGTCAAATAACCAAATATCCCCAACGCACAACGATTTTCATCAAATCCATTTATATCCCAACGATATCCACGGGAACTCTTGCAATGTGACCAATGGTCTAATGTGACGTACTTATAAAATCCTGTGCGTTATCTAGAATTGGTCAGGTTAGATGGATAGAAATTATGTATTTAGCGATCAAGTGACAGGGATTATGAAAATCATGCATAAAGGAGTCTAATTTTAGATCATGTGATACAAAGATAGTACTCTAACAAAAGCCATTCTTAATTCATAGCTAACTGAAATGGTTAATGGAAAGAAATTATTAATACAGAATCCAACAGACGATAAAAATCCACTTTTTATATAAACTTATCTACAGTAAACTTTACAAAAGTCTGCAGCACTGTTACTGCACTAGTTTTTCTTTCGTTTCGATTCAACTGCGACAGAATCTTCATGTTGTTGCATTACACTTTGCTGCGTAGTGACAGAAGCTGGAGAATACCTGGAATACTCCATAGAGAACTCACCTTTCCCTTGTGTAGATGATCGTAATTCCATGGAATAGCCAAACATGTTATTTAATGGTACCTATGTAAAAATAAAACGATTAATTCTTATGCAGAATAATAAAAATTTCATTAAACAGCTCGTTTGATACTTCCTTTTGGGGTAATAATAATAATAGAGGCCACACTGCATCACAGGTAACAACAAATTAAGGAGAGTTTTAAAATATATAGCGAAATCTGCCTATAAGAATATCCCAGCAACCGGGAAAAGACATGGTTATGGGCAATTTATTCTTATAGACAAAGTTTAACCAGATACATTTTACACTGGAAGTCATTTAATTTGGATGTAACATTACGTTTCATGATCTCATGTCAAATTATTAAATATTACAGATTAGGAATGCAGATGATTGACAGTTGTGTTAGTTCAAGGGCAAAAAAACATGAAGGATTTTTGAAAGTCATTTTAAGAGGACGAAAGGTTCTACTTCGTTCTCTAGTAACTAGAAAAACCATTCACTCTATTCTAGAGCAATATATCTGTGTGTACGACATTCTTCAGCATTAATGGATTTTTGAAGGGTGTATCGCTACTTACACACAGGTCTACTTGAAAACACCTTATTCCTATAGGTATACGAATTCAATAACCATTAGAACTACAAATGTTCCACAGGGGCTTTATTATACTCTAACTGTATTTGAGCCTCCATTTATAATTTTTAAACTTATGAAATTTGGAGTATACGTTGTCATGGCTAATCTTAAGGGTTCTCCAAGTGAGCATTGTTTTTTTAATAACTTTACTTCACGCAGACATTACATAATATTTACATTTTCTATATGGATTATATACATTTCAATTACGATAAATAAAAGTTTGGCATTCATAAAAATTAAGCAACATATAAAGTAAAATACATTACAATATAATTTGTTTCGGCAACTATTCTCAGTATTATTCATATCAGAAAATGATGACCCGCAATTATAAGTGGACCCATCCATCGTTAAAAAGAAAATTGCTAATTTTTTTACAATATGGATACATCGTCATAAATTTTGTGCAAAAATCACACGAAGTTACGTTTGAGTTCTTCTGAATCTTGAATTTCAATCAGTTAAAATTTTGTAGCCGGGCCAGTTTTTACTGCTCATGGGCTAGACCTGGCCCATGGGCTGCCTATTGAGAATCCTTGCTGTAGGGCGTAATACATTGATCATCAAAATTAAAACATAATCCATAATATCATATGCATTTTCCAGTATATGGAATTAAATCTAATAAGCAAGCAAACAAATTTCTTTATAAATTGACAAAGTCTCATAAACTGTATGAGGAATCGCCGCAAAGAGCTGTATAATCACCACACGCCATATGTAATATTTCAGAAATTCTATGTAAGAAATTTAGCTTTATATTTTGTCTCAATCCGCCCTGCTTTAATCTATATAATTACAGGCATATGCAGGGGGATGGGGTCATAATTCCCTTTATGAACTTTCTGCATATGATAACGTATATAATTCATGCAAGTTTCATACGAATTGTTGCACTCAACTGTGGACTCTTGAAACTATGTGAAGCAGTAGGATGGGTTATGGGATCAAGCTAATCTCAGATGGTTTTAGTGGAAAACGAACAAAGTTTCATAAACAGCTTAGACTGAAAACAGAGAAATTGTCCTTTTCTTCAAGACAGCTGTGGGAGTAATAGTGAAGGGGAAACTCTCTAAAGCTGTTGGAACATCTTTCGCTTCCGGATATGGGAAATATATATGCAATATTTTTTTACAATCTTTAGACTTTGTGGCACTTCGCAAAAGATCAGTGGGCATGCATGGTTATAGGTTTTGCTCTTTCTTACAATATTGAGTTTTCTCGTCAGCACTACACAGATTATCATTTAATTTTTAGCACTGGGCTTATATACTCACTTCTGCAGCGACGATACTCCAGTTGTCCGTTGAATCCGTCGAGACAACAAGACCACTCCGCTTAGTCAACTGGTTGATAACTGCACCCTGATACTCGATTGGCGAGATCACTTCGACCATCATCACTGGCTCCAAAATTTGCCACTCGCCTCGATCAAATACTAAAAAATATACAAAATACTTGTAACTGTTTGTGTTCTATGGTCATATTGTATCCAGACCTAGTTTCCAGAGGCACTTGAACCTGTCGCTTAGGATGTCAAACCCCAAAACTAAAACAAAAATATTAATTTTCAAAACAAAAAATATATATATATTATTATCGCGAATGGCTAGTTCACACTAATCATTAAACGACTATAGTATAAAATGATATACTAATATAGAGAATGCTTACTTCGTCTACTACTAATATGCTAAATATTAAGTAGTATTAATCAGACGGTTACGGATTAAGTGTGATCAATATCAATAAACAAGATAGGGTTATACCTATTTAGCTGGGGTTTTACCTGTAAATAGCTAGTGAATAGCCAGGCGCTAAGATAGACACAAGACTATTTGAAACCAATAACAATTCTTTAATGTATTCCTAATATTGATAGAACCACCATGATCCATATAGTATACAAATAAACGTTGGGACGGCAATAAGAAACTGAGTCTGATATATTCAATGTAGCAGGAAGCTATAATGGCAATATTACTCCTGATGAAGGACTGCTGCTGATGCGTCCGAAAGCTTGAGTGATCTTTTTCATTGCTATTTTACCAGTGTTTAACCTTTTTATGTAATTTCCTCCCTGGTACCCTGTATTTTATTTCTGTAATGACAATATACTAAGGTTTTCACACTCACTGCATGACAGCACAGCGCTTATGGACAGAGCTTGTGATTACTCGTTAAAACCGATACAATTAATTTAAACACATACTGAAAAACACTCATTTCACTTAATGTACGCATGCAATATTGTTGCAATATCAAAATGCAATACAAATATTTATGCAATAAAAATTGTTTATTGCACTACTTAGAAACCTTAACCTTATCTTCCTTGATTCCACGCCTATCTTACGCAAAGCCCGACTCTACAGGCTATCCCTTTACTACAGAACTGCGATACACCTCATATCAAACGTAAAAGAGATATAAAACTCACGTTACACAGGTCTCCTCCACCATCCATCTACATCCGTCCTAGGCTCAGGGGAAAACGTGGCTCCAGAAAGCATCTCATGAACTGACCCAGCAAATATGACTCAAGGAATAGTCTCGTGAACTGCTCCGGCAAATGTGGCTCCAGGGAAAGATGCTCGTTCCTATGTGCCGGAAAAACGACTTGGGTGCTACTGCTCCAACTCTATCGCAGCCACGGATAAATAGGTACGAATCTACGTACTCTGGGTCTGGAAAATGTTTCCAATTTCTAACGGCGACTTTAGGGCTCGCGCTCGTTTAAACAACCTTAATCGTAATCTACCAACTTTCTCTCATCGACGATTTTTATTTCGATCCTTCGCCGACTTCTCTCCACCGAGAGCTGTTCCAGAAATGCTAGGACCTCTCCTCTCGAAGATCCGATCCGGAATCCTCTCCAACCTTTCTCAATGGGGATCCAACCCTGATCTCCCCCCCACCAAAAAATCTCACATCATTTTATTCACCCATAAACGACACTCACGTCTGTCAAACTATTTCTAGCCAATCTCAGCTTTGATCAATTCTCCCTTCCAATCACGTCCTTTCCTCCTATCTCACCGACCACTCGACCTGCGGTTTCATTTGCACGTTCGACCTTACGGAGCCTCCTACTTCGTCCCGCCTTCCTTAAATTTCCTCTTCGATTTTTACGGCCTAACGTTATACGGCTCTGGCGCATCTGTTGACATTTATATAGCTTGTTATTGTTCTATAACTTTTTTCCCTGGCACCTTTTTTGAAATAACTTCTGTCTGGACCGCAAGCTGACCTTCACCACCATCCTATTCCCTATACCCAAGCCTAATTCATCCTCCAGCATCCAACGGTCATTTTTATCCAAGATTCCTTTAACATGAATTTTATTCCTGTATTCATTTCCATTTTATCGCTTCCCACTGTCATATCGTGAATAACTGTTCACGATATTATACAAGGTGGACCACTGAACTTGATAACGTAAAATATCTAAAACAAATAAGCGTTTCACAAAAAAAATTTAAAACGAAAGTTGCTTGTCATGAATGGGAGGGGGGAAAGTGTTTTTCATTATATATTTTTTACTTGTGGATGGGATCGTTTTCAAGGTCATTCGAAAGTCAAACTCTTTTTCTTCAAAGGGAAACCTATCTCTTTAAATAAGATTTTTAAGATATTTAAAAGGTAAGCTTGAATAAAGAAATTCAATGCCATATCATGCACGTTGCATATGTCTCTGAGATTCCCCATAAATAAGAATCATTTTGACTTTTTCCCTTACAAACAGATACTTAATTTTTAACTCATAATAAACTAAAACTCAATAGCCTAATTTATTTTAACACTTAAGTGCTAACTTTTAAATGACTTACATTAAATGGATGGCTGTACGACAAAAAGTAGAGAAAAACCGAATGCTGGTAGCAAGCGGCCATCTTGCTTCAGTACCAATTAGCACCATGTGCAATATCTCATTTTTCTATGGAATATAAATCGATTGTATGACTTATCAACGAATCATATTTATTTGTGTGTACAATGCCTCCCCAACTACTGCATACTTAATTTTTTTCATTTTTTAAATATTAAATCAGTGTTCTATGATATAGCATGAATTTCTTTATTCAAGTTTAGCTTTCTACAAAGTTACTTATTTTTTTTTTTTTAGAGAATAATAATAAAAACGTAGGTTTCCTTTTGCAAAAACGAGTTTGACCTTGAAAACGACCACCAAGTAAAAGATAGAAAACACTTTCCCCTTCAAGACAAGTAACATTTGTTTAAAATTTTTTTTTTTTTAAATGCTTATTTTTTAGATGCTTTACATTATCAAGTTAAATGATCCACTTTGTATATACTATATAAATTGGGGAATTAGATAAAAATTTATATTAATGGAAAAGAAGTTGAAATTGCCAAAAAAAAAAAAATCGACTTTAGGAGTAACATTAATATATATTTGAAACTGGAATAAACAAGTAGAAAAGAAATCAGTTCTGGAACACGAATCATAAAAAAAATTGAAACATGAAATTCCCAAGACTGTGTTTCCTCTGCTGTCTTTTTTTATATACAGAGGTGATTGTCAGTCCAAACCAGATTCCCTGAACATACCAGAAAATTCCCTAAAAAGTTGCGTAATATTTTTGGTAAAAACACTGATTTCCGAAGGAATATAAAACTTTATAGGAAACAAAATGAAACTTTTGTAATTTTTTAAAAGAAATCCCAGAAGAGGTAAGTTGAAATTCTGGAATATAATCAACCCTGTATATAGTCACCTGATCTATTTTAATTGTATATGAGGAAAATCTGAATAAGAACAACACAAAGGCAATTAAATCCCTACATACTAAATTTTTAAAAACCACAGAACCCAACCCCAACTTAAATTATAATTAATTATTTGTAAAATATGGTATATTACCAATTGATAAAATCAATGAATATTGTACGCTAAATCTAATGTATGAAAGGATAAAGGAAATACATTTGAATAACATTATCACCCAACATCATGGTAACAGAAATTTCAGAAGCAGCACCAAAGATTAGAAGAACAGAAATGTATGGAAGGGGAATTGAATATATGGGAATAAAGCTTTGGAATGAATTCCAAATAATCTTATAAAGATACTGATAATATCAGACTGATTGAAAAGAATTTAATTGTATACTTATTACACGGTGTTTGTGTGTCAAAGGATTAATATGATCCTAAACTTGTTACATTTAATGACTTTTATTGCAGACCCACCATGGGGAAGTGCAACTTGTGCAGTCTTCTCCGTACCTTGTGGAATTTGCTATTATATTTAAACTGAATTTCAAGACTGTATGCAATATGTAACCCTTGTGATAAACAAACATTATTATTATTATTAAAAATTTTACATATTTTAACTTTGCTCCTACTCTCACTTTTAACTCTTCATCACTCTCTAATATTTTAAACGATCATGATGACTACACAACATCTAACTTTTTACGGAGAACTGGCTTTTACACCAGTCTTTGACTTTATCACGTTTTGCACAGTATAGCTCAGATGCTCTTTCGCCATAAAAATTCAAACAAACGTATTAAAAAGGGACAGTAAGAAAAATTGGCAAATACTTAATTTCAGTGAAATTATTTCTTCGAGTTTTATGATGTAAGTTATGCAGTGTCAGGACTTACAATTTTCCGAAGACTCTGAACCTCTTCAGGCCCAGAGAACCAATCCTCAGACTATGGTGATGATCAGTTAGTTGGTAAGCCTTCTGTTTTTGGCATAGTTTGGAGTCAAACCTGGGATAACCGTACACTAGGCAAATGCATTACCACTGCAGGGCCCTTCCAGCGGGATTAAAACTCAAATTATTTATACATAAAGAGGCAAAGGATTTGTTTTTATGTGACCTTATGACCTCAAAGTAAGTACAAATTGAGTAATGTGAGCGTTGGTGTGCTTTATTCCTTTCCCCGAGATTCTTTCGTAACAAGCTATCTAGAAAGGCATGAACAGATTTATGTGACCTCTGATGACATTCTTCCAATTGCACAACAGGCTATCCAGAACAGTACTGACAGATTAACATGACCTTTGAATAGCGATATGTTTACATGTAACAAAGCAGACTGGAGAGCAAACTTGGTCTTAATGTTCCCATCTACTATAAGAATAGATAGACACCTTACTCTCCCAAACAAACAAAATGAAAGTGAACATATCAAAAGAAATGTAAATACAAGTAGAAAGGTCTGTCTATCCATTTTTTTCTTATGATTAAAACACTAAACATATACTATCTCAGCACAGAAGTTACGGGAAAAATTAGGTTATGGTTGTTCTGGCGTATTGTGCATTCAGTCACGGGAACGTGTTCTGCACACACCCGGCCATGAAAGTGATTTCGTGAAATTCCGCTACGTGGCACATAGAAAGGTGCTATTTGTCTCAGTGGTTGTGGAAATGGAACAACAGTGAAAATTAAGTTTTGTGTAAAGTTAGGGAATACAGCTACTGAAGCATGAACTTTTCTCCAGCAGGCCTAGGGTGACTAGGCATATTAAGACGCTGTGTTTAAGTAGTAAAAAAGGTTTATTAAGATATTAGCCTTCTCAGGGATAACACAATTGCCAAATAATGGTCAACACACAAAGCCACCGGGGCAAGTTTTTTCATGAGTTTTCATGTGGGAATTTACTATACTTAATATTTTGAGAACCATGTATATACTCGAGCTAGAGCCGTTTTTGTTTGGGAGAAGAAAAAAAACGCTGTCTTTATCCTGGAGTCAAACTACGGCTCCTCTGTTGAGCCCGGAGTGTCTTGACTGCTAGACGAACACGAGGTCATAATACGTTACATCCTTATATATATGGAGAAAGAGAGTAGCGTTTCTGTCCTTGTTCATCTAGAGGATAAGACACTCTGGGCTCATCTAAGACACTCTGGGCTCATCGAAGGCACCCTGGTTAGACTTCAAGATGGGGACGGCATCTCTTTTTCTCCTAAACAAAAAAGCTCAATCGTGAGCATATATGTGGGTGTCAAAATATTAAGTATAAGACTTGTTAATAGGTGATTGTAGAATGTCCATGACAAACGGATGATCCAAGGTTTAGAAGGCATCAATAATGTACACTGTTGACAATGTGGATTGCACCAGGAACAGGCTGTAAGATCATCATAATGCCTCTGTGCACCTGTTATTTGAGGGACTTGGTATCTCAATAGGGAGGCAATTTAGTGCAACTAACCAGATTTCTGGGCATCTGGACAACAGTTGTTATTGCATGACAATGCAAGCCAGATTTGTCTATCCAGAAATTTCTTACAAAGAACCAAATGAAAATGAAGGCTCTGTCACATCCTCCTGATGTGACCCCTGTAATTTTTTCTCATTTTCTTAGTTAAAAAAAAAAAAAAAAAAAAAATGGAAGGAAAGTGGCATAATGGTATTGCAGCCCTCCAAAAGGCCATGATAGTTGAGATGAAAAACATACCAGAGAAAGCTTTGTCAGGTTGCTACCGAAACATTAAGAAATGCTGGCAGCAAAATGTATCAATTTCAGAGGAGACTACTTTGAAACAAACAAGAAACACGAGTTGGTAAGTTTCAAATTCTGTTTTCCCCATACTGCCAGTTCTGGAACTCCCCCCTGTATGACAAATACAGTCGACACAATGTCTCCTTTTCTAACATATGAAAAAAGCCATAGTATGAGCTTAAACATGGGTGCCAAATTTATTAATCGTACTAGAAATTCCCCATGAAAAACTCACCCTGGTGGCTTTGTGTGTTGACCATTATTTGGCAATTGTGTTATCCCTGAGAAGGGTAATAATATCTTACATCCTTATGCATACGGAGAAAGAGAGCATTGTTCCTATCTTCATTGGTTTAGTGATTAAGACACTCCAGCCTCAACAAAGAGACCCTAGTTTGACTAGATGACAAGGATGATGTCCCTTTTATTCCTATACCAGTAAAGTTCTAGTATGAGTTTAAATGCAGATGCCAAATTTATTAAACATAGTGTAATGAGCTTCAGTATACCAATGTGGTGGGTACAGGAAAGATTTTCCGAGAAAAATATATCTAAAATCATTCCCCGATGCTATGGTGATCTCTTCGGATCTTATCCATGCCTACATTGGACTACATTTGAAAGAGATGTGCGGATTCAGCTACATCCAATAATACACGTGGATCCGAGTTCATGCTGTTGACTTTGTGAGAGATTTAGTTAAAAAAAAAAATCTTCAGGAAAAATACTTGTAAATAATGATTAATCTGTGATATATATATAATGCTTTATAAAACAAAAACCTATAAAATTGTGATTACTGTTAAAAATACTTTAGTTTACTATTAACGATTATTCCTTTTACTATTAAAGATTAGTTAATTTACTGTTAAAAATACTTTAGTTTACTATTAACGATTATTCATTTTACCATTAAAGATCATCTAGTTTATCGCTAAAGACAATCCAGTTTATCATTAAAGGGAATTCAGTTCACTGTTGAAAATAATACAGTTTAATTTGCTTAGACAAAAGATATCAAATTTATTACAGTAATACCTTGTCTAACTGCACTTTGAGCAGCTAATATGAATGAAATTTCATTCGAATCAACAATATGAGAAGAACCTACAAGAGAAAAGTAAGCATATTAAAGTAATCATCACTATTAAAATATAATAAGTACTGAAATAAATAAATGAACAGATATTATTACAACACAGAGATATACAGATTAATTTTCTTCCAAATACCCTTTTCCTTTTTTACTTCAAATTGTCTTAATTTATTGATTTATATTTATGGTACAATGACAGCATTGGTCATGTAGCACCAGGACTGCGGATGACTCTCTGTTGCCATGGGAACCAAATCCCAGACCATGGAGACAGAGAAATGGAATGCACCGTATTGCCCCGGTGTTAGTTAAACCCGAGTTAACAGTAGGATAGACGAATGGAATAGCACTATGCGACCACAGGGCAAATTTTGCCTTAAAATCACTTGCTGTGCAGTGTTATACCCTAAGGTTATGTGACTAGCCATAAATTAATAAATAACTATAAACCAATCATAAATTAACAACTTATCAGGATGGGTTTTTTTTTAAATGATTTATAGTGTACGGCCAGCAAAGGCTGGAGTATATCGGGATTTCCACTCTTCTGAGGAATTCGAAACCTTCAAGGCCAAGGGAAAAAAATCGCCACACTACTGTGAATAGTTAGTTAGTAAACTTCTTTCTTTCTTTTTTTCTCACTGTTGGGAGTTAAAAGCATGCTAGGTGAATGTGTAATGACTGCACCACAGTATGGCCCCCTTTTTGGGAGGGGGGGGGGGTAGGGACCAGCATTTCAACAGGATCTTTGAACCACAGTGTTTGCTGGGAATCATGGGTTGGCCTGAAGGTTGAGATCGTAAAGCACCAAGAATGGAGTTTGAGTTTTCAGTTCCAAAACCGTTGAAGCCTTAAGACAGGACCCAAAGACTGCACTCCAGAGATCCAGTGGGTGTGATCACTGCCTTCTGATTCGCTGGGTTTGGGGTTGACTCCCAAGCAAATTTGGTTGCAGGTAAACGTATTGTAGCATATGGAAGCAGTGCTGGTGCATTTGGTTGTTGAGTTATTGGTTACGTCATTGTAACGTGTACAGTTCTTTCACTTATGGGCTGTGCGTCTGTCCGTAAAGTTAAAGGTAATAGCAGAGTTTGTTAACCGCTAGTTCTAATCTAGTTCCAGTTCAGTTATGCTCTAGTTTCCGGCTAATGTTTGCTTTCCAAGCAATAACGAGATAATGTTAATCTTAATACGTACTGTTAATTTACAGTGTTTTCACGCATAATGTGAAAAGAAGTCGTGAGATATATCACACATATGACTGGCATTGGATTTATACTAGATGAAGTTGTCACGAATAAACAGTTTGTTCAGTTTACAAACGTGCCTTCACTTCGTTCTTCTTCGGTTCGTTTGCTACCATTATTATCCAATCTTAAAGAAGTCTTCCACATGTGCTATAATGAAATCAGATGGATATAATGCATTGAAGTATATTGTAACCATGAAGCGAGTTATAAACTACTGACAAGGCATGATCTTAGCTTACATTTAATTACAAACAGCTAGAGGAAATATTTCTCCAGAAAGTGGCTAGTCAACAGTATAATAAGGTGGTGTAAAGTTGCACGTACGGTGCTGTTATGGAGAAGCAACTAAAACGTTTTGTCTTAAGCTGGCAGTATAAAATTGCCAGTCACCAATATGCTTAAAATAACTAACAACAGTGGATGTAAAAAAATAAATCCAAAGACTTATGGGACCTTGCAATTATGAAGTCTTCTTCACTTGTTTGTGATTCACAATCGAAATTGAGACAAGAAAACGGTTTCATGTGCTCAGCCGGTAAGGTGGCTCATGGCCACTGTAGTCAAGAATCACAGCTTTTTAGAACTTATGAATTTAAAACACTCACAATTATTTACACGACCTTTTTCACTCGAACCTGGGATTAAAGTAAGTAGCAAGATTCTAGACCCACATTTGCTAAGAGCAGTAAAGAGAATGTACAGCTATTTTTTCCCTTACAGTAATCGGTGTGACGATAAAAGAGCATAAACTAAATTATCATAGAGCTATAATAATCCAGAACAGTGGTTGTGGAGTTTTTTTTATCCCCTAGAATCCCTTTCTTCTCACACGCCTAGCGATGGAACTCTTTTCTTATCATATGCCTAGCCACGGAATCCTTTTCTTACCACATGCCTAGCCGTGGAACCCTTTTCTTCCCATATGCCTAGTTACAGAACCCCTTTCTTCCAACATGCCTAGCCACACAACCCTTTTCTTTTCACATGTCTATCCACGAACCGCCTTCCACTCCTATTAACATTTAAGGATAACCTAAAGAGATATTATTTATCACTACTTGGGGAGAAACATAAAGCTAAGCAAGAAATACATCAGTGTGAAAGCTAAGTAATACTCTTCTGTTATTCCTAGATACTGGTCATGGTTAGTTAATTTTCAGTGGTTGCCATGAAGGAAGATTAATCATTTAAAAATTTTCTTGGAATTGTCCATGATGTTCTTACATTGCTTGTGGAACTTCTGAAGGGCCACCAGGGCACCCTGGGGTCCCGCAGAACACACTTTGAGAAACACTGATCTACAGCCTATGACAAAAATGAAGTGTTGAGGATTTTTGAAGATTGTAAGGTCCAACCATTAGAGAAGTGAGACACCATGGGAGAAGGCAACAGTGGAAGAGGACCTTAGAAAGCTAAGAGCATGAGTGACAAAGGAAAGCTTCAGAAAGAGGGAAGAATGGACAATGATCATTAAAGAGGTTTACATCCTCCAAGGACTATAGTGCAAGGACAAGATACATACCATCCAACAAAAGAAACTCCACACCTGAAACTAGGTGACCAGAAAGCAATCCCTTTTCACACTGTAGACGGAAACCCTGTAAAAAGTTAAAAATAGAAAGGAAAAAGTTACAAAGGAATGTCTTTAGCTACCCGTGCAGATTTAATTTATGTAACAATAAACAAAAATTAAATTAAAGACAATGAAATTAAAAAAAAAAAAATCTATTAGAATAAGTAGAGCCTAAACCATACTCGGTAATGCAATGAGAGTTTTCAAAGGGTACTTTTGAATTTTTCCTCTCAACAGGTAGATCTACAAGCATGGAAATGGGGCCCAGAGGGGCCATTACTATGCTACACAATGAGCTTATTGAACATATCTGTCACTTTTATATTTATAAAAATTAATAATTTTTTTAAAATAAAAGGTTTAGGTCAGTGTTTCTCAAAGTGTGGTCCATGACGGTTTATCACATGGTCTGCAGGGTCACCATCAAATTCCAGGGAAAAAACTAGAAATTGCCGGCATAGCTAGAATTTAGGTTCGTGCGAGATTTAAGGAATTTCTCATAAATATTACATGTTTTATGGCGTTTCGTGAAAGATTTGAATCCTCTGAATACACCCATGCTGTCTACATTGCTTATTATTATTATTATTTAATTAATGATGTCATTTTCATTGTAAATTTGACAAAATAAGATCATAACTCACTCTCCTTATCAAATAGCATTACTCTAAAAATTATTTTGTTCCAGGTGGGTTTGGCAACCAACCCATATTTTTTTAAGAACTTGATCGGAGATTTTAGAGATTTTCTGCCAAAAGCTGGCACTCTTTGAGAGTAAAAATAAATAAAAAGCTTAAAAGTTACCACAAAAAGAGTTAAAATTACAAATTATATTTCAAGGGATGAATAAATCTCTCCTGCCGGAGCTCCTATATACGTATATAAGCCTGCCAATAAATCGAGGGTTACTTTATGTCTTTCCTCGGGAGAAGCTGGGGGAGTGAGACGGTGGCGAAATAGAGCTCAATATGATTAAGTATAGTTGGCACCCTTAATTTCAGGCAATATATCGTATGATGGGGGGAGAAAAAAATCCCCCCATTGGTCAGAGATAAATAAAGGAATGCTTAAAGTGGCCTGCGAGCGATCAAACAGTGGGTTAGGCGATTTCTTAACATTGAAATCAGAGACATATAACATATTGTCACAAACACATATGTCCACTTGTAAATGAGCATTTATACACCAACAGAATCACTTCGAACGGAATGTTTTCGATTCACAGAGAACAACTTTAGCTTTTATTGGTGCTTTACGCTCAAAGAACACGAATGTATAACTAGTAAAATTTGACACTGGTCGGAATATACGAAATACAAATGACAAAAGTCACTTGATGAAGTGAACAGTAGTTCTAGAAACATTGCAGATATTTTCATAGATGGTATATGTTTTTACCTCAATTTGTATTTTGTATATTCCTACCAGTGTCAAAATTTTACTAGTTAGGGTAAGTCCTGGTCAATCTTTGTACCTTGTTGTCAACATAAATGTAGTTCTTCTATTGGTTCAGTTGCCAGTTTCTTGCCATTTCGAAGGCAGTAAAAAAAGTTAAAAGAGGTGCACTTCTAGCACATCTGGATGCAGTATCTCGGACTTGAGGGAAATTAGCATGACGGCGATATGTTACGTAGCAATTACGGGAAATGCAAGAACTGAAAATTATTCGACATTCCTCTTGTGTTTCTATAATGGCAAAATTACCGGATTTTCCACTTTTTGTTTGTTTGTGGTTTTATGGCTCAAGGACTACAATGGTCATGCTGTGCCAGGACCTACTGTTTCCCGAGGAATCTGAACCTCTTAAGGCCTAGGGAACCAAACCCCGGATTACAGTGATCTTCATGAGATTTCTGAGTGAGCATTCTTTGCACAGTTGGGAGTCGAACATGTTACCACACTGCACTACCACAGAGCGGATTTTCCACTTTTGTCGAAGGAATTCAAACCTCCATTGCTTGGAGAATCAACCCCTAGTTCACAAATGGTAGAAAATATGGCATGCATATATTCACACCACTGGAATCAAACCTGGGTTAATGGCACAAAAAATGAATATGTTACCTTTATGCTACAGTAGGACTAAATCTGATTACAAGAAAACAGAATGAAAAAATGCCTAGTTCCCTTCAACAATAAAATATGTTCATTAAAGGAATAAATTACAATTATGATGTCTCACAAAGAAATTACAATAGACGTTAACATGTTAATACACACACACATACATGAAAATCGACGTTGCGATTACAGTCAAACCTCATTAGTGTGAGCACTTATGGTAACAAAAAATTTGTTCATGTTAACAGCAGTTTACTTTATCCAGAAAGTATAGTATTGTATTACTGTTAATTACTATACAATTTGACGAGAATTTGGAAAACAGTTCATGTTAAAAGTTTTTCACATTAACAAGGTTCAACTACACGATAATTTAAATGATTCAAACCTTTTCAATATGTGGAATAAACTGCTTGGGAATATTCGGCCCCCTGGTTCCATCAGTAAACACTAATTTCGTATTGTGCTCAGCAGGGAGGGGCTAAAAAATACAAAAATATCGAGAAAAAATAAAATTACAGTAAACAAATAAAAGACAAATAATGAAAGAGCATTTATGACTATTGACTCATTATCAGCATCATTGTGGAATAGACAGAAAATTAAGCATAATTTTCATTAGCTCTTAAACAATATTAGAAAAACATTCATTACTTACCCTCATAATGCCGATGACACCACCGTACTGCCCTGAGCCGCCATGCTGCTTCTTATGCAGGTAATCAAACTCACAAGGGGCAATCAAGGTCTCCCTGAAAGCTACTTTCGGTTTCCCAAGAACGACTGGACAGTTGTATTCACGCTCCATTCTCTGAAGAGAAACACATGTAGAATATAAAAAGAAATGAACGGACACAGATATAAACAGTAATCTCTTCCATTACCAATTTTCAAGAGATGGAGGAAAAAGCATCAAACTGAGAAAAAAAACACATTGACCGGAATACATGCAATCCCACGAAACATGTGTCGGTCTTGCAAAGTATCATCATTAAGTGGAAATAATTGTCAATTATAATGACGTTATTGAGGGTTACTCTAAATGTATCAACAGTAATGGTATATACAAATGTAATCAACAACAGTCATATACACAAGTGAATCAACGATTATATACAGAAATAATTTACAATGATCCACAAATGTATCAAAGTAACATACAAATGTATCAATAGTAAAATAAAAGGACTTGTCTGTATAGCTTGCTGCATTGGAGATAAAAAAAAAAATATCGATGATTGTATGCAGAAGAAACAAAATTTACCTGTGCATATATTTCCAGGTGCAGTTCGCCCATACCAGACACAATGGACTGTAAAAGACAAAAATGAATTTTTTACAAAAAAATTAAAACGTACAAGTTTTCTAATAACTATTTCATGCACGCTTTATGCATATATGTTTCATTTAGTGTAATTAATGGTTTTTTAGAAACTGTTAATTTTATGCTAAATGACAATGAGGGTAAGGCGGCATAGTGAAAATGTGTTCGCCTAGTGTATGAAAATCCGTATATGATCCCTGATGGCACCTAGCCTTTCCCTCCCCACCAATCAGAAGTCTTATTCACTATGGCAGCAGAGTTTCTTTTGAGTTTTATAGCATAAGGACAGCAACAGTCATGCTGCAGCGGCACCTACAGTTTTCCGAACCTTTTAAGGCATAGGAAACCAACTCTGAGGCTATGGTGAGCAGTTAGTCGGCAAGTGTTTTTTTTTTGGCATAATTGGGTGTCAAACCCGGGATAATTTCATGCGAACGTGTTACCACTGTGCTACTGCAGAGCCTATGAAACAGAGCACGGATACCGTTAGCAGGGGGGACAGGGGGACTCGTCTCCCTAATTTTGGTATTAGGGTTCCATGCCCCCCTCTAATTTCAAACAAACTTCCTTTTACTGATATATTATCCCCCCCCTCAATATTTTTATGCCGTCGGTATTCATGAAACAGAGGATTTTTTTAGGAAATTCTAGATTTGGATAGATAAATTTTCACAGCAGTGGACCAATGCCTTCTCCCAAGAAAATTCAAGACCTGGGGAACCAATCCCCCAGACTACAATGAGTAATTTGTTATTGTTGGCTGTCAAACAAGGGTTATTTGCATGCTAAGGGTACACATTACCACTATGTCACAGCAGAAACTAAATTACGTACTTCTTTGCTTTCGTTGTCATAGTGCATATGAAACGTAGGATCTTCTCTTGTGAACCGAGCAATACCTTTTGAAAAATTGTCAGTGTCTTTTTTCTCCTTGGCTTTGATGCACATGGATATGACTGGGTCTGGCACATACATAGATTCCTATGGAAGACCAAGAAGCTATAACAGGGCTCATATTCATTTTTAAAAATAAAATTTATTGAGTTTTTAAGGAGTATATTTAAGGACCATAAAACATTTTTTAAGGAGTCCACTTTCTCCGGACCATTGCTGCAATTATTTATAATAATGAGTATTTTAAATAGCTCATACATACATTAGAGTAAAAATTATTGCTTATATAATTTTTTAAATAACAATTAACATATATAGCACTTAATTTTTCTCTAACCATAATTTATTAAACGCACATTTTCCATCAGGCATATTGAGTACATATGTGTAAAACAAAAATATGGTTCTCCTGAATTGCCCAGTCAAGTTTAACTAAAACAGCTCATACAGTGTGATCAGCATGCATGTGCATACCTACCAACGTAATTGTGAAAATCTTATAAGTTTTGAAAATGTGCGCACATCGTCAGTGTACACATCAGCCAACGTGAGAAATACATGCAGTGTAACATGTCTAGAATTGAAAGAGGTACTATATTTTTTCCTTATTACACACAGATTGCTGATAAACGTTGACCATATTAAACAGAAAATATTTAATTAAATGATTAAAACAGCAACTTATACTTCACGCTACGAAAAACTACAGCAACACCAAGATGGACATAAACCAAAAGCACTGATTTATTATGATTATTCTACTTTATTATAAATCAAGTGTTTATAAATGGCTGATTTAGCGCTTGCCAAAAATTTGTTATTGAATTTTTGCTTACAGGAATGTCCTTTTTGCATATTTTTAGTTATCAAAACGTCTGCCAAGTTTTCATTGAATAAAGAGCTCAGGAATTCTGTTACGGTTTTTGTACACTGCTGAATATTCTTCCACGTTATGCATTGTCGTGAGGTATTGTTAAAATACACAGCACGACATTAGAAATTCTACTCTATTTTAATGCGCCAACAGCTGATGTCAACTGGCGAAGAATGGCCCGCTTTCGACCCATCCTCTCTTCTGTAATTACTTCATGAGGCAAACTACAAAGCACCAACTCTTTCCTTTTTATACTCACTGGCATTTCAGTTATTTGAAGTCTACAGAATCCTGACTTCAGCTGATCAGTTTCTACATTCAATCCACTTCCTTTCGAGAATAAAAAAAATTGGCTTCCAAGAATACAAAAAATAGCCGAAGCGTTCAACAATTGCATACCCCCGCATGAGATAAACATCATCCCAAAATGTAAATTTGTGGATAATATATGTTTTCTGACATTTTGAAATTGCATAATTTACAGAGCTTTAGAAGAACTGATTGAGGAATGAAGGCCAGTGTCAGATGGAGCCAGTTGGGAGACCTAAGAACATTTTAATTGAGCTAATCACACAGGGTTGCACCATCCAGTGGGTAAGAAGGTTTTAATCACATTCACAGAGGGTTGCGCCACTCAGTATAAAAGTAGCAACTAAAGTGTTCTTAATCAATGGGTCCCATGAACTGGGTGGTGCCTTCAAGATGGCCACCTGCTTGATACCAGCAGAAAAATTTAGGGATTTATTTTTAACAGAAAAAAAAAATGGGAGAAAATACATAAAAATGGAAAATCTGAAGACATTGCCAAAAAAAAGGGAACCTCCCGTAAAATATGCAAGAGTTAGCAGGTACTATGTAGTGTACCGATGAGAAGATCTGTAGTTGTTGTTAGACAAGTTTAATTTGGAACAGTTAACTAACCAAAATAGGGTAAGGGTAAAGATCAGGGGACCTTTGTTTATCAAGTTCGTACAGAACCTACCATTGTTATTGTACTTGGAATGCAATTCCCAAAACGGTTATCTATCGCATAGCCTCCCCAACTCCCCCGCAAAAAAAATCAATCTGCTTTGATTGACAGTTTTGATAGGGATCTTCTCAGCCGCACACAGTATGCCCTTCCCTCCCATCGTAAAAGTGCCTGCATCACGAATCTAAAGTTTTCTTTTCCTTCTTTTCGTTAAAAAAAAAAAGAAAAGAAAATGAACGAAGTCGTACAATTCCCCCCAAAACCGTACAAGTTGGCAGGCATGCATATGCATAAATTGCCATCCGTATAAAATCAAGCTTGAGGATAGCTTTAACCTTGAGCTTCCTGGCATAAGGGGATTAAAACTAAGGGAAAATTCCACCCTCCACACCCATCAGTAGCCTTTGTTCGTAGATCCCCTAGGGAATTTTATGCCTTCCGGGATAGAGAAATAATGCATGTTTCATAAGTCGTTGGTGAAATGTCAACAAATTTTAAGGAGTTTATAAGGATTAGATGGTAAAATTAAGGATTTTAAGGGCCCTGATTTTGAGGACCTTTTAAGGAGTGTGCAAACCCTGTCTCAGTATCTTATAAAAAAAATCTTAAAATGGATGGCCATGTGCAAAGTGCATTCAATTTCTAAAAATTAAACTTCAAACTATTTTTACTGAATGCAATGGTATCGTGGTAATGCAAGGTCAAGGCAATGGCGGTTCTAAGATGAGGGGCTATGCTCCCCAAATATGACTGAATTTTATTACATTGCCTATGAGCAAAATTTAAAAGAAATGGTGTAGCATTAGTTTGTACAAAGTTTATGTCATTTGCAAGTTCTGCTAGTCTCCTAATGCAACCAGCGATATCTGCATACCAAAGAGAGAGAGAGAGAGCTCTTGTTTTCCTCACTTCCATAACGACGCATGCTAAGCATCCATAGCTATAAATTAGTGCTACATAAGAACATATATATTTTTAGCAGTAGTATTTGAAAGTAATTAATTTGTGAATGTGTGAAGGACGTATGTAATATAGAAACATGTGCATGACACAAGTGAGGAAAAAATAAAAACAATACCCAAACTTAAGACATACAGCTGAAAAGAGAATTAAACCCAAAATCGGGAACTTGAACAAGGACGCTGGAAAGGTTCTCAGTATCCACTTACCTGACACATGATAAGGTTGTTGTCAAACAACACGTCAGACAACAATGGCAGTCACTAGAATGTCCATCCATCCAAGTAAAAAACCCCGAATATGAACTTGTTGGACAGCTTACAAGTTATCTGATTCTGTATGATGATCGACCAACCAGTACCAAAACATGTATTAATATGCAATTTCATTCATATATAAATACGCAGTTCTATAAATATACTCATATGCAATTTGATTAAAATATTAATGTCGGTTTACTCAGGTTTGAACTGTAGAAAAAAGTTGGATGCAATGGAAGACCTCAGAAGAATGGGAGTAAAAGAATTGTGGACAGATTTAGATATTCATTATCAAAGATCATTAAGAACACTCAGGTTTATCGGGGCCTGTATTGCCAAAACAAAAAAGAACCTTGGATAATAAAATTGCATCCAAATTTGACCACATGCAAGCTGTATAATTAGTGTCTAACTGCGTATTACTAGAAAATATTCATCACCATACATAAACAGTGAAGATAGAAATTGATGAATGAGTGTTACCATGCTCAATTTCAAATTCTTATCAGTCACGAAAGAATCTCCAGAGGCACACTCAAGTCCGAACAATGCACAAATGTCCCCTGCATATGCCTCATCGATATCCTCCATCTCGTTGGAATGCATGCGCACAATGCGGGCAGACCTGTGGCGTTTCTTAGTCCTTGTGTTGTACAGATACTCGCCTTTCTTTAAACAGCCTTGGTAAACACGGATATAGGTCAACTGGCCAAATTTCCCAGCCTAAAATTGGGCCAACGAGCATTAGAAATTTAAATTTAAAGTCATTAAACTTTATTTAAAACAAATATGCATATATAGCAAGCTGTGACTTTGGTGTTTCATAGAAGAACACTGACTATTACTAAAGAGCTTAAAGGTCTGTACTCTAGAACGATTATGAACTGATTCTATTTTAGAATTATGGGGCAATCAAAAACAAAGTTGTTGCCAAACACAATGCAGTAGAACTTTTATATATCAAAAATCTATATGCAGTCTAACTTCAGTTTATGAATACCCGATTTAACGACTGCTTTTATTGGTCTGGATTGAGTTACATTGTGTCCAGTGTTATATTTTCCTTGATTTAATGATAACCCCTCGTCATTATCCTGTAGCTGCAAGTAGAATTTCAGTTAGAAAATCAACTGTCATCAGAAAATCAACTTCAATTGAGTTTACTCAATTGAAACGAATGCTGGTTTACAGTGTGTAAAGCAGGGCTGTCCAACACACGGCCTGCAGGCCACAATCTGGTCTGCCGACAACTGTTTGGAATAAAAATAATCTCAAAACAAAAATAATTTTTTTTTTTTTTTTTAAATAAGGGAAAACAGTGACAACAGCATGGGCAATCCCCTTCCATATCACAAGTGAAAAAAAAAAAAATAAAAAAATAACCAGCAGAAACTATGAAGGGAGGCTTTTAGTGTGATTTTTTTTTACAAAACCGTTGGCCTGCGAGATCAGTGAAATTTTTTTAAGTGGCCCACTGTCCAAAAAAGGTTGAACAACCCCAGTGTAAAGCATTTACTGCATTTTCACGTTAATGTTGATTTTTTGATGCATTTAAAAAAAGACAATATTATAAATGCCAATATATATATAATAATACTAATTATAACAACAGTTATATTCCTCTGCTAATTGTTGAAGTGGTTACAGCTCACCAAGTCAGTCCTAACATAACAGAATATCAAAATTTTCAGTTACCAAAATTAATCTTATAAATAGTAAATTATATTGCTGATTAAGTTGTAACAAGCAAGAGGAAGAAAGAAAGAGTAGAAGATAAAATGAGAAAATTAAAGCATAAACAAAGTAAAAAAAAGAAAAGAAATAAAACATAGAAAAAAAAAGAAGTAGAAAGTTATGAACTGGGAAAAAAAAAAAGAAGAGCGGTTTGTAAGTTTTCACTCCTTCTTACTCTATTTTGTATCTTCTTTGCTAATCCTTCATTTCTATAATTTAAATTTATTTTACCATTTTCAAAATTTTCTTTTTCCCCCATTTTTTTTTATTATTTTTCACATGTTTCCATTTCTCAATTTTTACAGCTCTTTCTTATTTTTCAACTAAAACAACCTAGTCACACCACTTATTGTTAATTTGGCTGATTTTGAGCCTGTTAATTAAACTAATAAACTTAAAAGGATACCATACCTCCAATTTGAATGCCAAACCAAGGAATGGATGTGAATCGTCTCTGTTTGGACTCAATAAAACTTTTTCTTGTTTACCCCTGTTTCAAAGAAATGTCTGATAATTACACATTTATTTTTTTTAGTTAAATAGAGCAATATCATCATCATTAAAAAAAAAATCAACGTTTTCATACCCAACTTCATTCAGGGCATAATTTTTTATTTCCGAAGGGTTTGGTAAGAATAATTTAATGGCATCTAAAACATGCTGAACGCCTTTGTTCTTTAGTGCAGAGCCAACAAACACAGGTGCGAATTTCCGTTTTAAGCAAGCTCGTCTGATACCCTCCTATTCATAAAAAAGCCAGTAATTACTAATTATTAACATTAATTTTCAGTTTGAACAGCACTGTTGGCAATATAAACTCATAGAAAATACTTATTTTAAGAAACATAATATATAGAATTGCTTTGCATTTTTTTGAATATACTTATTTACTACAAAGGACAGGCATTTGACTATTTAGTCATTCAACTTCGAGCTTTCCAATATTTGCTAACAATACCTTGAGAAGTTTTTAATGAGCTGCACACTTTAAGATGATCCAATATCATTGGTTGGTTACTGTTGCACAGCTTATAATCAGGGCTTTCAGCCAGGCCAAAGCTGAACAAGTATGTCTGCAGACAGTAATGTCCAGTCAATATGCGAAATTTTGCCACGGCTGCAGTTCTGGGAGTATTCGGAATAATTGATTTAGGATGGAGTAGTACACCCCAGGGTTTATTTAAATTTTGTTTGGAATCTTTAGATCGTTGCTTTTACTAAAATAGTGACATATAAATAGCTCCGATGAGTGAAATGTTATGGCCCCTTGTGATCACTGAAAGATAGATGTGCCTTTCTTGGTCAGCTGATCAACAATTTCGTTTCCTTCCAACTCAATATGTGCAGGAACCCACTGTAGGCTGATCTTGTCCTTCCTTTTTTTTTTTAATATATAAAATTGATTGTATTTTCATATCCTGACTCCATGATGTATTGTTATGAATGGGGCTGCAAACTTAATGTCAAATCTGAATCGGTTTATGGAAGTTTATTGAAAGTTGCATCCAACTCAGTATGTTCAATGATTGCAACCTTTACACCATTGAGACGCACAGAAGTAATGTGAAATATCATCCATTAGAACGGAATTTGTGATTATTAATGGCCATGATCCTAATTTAGAAATATATGGGGCAGTTAATGAAACTGGCGAGAACTAGAAAAAATATACAATCTGTACTATAATCTAGGGTTTGTGACAGTAATAAATAAGACTCAGATAACATGGATGTGAAGAAAGAATGGTAAAAAAGGGAGAAGAAAAAAAGGAAGAAAGAGAAGGGTGGAACGAAACTTTAGAGGACAGTGAACAATATTTATTAAAACCTAAGTTTTTCAGGGACTGTAGTGACAGATCAAGAAGGGTATTTGTTCCAACATTTTATGTTACGAGTCATCATCATAAACAACCATTTTGGTTGGACGAGAACCAGTGTTTTCAGTATGGTATGGCCGTAACAATCATTTTCAATCCACTTCAGGATGGAGGTCTTTTATCACATATATACACAGTACAGTAAAAGAAATACAGAGGAATCGGCTTTAAACTCACAACGTTGGCCAGACGTGTTGGCAAGTGGGACCTACAGTTTAACGAAGGTTCCAAATTTCAGTCGCCACAGTCAAAGTCATACACTAAGGCATTGTACCAAGCAACAGCAACCGAGAGAGCTGATTTGAAGCAGTGTTCTCTATCTCTCAGAGAGAGACGGTATTCTTGACAGTGGACAGTTGTGGGACATGCTACGAGTATACAATAGTAAGAAAGCTATAATGAAACATGGTGTCTTGTCAAATTCAGTTTTAAACTTCTCAGACCAAATCTTGAACAATTTCAAGTTGCTAATTACAGCAAATAATACATTACAATTTATCTTATTTTCTATTTATTCTTTTGCTCAATATAAAACACTCATCCGCAGACATCTATTGGATAGAGAATTATAATATCACTACATCTTTCTCTATTTATACCTTCCATACTTTTGCTAAACAACCAAGTCTTTTATTTTATTGTATGTTTAGTTTGTATATTGTATTTATGACTTCCGCTTATTATATCCAATCCTGGGCAGCGGGGGCTTTGTCAGACCCTAAAGTCTTTACCCTTTGTTACCTAGACGGATTAACCCAGCTGACTGATTATAAATAACCATCACTTTATGTAAAAAATAATTTTGAATCCGTCTGAATATAGTTTGATTTGATTTCGAGATTTCGTTTGATGACGGGAATAGACCAAGGGCCAATGACCGAAAGGAAAGAATCAAGCATTTGTATAAAGTTATAATACATAAAACGACCATGGATTTGAGTTGTTATATAAGGAATAGCTTGTCTGCCTACCGATTCCCTTGACACACAGGTTTATAAATTGAAATAGATGTTTAAAAATCAGAAAGCAGGTCAAGTCATTTGCATAGTGTTTGTGCTTTGTACCCCAATAGGCAACAGTTGTCTTAAAAAAAGAAAAGAAAAGGCATCAATCAATTGCTCATTAATATAGCTAATAATATTGCATTTACGATTATTTCCTGTTCTGAAATCTGTTTCTCTTCTAAGAACATTTCTCCAATGACATCATCAACATTTGATAAGCATTCTGGAAAATAAAATCACAAAACAGATAATCACCAACAGAGAACAGAATATACGCTAACTTATATATGGCATTACAATGCACTTGAAGAATAGTTAGAAACTAGAACAACCTATTAACTCTTGGCGACGATTTTCAATAATATCTTTTAAATAAGCTGGAGGATCTTCTTCTACCACAGTTTCTCTGAAATTAAATATAGCATCATATTCAGGTAACATCTACCCACCAAATATGTCATAATGTATATAACACAGTCAGATCCAGTTGAACAACAAGTACCAAAAACAGTTTCCAACATG
Organism: Dysdera silvatica; assembly: GCA_006491805.2. Classification (NCBI taxonomy): domain Eukaryota; kingdom Metazoa; phylum Arthropoda; class Arachnida; order Araneae; family Dysderidae; genus Dysdera; species Dysdera silvatica. Next base: position 158,484,961 of record QLNU02014176.1, read on the forward strand.
AACGATAAAAAAGTGGGGAGTCACAGTACATTGAAATAAAGTTTATTTTGAAAACTGATTTAATGGCACTTAGATGTCAACACTCATTCATTTGCAATAGAATATACTACACTTGATCTTACCCACAGGAACCTTCAAAGTATAATGCCTTGCGAGTAATGAGATCGACAAGTCCAGAGAACTCGCTTTCTAAGCCAATTGGGATTTGAACCAGGGAGCAATGTATTGCCAGTTTATCCCTGAAAAAAAAAAAAAAAAGATGTTCTGTGTGTTCAAAATTCCATAAAATAAATACAAACGATCTAACCTAAAAGGTATTGTTTTCATATTTTAAACCTGAAGACTACAAAATGGATTATCTGGGATGAAACTGAAGGCTAAACGTGACCTCTCAACCATGACACATACACGAACTTACCGGAGATCGAACCTAGTCCAATGGTTTCCAATGCCATGCTCATAACCACTGTTGTGTTCTAAAGTAGTTCAGATTTTGCAATATTTCATAAAAACTCGTTTGCTTTATCAAGCAAATTCCCTTTGATATATTTGTACTTGATGCAAGTACAGTAAAACCTCCGAATGACGGTCACTCATGGGACTTGGCAAAGGTGACTATCCTTTAGAGGTAGCTGTTATTTAGAGACTTGGTATAAAAAAACGAACAAAATAAATAAAATTAACAATAAAAAATTATAACCATTTCAAATACATTAATCCTCACCTATTTTAATTTATATTAAAAAAATCAGTGATAAGTAATTATTTTCCCTTTTTATAGCTAATGTCCTTTTTTAAGGAAATAATATTTGTAACAGTGTTGAATCAGGGGGGGGATAAGGAAATTTCCCCTCCCAAATCCATAAAAATGTGGTGATAATTGGTTCTAACGACGGAATTTTCACAAAAAGTTGGATTTTTTTTTAATTGCTCGTTAAATCCGGGGTAAAAAAAAAAAAAAGACCTGATCGCTAGTAGAGGTTAAATTGTATTGCACTTAATCATTATACCGAACATAATCTGTATTTTCTTCACAATATCCGAAAACTTGCTAAATGCAGGTTCATTATTTGTGAATCTACTGTATTTTACATCCCCCAAAAATCCTCTCTACATCTGCCTCCGGGGGGGGGGAAATGCAACAAATATTGTTATTTTTTTTCAATATAATAGTTGTTACCTTTAACGTATTTTACACGTAAATTTTCAGCCCAACGAAGAGCTCAGGATACATTGCCCCCCACCCATGGGTGCGTCATTGATTTCGATAAATGTGATTCCCCTATTTAAAGAATTCCTCGATGTAACGATTATTTTCACTAGTCCTGTGAAAATCGTTAAATCGAGGTTAGACTGTATATTATATAATTATTTATGCATAATGTTTTTAAATAAAGCACATCTTAATTGTAATATTTCATTAATATCACTCAGCACATACATGAATACATAAAAACTTTATTAAATCCTCGAATAACACTGTAGTGCACAGTGGTGAATTGTCTGGTTACCATGCAAACAAGCTGAGTTTTATTCCACGCCAGTACTTAGTATACTTGAAGCACCCCTCCCCCATCTGCAGTTCAGGGTTCGAATCTGAAGGCAAAAAAAATTCGGATCCCTTGAAAAATTGTAGATGATGGCGCAGCATGATCCTATCTGTCCTTGTGCCATAAAATACAAACCCATCCTCGAACATAGTTGCAAATGATAAGGATAAAAAGAAAATGGTTCGCCATACATTTGTTCTTTTTATGGCACAGGAACAGTATAGGTTATGCTATGCTGGAGTTCACCATATAGTAGCATTTGGATGCTAAAGTGTAGCCTGTTCTAGATAAGCTGGCATAACTGCATATCAATCTCACTCCATTGTCGCCAAAAGCGCTGACTTCCTTCCTGGATGCCCAAAGTTCCATTGTTGATTCACATTTACATTATTGCAAGCTTTTCCTATACAACACATGGCGATGCCTTTCTTATCTGATTATTTTATGTGAGGGAGTGGGGAGCACCCCTCACTAGGCTTTTACTAATTCAGGAAAATTACTGGGTCATAAAATTATTTGAAAATGTTAGTCCAACATCACGGATGTTCATTTTGCCGCTGTTCAGATTGACAACCCTGACAGAAGTGATGTGCAGATGGACCATGGAGAAAATTCTTGGGCCAATTTTACGAGTATAGCATAAGTTTTGGCGACAAGTTTAGCAGGATGAGATTGTTATGCAGTTTTACTAGAAAAGCCTATATTTGCTAGCATTTTAGACATTCGGGAGAGACAGATGATGAAAGAAAAGAGTGCAACGAGTATATGATATTAACAGCAAGAATTAGTACAGAAAAAAAAAGTACCTATAGCATTATGAAGAAACATACGTTTTGTAACCATATTCGTATAGATTATATAACAATTATACTATACAGATTACAGCGCTTATTCATATGTTTTGCAATGAAAGGACAAAAAGGTTATACTGCATGATGACCTCCAATTTTCGGAGGAATTCCGCTAGGACCACAGTAAGAAAAAATCATTTGACCTTAGCATTGGAATTGAACCTGTGTGAGTAGTGGGATAGAAAAGTGCATTAATTACACAATACAGATATTTAAAAAGTTAATATAGCATATTACCTGATCTGTGACACAACCCTGTCCGGATTTGACCCCATCCGGTCCAGTTTATTTATAAAAGCTATACAAGGTACATCGTAACGTTTCATCTGACGGTGGACAGTCATCGTCTGTGATTGAACTCCGCCCACAGCACAAAGAACAAGCACAGCGCCATCTAGGACTCGCAGAGCTCTTTCCACTTCCACGGTGAAGTCCACATGGCCAGGGGTATCAATAATATTGATATTAGTGCCTTTCCACTGCACGTAAGTGGCAGCAGATTGAATTGTTATGCCACGTTGCCGTTCCAATTCCATAGAATCCATTTTCGCGCCAACTTTATCTTTACCTTTAACCTATTAAAGACATCATTCTGGTGATTGTTTTTTCAAGTACAAGGTAGACACAGCAATCACTTCTGCAATCCTACACTTTTGGTGCATGCCAAAACTTAAAAAAAAAAAAAAGTTCCAGGTTGTCCAGCAACCCCTGGTTCCCATCCTAACGTTCTATCAAATGAGTTACTGAAACCAGCCATGCATGGTTTTTCAACTTCACACTTATAATGTTAAAATGGGAACATCCACGTTATAGTAGAAGATTTAAATCAATAGAATTCATTTCTGTAAACCTACTTCTCTGGTTCATATTCCTGTTTATATTTTACTGTAAAAAACGGCAATAGTCATGCTGCATCGAAACTCTTAGTTTTTTCAGGAATCTAACATCTTATGGCCTGTGGAACCATCAGATGAATTCTGGTGAGCAATTAGTTGGTAAGTGCACACGTGCATTTTTAAAAAAATTTTTTTTATGCCATTGGAAGTCATACCATTGGAAGCCCTCTGGTTTATTCAAGTTTGTTTTAACTTATAAGGGACTGTAAAGAAGGAACTAGTGGGTAACCTCCGTAGCTTAGCTCGAGACCTACAGGCAACTGGTTCAAAGCCTACCTGGAGCATGATCCTCTTTTCTCCCTTTCCGGATTTCAGTGTCAAAAAAGCTCTGTTATGAATCGTGTTATTTACATGTTCCTGTTTTACGACACCAAAGACAACTAAATCCATGCCACACCGTTACAGCACAGGGGAGGGGATGATGGGGTCATAACCCTACATTACGATGCAAGTTTATATATACAATAGGACCTGCCTATAGTGACTACCTTTGGGATTGGACTGTGATAGCCACTATACACAAGAGGCTTCGGTATGGGCAAGACTAAGTCCTTACCAGTTCTCTCTTATCAAAATTGGTCATTTCACTAAGTTCCACTCTCTCTTTCTATATATATATATATTAGGGACTGACCAGTGGCAAAATTTGGCCGATGGACTGGTGCCGATTTTTTACCGATTGCTCGATTTCATACTATCACCAACACCGAGTGAAAAAATGATTTTTTTCTTACATTCTATCAGCCGATTGCTGATGTTTTCAATTATTATTAATTGGTAAAATTTTTAAAGATTACATTATGATATGAACATCAATATTTATGAAGGATGTTTTCTTGTAATTAACTTTTTTTTTCACATTCACTGGATTTCTGCTTTAGACTATTTTTTTCTTCTTCTCGATTTCTCGCTATCCACTACAGTACAGGTGGTCCTTGACTTTTGCACAATTCATTATTTCGTATATATTCTACACTGTACAGTATTTAGAAGTTAGAGTGAAAAAGTGTCATGTAGGCCTATCCCCTTCTTATCGAAGTTCCTCTTGTATAAATTAATATTACGTAAATTTATCAACGGATGCAATTTAGAATAAAATGACAACTTACAATATGTATTAAGCCTTGAAAAACTTTAAATGGCAATTATAATAGTAAAAGTGTGATCCGTGTGGCCCCTGATTGAATGAGGTAGCTTCTCTGTAATACAGGTGTTAATGTGCCTGTTAGGGATAGTGCAATCGCCAATTTTACATAGCCATATGGAAGCTTACCTTGTTTTCATCCATATTGATGAGATAATACAATCTCAGTCAGAACCTTTGTCAAATGGAGATTTGATTAAACTACAAGAGATGAGTGAAATACAAAATGAAGGTGAAGGACCTGAGAACAAACACACTGTTAAGACGTCGATGATTAAGAATATGAGCGAAGCCTTTATGCATCTTGACTAATTTTTGCCCATCATGGACTTGTACTTGCTTTTTGGTTTTACGGCTCAAAGACTACAGTGGTCATGCTGCGCCGGGACCTACTGTTTTCCGAGGAATCCGAACCTCTTAAGGCCTAGGGAACCAAACCCCGGACTACAGTGAGCAGTGCGATCTTTATGAGATCTCTGAGTAAGCGTTCTTTGCACTGCTGGGAGTCGAACCCGGATTAGCGGCGCACTAGGAGAACGCGTTACCACACTGCGCCACCGCAGGGCGACTATCATCGAAGAATGTGACCCCAATACAGAGTGTACAGCCTATCTCATGTATGAAGGCAATAGAAAAAGACACTGTTTGTTATAGAACTCTTTATCAAGAAATAAAAAAAAAGTACAATTCAAATATCTTTCGATAAATTTCTAAAGAAAACAGATAATCAATAAAATATTATTCATTATGTACGCTGGTATGTAGCCTTGATTATGAAATAAATATTTTAAAAACACAATAATTTCTTTTTCTTTACATTACTTTTGCAGATATTTCAGGAACTAATTATGTACAAAAGTCGAGGACCATATGTATTAGTAGAACTCAGTGAAAAGAAAAAGTTAATATTTCAAAAGTATATATTAAACGATACAAACTTTTTTTTTTTTTTTGTGCCATTGTACATGGTTGATCCCTTGCATTTAGGAAATAGTAGCTGACTTGGTTACATATTTGACAGTTGTTGGTAATGATTGAAAGTTCACGGTACACAAGCTTCATTTGTAAAGTAAGTTAAGATTAATAAATTCCCCAACTTTTGATACATATTTAGAAACATACCAAGAAGTACCTTTTTATAAATTATAACTTCCATTCTTATATGCTACCAATCCTTAGAAACAGTGCAGAAGAAAGGCTTGTCACCAAAACTTCTCGTATACTCTAAAAACGAGGTGAAGGAAATTTCTGGGCTGCAAGCTTTTCAGAGAATCCATGTTTTTTGGAACATTGCCAGAAAGATTAATGGTCAACGGCGGCCATTAATTTTCGACGTTGAAATACAAAGGTAAATCTGGCATGCCGTTTGTAGTGTTTTTGAGCCCTGCAATTTTCCAGAATCGGTGAAGGGTTAGCGTGGGGAAGACCCTCCGTTTTGGGCTTGGATATTTGTAGTAACCACATGTTGGTTGATTGGAGAATGTTTTGCCATGAGGTGTGCATGGATACGTGTGTGTGCTGGAGAATGTTTGTTTGTTTGGCTTTTTTATGGCGCAAGAGCATCTGGGCTATACTGCGCCAGTGGGTAAGGATGTGGTTGTGGAAGTATAGGAGAGTATGTTCGGCAAAAGGAAATGCCCAATAACAGTGGAAAGTGGGTGAATGGAGAGTGGGTGTTTGGGGGAGGGTGGGGCAGAAGGCATGCACACGAGGGTATGTTTGGCAAAAGCAAATATAACAGAGGAAGGTGGGTGAATTGAGAGTGGGTGTTGGGGGAAGGCATATAGAGAAGCTGGAAAAAATGTTCCCGGCATTTCTAGCTGCTGTGAAAAGCATGTTCACTCCCCAAAACTCTGACGCCGATACATAAGTACCTTAAAATAAAAGGTTCTTTAAAATTCAGACCGGTCTCTCAGATTATTACTGATGATGACGCGGTTTCAAACCCGAGAAGAAAGTTGGCGCGATTGGCGACAGAGGGAAGTCTTTATTTTGCACCCACGCCCAATCCTCTTTAGATAAAAAATTTACCAACCTCGTGCATTTCTTCTATTCGTCCCGTGTAAAACAGCAATCTCTCTGTTAATGTCGTTTTTCCTGAGTCAATATGTGCCGATATACCTATATTTCGGATATTCTCAACCGGCTTATTTACCTATAGCATAATAATAAAGATATTATACTTTACAAAGTCCTAAACATATCATATTGAAATCATCACTGTAACATAGAAATGTTTCATTTTTGAAAAGTGAAATAAAATTTTATTAATTGCATCCTACTTACGGCAGTCCGACAAGGTAAGACACGTACCTAAAAATAAAACGAGGTGTTAATAAGTAACGATTTATGACAATATGAGAAATAAAAAAAAAGATTAAAGTAAAATCAACTTAAGGGATACTTTTCCAATATTTATAATGTCCTAACTCTAACAAATAGAGGACAAATACACAAGTCTTGAGGTGTACATTATTAAATTTTATTGTATTATCCAAAATTAAAAAAGCATGGTGATTAATAAACACAGCAACAAACTTACAACATGACGCAATCTTAATTTCAAAAGATGATAGAATGGGGATGCTTTTCTGAAAATCATATTTAAATTATGAATATTGTTTTTTGAACATGTGATATAAATAAGAAATCAAAAGAATAACATTGTCGACTGCTACAAGCTCACAGTTGCAGTTACCTCGAAGCGGTGTTTTTATTAAAAATAACGTGTTGCCAAATACAATATTACCTATATTGAAGTTTGGGCACGCGTTTCTGCACGTTTCAGAAGGACGCCGCGGTCCAGTGCCGGATTTACGCATAAGCTTTGTAGGCCTGGACCAAGAGGCCCCGTAATTTTAAGGCTGCAACAGGGTTCTTGAAGGCAGCCGTGTGTTATTTGAGTTTAAAGGTTATTTTGATTTTAATATTGGACCATAACCATATGTGTATTTCTATATTTGCATATCGTTATTTAGACTATCAGGCAGGACCGGCTCCAAGTATTATGCCGCTTTGGGGGAAGACCACCACCACCTTAATAGAAGGCCCCACGACTGGTTTTTAATGGCTGCGAAGGTAGGCCGATGGCGATCCTGATATCTAACAGGTCCGAAACTGTGAAATGGAGATTTCCGATCGTAGGGTCATTATCGGAACATTAGTATTACGTCTTTCCACGTTTTACTGTACGATTTTTTTTTACCAATTCGGTACTCCCTTATTAGAGGGACCTTTGCGATTAAATTATACGTATTTTATTGTATATTACTAAAATTATAATGAAAAAAATTAGTAATAAACAATTTCATTATAATTATGTTTTAACACTTATTTGTTTATACAATTTTTGTATATTGTATTACTAAACGCGATTAATAGCTCTATTTATTCTTTACATAAGTAACTGTATGGCAAAGGCGGCTATAATAAAAAAGTACCCACAATGTTAATTATTTAAAAACTGAATGAAGTAAAGAGCAAAAAGAATAGATTTTTTTGAATTACACTTTTTTTTATAAATATAATTATATATATACAGGGTACTCCCATGGTACCATTTTGTTATTATTATTATTATTTTTAATTTATTAAACTTCGTGCCAGGCAATAAGATATTGTTCAGTAAAAGAACATAATATTTAATAAAACCAGCAAGTTTATTTACAACAAAGCTCTTTCACTGAAATATCCCTCGCCCCAATAAGCTAAATTGTTTTGAATTTCTACTTACTTTTAGTGGCTTCAGGCAATGCATTATTACATAAAGTAAAAAGTTTCCTTTTATTACATTTTGTAATCAAATTATTTCTCATTTTGCTATAATAGTTTAAAAACATATTTAAAAATACAGTAAGTACTCTGTTTGCTAACATGCACATAAACATTTTAAATGCACATACATCATTACAATAAAAAAACAGTTTCCCCATTTATATATACATAATTCCATTACAGTCATTCTTTTTTATTTTTTTATTTTTTACATCATATGATTTTTACATTGTAAAAATTTAATTTCATATCCTTCTGAAATCAATTTCTGGAATACGTTACACGCAATTATGAAAGGTTCAATTACTGTTAATCTGTTGGTCATTTTAGACCACCACTGGGGTTTACATTGTTTATTTTCCACCACTTTAAAACTGTATTTAAAAATTCAATTGTCCCATCAAAGGATCTCCCAACAGCTGGTGCAGAAAGGGATAAAATAATTAATTTTTTTTTCATTAAATAATTTAGTTGTCAAGGATACCTTTAGCCCATCCAAAAAACTTGGAAAGAGTACTTTTTGTTAAAGGTAAGGGTAATTTTTGGGACCTTATCAATTTCACTTAAATCTGTTTCAGATCACTTATACTTGCCCACAATAACTTCGTTTTATCATTAAATGAGAGAAAATAAAATGATTGTCTACTATCTTTTTGACTAAACAAATTATTGCATATATTTTTCAATATATGTACAGAATCAAACATTAAAAATATTTCACTGTTAAGGTTATATGGATTGGGAATACTATGCTTCAGTAAACCGTTTCGCAAGACTTCGAACATTTTTACATTTATAATATGATTGTTATCTGATACAATGGAAAGTACGATAAATCCTGCAAGTGTTAATACTTTTAAAACTTGTAATAATATTTCCTGTAATTTATGAGCATTCAAATGATCTACAGGATATAACACAACATCTTTTGATTTTAAAAATAAAGAACTAATCCCGAATGCTTGAACAGTGTTTGCTTCTATTGTAGAACTTGTGACAAGCCTTCAATAATACCATGTTCATAGGAAAAATGCGGTTTGATGTAAATTTCACCGAGCAATAAAGTAACGAAGTTTTCGTACTTCTCTAAGAGGGCTGCTTTACGGTTTATATAAGCAATGTGAGATGGTTGCAAACCGTCTACTGATTCGTCATTTTCAATAATTTTAAATCTTTCCGTGGAAATAACTGGGAAACCAAAAAGGTTTTTTTTCTGCTATGTTAAAATTTCTGAAAATTTTACATCATTAGTCTGTACAATTTTTATTCTCCAGAGTTTGTAGTTTCCTACGTTTATCTTTATGGACAGATGAAAGCCTGTCATTTTTTCCTACACAATAATTTTACAAAAGTGTGTTTGTCGAAATCCACAAGACATTTTTTAAAATCTCTTCGAATGAATGTCCAGCTTCACATGCATCATCCTTCTCAAAATGTTCTTCCGCAATCAAAAGTTCAAGGGTTAATTCGAAAACTAGACGACGCTGATTTTTAAGTTTCAAAAACCTATTTTCATACTCATGGGACATTAATTTTTGAACTACAATATAATTAAAGGTAATAGCATTAATTATGCTAGTATTGGGACATAAAAGTCCACCTCTGTCTAAATGTCTAACACATTTATACGATACATCTAGATCCAATTTTTTATCGAGTGTAATACTTTTTGCACAAAAACGACAATTTACCTTTTTAAACTTCTATATACAGTAACCAGAAAGATATACAATAACAGGTAATACTAATTTAACTTCATGAACATCTGCCTCAGACATCTTGATGGTAAGCATAAAGAAAGTTTCATTTTCTTCCAGATCAAGATTATCCAAATCAACAGGTTCAATTTCAATATCAGTTTCTGAATCAAAAGCTTGGATTTCTATATTTCCAAACTTGCTTGATGAAAGTTTTAGAGGCAAGTAATTTTGAAGTTTCAGCTTTGCTTCAGCTTCAAAAACTTGGGATATTGATACATTATACTGAGAACCAAATAATTGTAGATATTTCCCGAACCTCTATCTTCTAGAGCATCAGTTTGGATTTTACCAGGAAGAAAATAAGAAAACTTTAATTCCTTAATGCAATAAGATGCTATTTCTAATAAACATAAGCTGTGTGATACAGTGCTAAGTGTGTATGTCTTTTGTTAGTGTACCACTTGTAAATGACTGTCGTTTCCATCACTCTAAGTAATCTAAAAATGCTTTCAGAAAACAAACGTTCCTTTGTTATTCCAGTTTATCAGCTGAAAAATCATCTGTGAAGCTGAAGTAAAAAGTTATGGAGAAATGGTATCTCTCTTTGTCTCCCACCTTTATTAATTTTGATAGTTTTGGTACCTTTATGTAACCGAAATTTTGCACGCGATTTTTATATACACGTTTTATCATGTCAATGTAAATATCATCGGCGTCTGTTGATTTTAAAGAGCGGATGATTGCTGATGTTTGGACACAGTCAAAAGCTGTCTTATAGTGAATACATCTCACACACAATTTAAGTTCATATTCGTGTGTTCTTTTAATTAGTTCTCTTAATATTTGAATATGGTCCACTGTACTGAATCCACTTTGAAATCCAGCTTGTTCTTTTGGTTGAGCTGCATCTAATTTTTTCTGCAAGCGATGTGTTTTCACTTTTGTGAAGATTTTATAAATAGCAGTAACAAGCTAATTGGTCAGTAGTTTTTCAAATCCTGTTTATCACCTTTTTTATGCAAAAGAATTACTGTTGCAGAATCCCACAAGTTTAGTTTTCTACTAATTATATTAATTTTTAAGTAATTCGAAATTTTAGACTGTGATAATTGTAATTACGCATACAATGCCTTGTTGCCACGTTACGTTGTTAATTAGGGGTCGTTCAAGGACTACGTGAGCATCTTTGAACGTGAGCAACTGGAAGGAGGTGTTCTGCAACATGCTTATCATACAATAATGTTTGCCACCCACGTATATTTAGCTCAAACTAGAGCTTTATTGTTTTTGGAGAAAAAGAGGCGCCGTCCTCATCCTGGATTCGAACCAGGGTCCCTCCGTTTAGCCCGCGGTGTCTTGACCTACTAGACGAATGAGGACAAGAACAAACGCATTTTTCTCCGTATATGAGGATGTAAGATATTATTACCCTTCACAGGGATAACACAATTGCCAAATAATGGTCAACGTGCTAATGTAAGGCACAAGCAAAAATAAAACTAGCACATAGTTACAAAGTGACAACCGCCCTGGCAGAACTGCAATACTCGAATGTATGGTACGCTGCGTGTAGAAGATATAAAATACACGTAATCACAGTTAAATATTTGATTACTTAAATCAGCGGCTCTCAACTCTTTTCACTTGGGACTCCCTTCGTGGCCTCTCTGCCATATTTAAATTATAAGGAATGTATAATTTTCAATTAATATGTTTTAGAAAATTCACTCTTCTTATTTATTAAATATTATTTGCTTACAACGTAAGTTTTAATACACTGTTATAAGATGATATACCATTCTGATGGCGGCATATGGCCACCAAAATATCTATTAACAGCTTATTAAAACTTTTTTAAATGCGATAATTTGTTGTGATTACTCTCTATTTATTAATAAGCATTTAATATTATAAGAAATATTAATAAGTATTCAATGTTGCAATAAAATGTAAATAAGTATTATAATATGCATCACACATTGCATTCTTATTTTATGAACTTATATGTACCAAATAATTACAAAACTGAAATCTTACGTTAGCGCAGCAGCAGATTCCGGGGGGAAATCCCCAAATTCATGAAAATGCTATGGAAATCGGTTATAACGAGCGTCGATTTTACTACCAACCGCATATAACGACGGAATTTTTACAAAAAGTTTGATTTCCTATTTTATTTATTTTTTAAATTGCTCGTTAAATCCGGTGTCCCAAAGAAACTTGCTTGCTAAAAGTAGTTAAATTGTATTGCGCATACTCATTATACCAACAAAATACATATTTTCGTCGCTACATTCGGAAATTCGCTAAATAAGGACTCGTTATAAGCGAGTCCTACTGTATTTTGCATCCCCCCAAAAATCTCTCTCTGGGCCCACCTTTATCTTAGCATGAGGATGGGAGGGACTGGCATTTGCTTATTTTTTCTTACAGGGGGAGGGGTATATAAAATGGTCAGAAATGTGTTTACATAATACTTGAAGGGTCCCTTATGCCTGGATAGCTCCCCACTTACCTCCCCTCAAACGCAAGAGAAGAGATGAAAAGGAAAACAGCACTCTCGAAATGTATTTCTAAGGGCAAAAATATGTGTGCAATGCTCTGTTTCTGGACACAAGAGCTGCCACTGGGTTAGTATAGTAATTAGTTAGTATAGTCTCCCCCCACTACTCAAGAAATCGATATTTCAATTATTAAAACCTTTGAGGTAATATGGAGGATATAAAAAGGAAAACAAAAGCACAAACCAATTTCACTAAGGAAAAAAATGGCCGCTATTAAAGTTGTTTTCTTTCATTTTTTTTTTCCAACTGCAAAGACAAATGCCTAGGGTTTTAGACCGGTGGCAAGACAACCGAAGTGGTCAATAGAATACGAAGAAAATTAAATATGTCAGGACAATGGGTAATAATGGGACAAACAGGCCTCAGTGCTCGTGCTCTGCAACTTTCTCTATTACGTAAATGGTGAAATATGTCAGGCGATCACAAACGAGAGAATATATAATTACTTTCGTACTTCGACTTTTAAAATTATTTCCAAAGGAAGGGATGGGGAAATTCGGATTCTAATGAATTAATTATTTAAAATAATTAATATTGAGAATCGATAAATCATCACCCCAGATAATATTTGATATCGAATGGGCATATTATTGTAAACCACAGCTATCGATGATGTGAAAGAATAATATTTTGTTGTATTGAGAAAAATACGCTAAGATTATATGCTATGTATTTATTTTTATATAAATCGAACACTACGCAGATTAAATCAAACAACAATATCAATCAACGTTTATTGGCGTAGTGATACCAACGCCGATGTTATGGCGTGATTAGATGGTGAAATGTTCGGAAGGAAATCACTACGCCAATAAACGTTGATGGATTGACATTGTTGTTTGATTTAATCTGCGTAGTGTTCGATTTATATAAAATAAATACATTATGCTGCAACGTGCATTTCGATCAATTTAATACCAGTCTCTTTGCAATTTGGTTTAAATAGTAGTCTATGTACTACACCATTCTGCGAAATAACTGGCAACAATATATATACGTTCGTAAAGAGATTATATATTGTCCTTCGTAGCTCAGTGGGTAGAGCCTCCGCCCGGCAAGTGGAAGGTCGTGGGTTCAGGTCCCACCGAAGGCAGAAATATTTATTTTCTTTCGAACGTTTCACCATCTAATCACGCCATACCATCGGCGTTGGTATCACTACGCCAATAAACGTTGATTGTTTGACATTGTTGTTTGATTATATGCTATATTTGAATGAATGAATAAATAAATAAATAAATAAAAAATTGACCCTTAATGGGAAAAGGCATCGTACGGTTTGTGCTACAAAAAAGATTTTTATTCCCTAGGTTTAAAAATTTTCCGCTGTAAGTCAACGTAAATACAGTGATTATTGAATCTCCTATTTTTTTCATTCTCTTTCAATCATTCTGTTTTGCATTCAATGCATTAACCTTTCTGTTAGGCTACTTTTTGATAAATGTCAAAATTTTGCCTTCAGATAAATGTTAATTATATTAATTATCAGTGTGCAATTAACTTCGTCATTTTCCGTTGAAACTCGTAGTAAAAAAGGTTATCTTAACCAGCAAGTTGTAAATAATTGATGAACTGTTATTTAAGTTTTCGGTTGATAGGTGGCGCAGCAGGTCTTATCTAACGGACTTGTCAAAGCGCTAAACCTGAAAAACGCGGAAATCGAAAACATAAAAAGTTCGTCTGCTGTAGAGGACGGACGTCGGCGTTTTTTTCCTCCTCTTTAATTCAGGTAGGACCGTTATGCTAAGTTTCGGAGACGGCTCCATCGTCAATGGTGGCGGTGGAGGTGGTGGAAGCTCTTCATCTTCTCCATCGTCAAGCGTCTACGATTATTCTTTACATCGCAGATCTTCGACATCATCTTCATCTTCAAATAGTAGTACCAGTAATAGTAACAACAGGCTAAATTGCTCTCAGCAGTCCGTCCTCAGCGCCATCGACCGATTTGTGAAAGCCGTAAACAACATGGACGCTACCGTCTTGGTGCCATCCAGGTTGCAGGATATGGAAGTACAGAACCGAAGAAAAAGCAACGTTCCTCCTCCAGGTCTTCACAACCAAGACCTCTACAGTTTCTACTCTGTGCTGAAGGATGTGAAGAACGAATTGCTGTGGGGTCCATCCGTGTCGCCTACAATTTTTCCTGCGATTAGTTCACTTAGTGGTACGTCTTCACCTAGACGACTACCTATGACTTCCCAACTCAGGCAACTGTCATACAGACCTCAATCCTCGGATGATGGCTTAGGCAGTAGCACAACTTCAGATCAAGATACAGATAGCGATTTTGAAAGCATAATGACTGATAGGGATAGCACTATTATGGAACAGACCTCTCATCTTGCCAATGCCTTTCGTCATCACCTTAATGGACTACATGCAATTCTTCACCAACTAGCTGATTCTGCAGACTATCTATCTGCTCGGTACCAGGAGGAGATAGAGTTCCCCATCGTATAAGTAAGTCATTCAACAAGGGAAACTACTCATGGATATCCTCTGGAAAATTCTGACTTCTTTAAAATTTGTGGTCAAACAAATGTAGTGGAAGACGTCGGACATCTGACGCACGTTAAAATATTTGAATATCATGCCAAAACAATAATTTAATATGTAGGTTTAATTTAGATTAGAACTGATTTTTTAAATGCAAGATTGAGTGCTCCTCTAATTACTACTTTAAGGAATTTGCAATGTGGTTTTAAAGATTTTAAAGAAAGTTTTAGGCCCATCTTAAAATTTTGTGATGTAACCAAATTGTGGGTTTCCGTACGGCAGAAATGTGTGACGTTGTATGAGGTATTATTAATATTAGGTACGTGTTGTTTCTAGACAACGTAATTAGAAGACCAAATCCAAGATATTTTGTTTTTGTTTTTTCCCAATGACACATTCCATGTGCAATTTTTACAACGAGTTTGTTTTACAAAGCTTTGTTTCAAAACTATAGATTAAATGGTTACGAACAAGAGCAAGAAATATAAAAACAATTCGATTTGAGGTTAATTGATTTAATACCATATTCTGATTATATTCAGAAACTAGAAGATCTTTTAGCATACCTTTGCCAATTTACGAAATTTCATTTTTTGAATTATTGTACAGAGGTATTTAAAAATTTTGTTATCAAATGGCTGCCTACGTTCATTGCAAAGCATTCCTTAAATTCATAATGTAAAAAATAGGAATATAATTTGACGCATTTTTGCAAAGCTGTTTCATTTCTGTAAAAAAACTATGAATATTAAAACAAAGGCATTTAACTGTTTTTGAAAGTCCCGAAGAGTGAGTTTTTGTCATCAACATGTTATGTCAAAAGACATAGGCAGGAACAAAATTATTCCTCAGGGATAGAAAATTACGCGAAACGTGGAAAACAGAACAAATTATCATGTGCCAGGTAATTTTATTTGAACTAAGATATATTGTGAAATTGGAACATATACCATATTTTATTTGCTGTCTCTGTGGATTCTCAAGTCGTTGGTTGATGATAAAATTACTTAAAGTGTGCTTAAACGAAAAAATTATTTGAAATTTTGCAAGTTCTGAATGCGGGTAAAAGATGATGTAATCGGGGTTGGCGTTCCAGATAGAGTGCATGGACGTGTATAGACAGTGGCGTATCCAGAAATATGGTGCGAAAAGATATTCGGAATGGATATTTCTCACAAGTGGATGTTTCTTCCATAGATATTTACGAAATTTGCTTTCTTGAGAATTTAATAGAATTCGATGTATTTTCGTGATCCAAAGAAAACATTTCTCAAGGAAAAGAACCTTTCCCGATGGATTTTCTCAGCAACCATGTTTGGGACCACATATCTGTGAGTATGATCTTCCTTCATAAGTATTATATATTGTGTATATCGCTGTATAGCATGTATATTAAGTTTGGCGACTTTTCTTAAAAAATAAGCAATTCTGCCTATTTTATGGTTCATGATAATAGCCGAAACGGTAACGGCAGATGTATACTTCACTAACACGTTTGAAAAACGTTATAAAAACGCGAACTGCTGTCTTTCATGCTCGCGCATGGGTGAGTACGAAAAAAGATAAATTTTCATGTTACTCGCCAATGTTTGTACTCCTGCTTATTTGCGGGTATCATGAGACTTCATAGAATTAATGTTCTTTTGTATTTATCGTCTTGGTTATGTTATCTTGTATTGACAATTTTTCACCGACGAGGGTGAAGGAGTGGTCGCCTTAAAGGAGTTATTCGTGCATGAATACGTTATTATTTGTGCAGGTCGGAAAAACATTATAGATTACTAAATAAATAGGGCAGTGTAAAAGGCCAGGGTTTGTTGTTAAACCCCTCTCCACGTGAACGATATTATCAGTAAACTAAAATTTCTCGTGAAAGCAAATTTCGTTTTTTTTTATCAACCCCTATTTTGAATGCTGTGCAGGGGGCCTGTAGAATTTTTTGAAGCGAAAGTTATAAGATATTTATATATTACGGAACTTTTAAAAACTTGCAAAAATTATGAAAAATAAATCTATAACTGATATTTAGTTGTTCCGTAGCTATAGCCCCCGATCTGGGTTCGAGCAAGCTTAAGTAAGCTAGATTTAAGTATGCTTAACTGCATATAAAAGTGTATGCATATAAATGCACATAAAGTATGCGTGTGGAAGTATCGCATAAGCATAGCTGCGTGTATTATGGAGATCAAGTTAGGCCTTCGGCCCCATCTCAAGTGGACACAATATGTCTATTAGGGCACAATATTATCTGCAACGTTAGGATAATTATAGTGCTGGAAATAGTTTAAAGACACGAAAAATCACGAGATACGTCTAATGATTTATATGCAAATTATTAAATAAAGTAGAATATACAACAAGAACTCAAAGTGTATAATTTTAATGCTGGATAACAAAAAAGATAACAAACGTATTGCTGTTTACATTATACCACATTACAGGACATATACAGGACATATACAGGACAACCACGATTATGGCCAAAAACGTATTAAAAAGTTAGGAAATTGCCCCGTTTCTCCACGATTTGAATCGTTCGTGAAGACATGGAACCACAAAATTAATTTAATACAGTGTTTGGGATTTTCCGCCAGACAAGTTTGATGGCTCTGCTTAACTCATCTTTCTTATCATACTGTAGCCCATTTTGTTATACCTTACGAACCAATATACCCTACAGGTTTTCCGTGGGGCTTAAATCGAGGCTTCTGGCTGTGCCAGTCAAGCAGTTTTACGTTATTTGTCTCAAACCATTATTTTGTTGAAGCAGACACATGGACTGAGGCATTACCTTGTTGGAAAAGATAGTCTCCAGAGGTGACAAGCAGTGCCGCAGGCAATAAATTTTGGGCCAGTATATCCTGATAAGTATCTGAATTCGGTCTTGGGGCCCCAAAAAAGCAATGGGGGTAATACCTTCAGAAGCAAACCCACCCCACAACCTCACGGAACCACCACCGAACTGTTGCTTTGAAAGTGTGGATTTTTCATGAGGAAGGTCATGCCAGTAATAATGGAATTCGTCTATCCCATCCAAATTAAATTTCTTCCTATCTGAAAACACAACATTTTTCCTCTGATCTCCAAAAGCCACATGTTGTTTAGCGAATTTAACTCTATTCTGCTTCTGTTTTTCGTAAGAGGTGGTTGGGCTTTCGTTTTGAGTACTGAATATTTGGATTCCCCATTAACACGTTACGTACCGTTCGTGTTAATACAAGATAACCTTAAATTACTTTTAATTTGGGATGAATATTGCTTTTCATGAAAAGCTTGCTTAAATATAGCTTTATTTCGACCAGTAGTAACAGAAACTGACCTACCTGTACGTTTCTTTTCCCCCCGTAGTTTTATGGATCATTTAAGAAATTATATACAACAGTCTTAGGTTTATTGATTGATCACGAAATTTCGCGTCCACTCATTCCACATGCTTTGAAATCAAGGATTTCAAAGCATGTGGAAATCAAGGATTTAGCCCCGCTCAATATCTGATAATTCTTTACTTTTCGGAATTTAAAGTGATTTGCAACTCTTAATACTACGATAAAAACAAGATAAAATATGCTAATTTAGGTTGTGACGTAAAAAATCTCGGCTGTCTGTATACTTTTTCCAAGCTATATAGCATCCGTAAACCATTAAATGGTATATTAAAAGTAGTTTTAAGATTTTTAAAACAAATTCTATCAAGAAATAGTCAGTTCCACCTCATGGTAGTTTTAATCTCATTTGCATAAAGTTACGTTCCTCTGATTTTCGACATTTGGCGCTTTTTCGCTTGTCCTTAAACTTTTTTTCCAGCACTGTATCCATGAGCGTCGGTAGAATTTTTTGTAGGGGTGTGCAAAGGTTCCTTCAGCAGATAAAAAAAAAAAAAACCTCTGTTCAAAAATACCATAATTAAATTATTTAAATAAGTATTTAATTTGTTTAACTAAATAATAAGACAATTTAGTTCAAATAGAATAGAGAGGTTGCATATTTTTGCCTTTTGATGATTTTTTTTTTAAAAAAATCCAAGGGGCAGCAAGTGCCCACTCTTACCTTATGATGCCGGTGCCCGTGACCGTATACGCAATATTAGCACGCAAATTATAAAATCATTTGTTTCACACAAGCAATTGATTACTGTTAGTAGTAATAAAACTTACAGTATAAACAAACTTTTTACGAAACGCTATATTCATTTGGCAACATATTAACTTTCTAATTTTAGCGAAGTTGTTTGCTCTCGCAATATCGTACGATTATTATTATTATTAATCTTGAAATATTAATGATAATTAAAGATATCATACTGATGATAATTAAATATATCGTGCTAATGATAATTACAGAGATCCTATTAATGATAATTAAGGATGCTTACAGATATAAAATATTGCAAAAAATGGCTAACGCAATGCATATTTCATTCATGGGGTCAAAAATTATTTTATTTATCAATACTCTTTTGGAGATATTGATTTCGTTTTCTCGGTGCACAACTAACTGCAGACAAGTTGAACATTCGCGTTGTTCCTCATCATGGATTTGTGGGAAGAGAGTAAACGGAAAACTCAAGAATTAAGTTTTTCACGAGGTATTTTTTTCCTTCATTAGAAGGAAAAAATTTCTAAATTTGTTCAACAAAGACAAGACGCCTTCGGAATTTGTGTCAGTGTGAAATATTCGAAGAAAAGTATTTGATCGCAAAGGCTTTATCCGTGCGATCAATCAGAGAAGTCTTAGACTTAAGCCAGTTTAATATGATGAAAGTGACATACGTAAGCCATGTGCAAAAAATAAGTACATTACTGTTTAAATTTCTTAGTAAGCATTTACTTCGCGAGAAGGAAAACTACGAAAGTCTATTACTTTTAATGTGATTTTTTTTTATCGTTAATTACTTCCATGTAGGTCATGGGCGGATTTACCATTCTGCCGCCCTGAGGCTACTTTTTTGCCGCCCCTTCCTACCCGTCCCCCCAACCAGTGGTAGAAACATAAAATTCAGACTCAATACACAAAATTGTGCCGCCTTAGTCTGTAGCATAGTATAGCCTATTAGGAAATACGGCACTGTGTTTAGTATCCCCATATCGAAATTGATAATTAAAAAAAAAATTGAGATATATAGAAACGACTGGTTTTACACCTATATATATTGCGTATAATATTGCATTTAGAAATATTTTCTCATTAATGCACTCTTTTTCATAAATAAATGAATCCGAATTATATTATCTACAAGGAATATTCTTAAAAATTATAAAAACAAGAATTAATAAGAAAAAACGCATTGAACATACTTTCAAAACCACCATTTCAATAGCGTTTATATACATTTACATTTGTGTAAAAATCTTTCTAATGTCTTATTGCAGAACAAATTTCTATAATGATTCACCATAAAAGTTATTATATGATGAGGTTAGAATCAATTTGAAAGATCAGTTTCATTTTCATGCTCTCTGTCGCAAAAACATGCTCCTTCGAATATGTTTTTACATATGTCTGCGAACGGTGCCGCATTCCGCAATAGGCTATAGACTAGGGCGGCAAAATTTTGTGTATTGAGTCTGATATAACAAAATCAATACCATATCTGATGGTATCTGATGATATAATCAGATGTTTTGCCGAGAAGAAAGCTAGACGTCATGCTTTCCATTTAAATACCAGTGTTCGATAGGCTTTTATTTTTTGCTAAAATTAAAATTTATTTCAATAAAATTGAATTTGATTTATTATATACCAAGAAGAGATAATACTTCAATATAAGTTAATATTGTTTAATGTTTATGTTTCAATTTATGAGTTTGTTTTTCAACATATTTATTTTAAATACGAAAGTTTTTGGCGTATATTGAATGTAACAATTTTTATGTTCCTACTATTGATTTGGGGAGGGATGTGTTAGGAAGGGGCGGCAAAAATAGCCTAGGGGTGGCAAAATGGTAAATCCGCCCATGTCTGTGAAACACTTAATCATTGCGAGGGGGAAAGGAGAGGGGCGTACAGGAAATAATATCAACTTGTCTTGAAAAGAAAATCGTTATTTATAAAGAAGATTTTCTATGTAATAATCAGGGCGCTTTATCAAAACTAGGATATGTAGAAAATTTCGATATACAGATGTCTGAGATATGAAGGTCCAAAGTTTGCTTGATATGTTCCTTATAAATATCTCAAAATTTTACTACATCCTTTGTAGATGTTATCAAACATTTCTTTCACTAATATACTGAAATTATGTTTTATTTTTTATATATCTTAGCTTCTTTCCCCATTTACGTAAAGAATTTCTATTTTATGATCGGGATAAATACTTTTTGTTGCAGTGTTCTATGTAAGGTTCCTAAAAAGTTGAGCTGGCGCATCCGCCATTTTGGTGCCATCGTACCACGTGATCGTATTCACTGCTGTATACAATTGAGAGATTTACAAGTGTAGTATTTTCGATAAAATAGGGTGAAATAGGTAGGAATCGTTCAAATAATTCAAGGAAAAACGTAGAATGTTTAGATTTCCGACAGATCTTGTAAGACGACGAAAATGGGCTGTGTTATATACGGTATTTATTATATTATATACCGGAAATGTGCAGCAAAATGGCGGCCGATTCTTCGGCCTACAATTCTAGGAGCTCTAGCTCTACGGTAGCGTAATGATAATTCGTTCCTTTACTAACAGTGTACCAAATCACTCAGTGATCGAATGGCTGAACGAGTCTTCTCGTATATGATAGATGGACAGAGTCATTCTTTGATCCGTTCAGTGATTGATTTCGCACACCCGTGTCATCTACCATATGTCATACCCAGTAATCGGGGTGGGAATTTAAGTTGTAGCAAGTGTTTATTTAGCCTTTTACTACTGCCCCATAGTCTGCAGATGGATTTATTAAAGCCCAGATTCCTTGAAAAAGTCTCTGTGTAGCATGATTTTAGTTCAACGCCACTCCTTAAGGCTTTTATCTTGTGGCGCCTAGGGTCTTGGGCTATCTTCTTATTTTTATTTATGCTTCAGGCCACAATGGTAGGCGTCGGACATACATCGATTTGCGTTACGCCGCCTTCACGCAGTATCTTCTATCAATATATAGCGGACTTTGCGTTGCATATACACAAAGATATCGAACCGAAGACGGATTACATATAAACAAACAAGATAGATGTCTTGGACCCGCTTTTTGAAACGGAAAAGGTCAGATTTGGAATTTATAATAAAACTTTCAAGAATATTTATTATCAGTATAATAAAATCTCCGAAAACGTTGCTTTCAATTACCGGCAAACTTCTGAATATCTTGAAAATATGTTTTCTCCCTAGACAGAACTGTGACAATTACAGAGCGAAGCCTCCTTACTCTCGAGTCTTATTTTTCAATTACTAATGGTAACAGAACAAATATGTTTAAATAATACAACTAATAATAATCAGAAACATGGTAATTTAACGCAATTATCAACCTCAGTTTTTCAATTTTATCAAACTTTTTCAACTTTTAATAAAAAAACAATTGTTAATTAGACATCAACTCATCAAAATCCTGCTAAAGCTGTGTCGAAAATTTATTAATAAAATTTAAAAAAAATTTCATTCCAAATACAAGTTCTTGATCTCAATCTGAATTAAAATTACTAACCTAAACTTAGGTTTCACCCCGCATATTTTTGTCATAGTTTCCTCAAGTGAGGTCACAAATTAACACAAAATTAACGTTCTCTTCTTTTCCAAATTTACAAATATACAGCAAAATTATCAAAGCAACAAATCTGTAAAAAAGATCTATGCAATATATTATCCATTTGGAGGAGAGCCATGTAACAATCTATAGCTTTCTGCCCTCCTACATTTCTAACCTTATCACCGGTTAATATTTTAAACCTCAAAGTTAAGAATATTAATATAACATCAAAAATATAATATTATTTAATGTATCACCACAATAGTAATTAGGTTGAAAAATGAATAAAATTTATTCTTATTTGTACACCATAAATTACAACATTTTCTATGATTCCCATATAAAATCGGCACAAAAGTTGTAAGTAGATAACTTTTAGTTACATACGTACAATTAATTCAAAACCGAAGTTTGCGTGTATTTGCAACAAAAACAAAAACGAAATAAACTAGGAAACATAAACAAATAAAATAAATGAATCATTTGGCTTGCGCTACATCGGAGTTTTACTTTATAAGCTCTCTAAAACTTATATAACGATTCTATAAACAAATACTGCCTGGATGCCAAAAAATGTGGCTAGATCGAATTATTCACTCACCAAACTGACAACGACTTCATGTATTCATGCGCATGCGCGGTGTGGTTGGGCAACTAACTCGCGATTGCAATCCAACATCTCGATGGTTAAACTCACGGACGAAAGCATTGTTGACTCGAATGTAAACCTGAGTCCACTGCGATTCATTCGATTGTACAGCCATTACGTAATCGTCCATCACTAATCTAGTTCTGCAGTCGTGGAAAATGATTTAGAACTCACGGATGTAGATACTGATCACCCTGATAATGACGAAGAAGCTCCGGTGCAGTTACCACGAACTCATGAGGAAAGCGGCGATTGCAGTAGGACTTGGCAATCGATATGGCTAGGCTCTAAAGTTATAACGTATTGCCAATATAGATTTAATTGTCCCACATATTTTTAACATAGATCTCGTAACGTATTCTTATTACTTCTCATAACACCGACCCAATGTACATCGACTTTGACTTGAAGATATGTAAATTTGGTTAGTATAAAGAAATAAAATGTCAGAAATGAAATTTCATACCCACACGAACTAGATGTTTATCTCGACAAAAGCTATCACATATTTTATGCCACTAAAAACTTGTAGCCGTGACCTCGACGCAGCCCTATTCATTTTTTAATACAATCGAAAACAAGTGCTGAAGTTAAAAGAGCAAAGCGAAACTTCTTGGATAAGTGATAAAATCATTGTATGTCCGTTTATGAAGTGTCATATAAACCATAAAATATCATGCTTTGATTTTATTAAAATAATACACTTATTAGTTCCTATTGCACATAATAGAAATATCAGTTCACGGAACAGACCTAAGCAATATTGTGTCATTTTTGTTAAATTTCTATTTAAAAAAATAATTTGTAATTCCATAA
>QLNU02014176.1:158523441-158533886 GCA_006491805.2 Dysdera silvatica
ATCTCTCCTTGTTCCTGTTGTCCAATTCTTGCATTGAAATCCCCCATGATGAGCTTGATATGTTGTTTCCCTTTGGTGTGTAACTCTTTGATTTCTTCATAAAATTCTTCAACCTCTTCGTCGGTATGGCTTGATGTTGGTGCATATACCTGTACTATTTGAAGTTGGTATCGCTGGGTTAGTTGAACAACGAGCCTCGCTGCTCGATCTGATGTACTTTCAACTTCCAGAAGACAGTCTTTAATTCTTTTGTTGATTAAGAAGCCAACACCACTTGTTCTTCCAGTTTCCGTTCCTCTATAATAAAACAAATGTCCACTTTTAAGTTCCACCAACTCTTCACCTTTTCTTCTAACTTCACTGAGTCCTACAATGTCCCATTTGATCTTGTCAAGTTCTTCTTCCAATTCCTGAAGTTTTGCTTCAGAAGCAAGGGATCGTCCATTAAACGTAGCCAAGGTCAATAACAAACGGCAGCCTGGGCCATTCCAGTGATTCTTAGCACCCCCTGCTTTCATGCCACACTGACCGCTGCCTTGATCAGGAGCACTCCAGCACCTGGAGACTAGGGGCCATGGTTTCTGGTGTGTCAACATAATGGAGGAATTAGCCATAATTTCACCACGCTGGCTAGACGGGTTGGTGAATTAGCCCTCCCCTTCCGCCTTTCTATCCGTGCAGCAAATATTAATTTGCCACATAAATAGAAAGCTCAGCCTGCACCACTTGAAGGCGGGGTAGGACACTAGGTTACTGGCCTGGCCGGTTCCACACATCGTCACATACGTTCAGCGTGTGGGTCTCCTTCCAGTTAGATACCAGCAACCCTTTTGCAGGCCATATATATATATCAGATGATACCCAGTGGCCAAGTTGGCAAGAGGTTTGGGTTCCAATTAAGAGGTTGCTGATTTAATTCCAGGGTTGTCCCGAGGGCGTGGTAAACGAGGCAGTTGGCTTAGGTTGAATAATAATGGTGCGCCAAATAGAGTAACGTGGAAGTATATTGTGGTTCTGTGTAGGCGTTCGTATGTAAGAATTAAAAATATAAAGTTTCAATTAATAGTTTAAAATAACGTGGGTTAAAAACTAATATTTTTATGGGAGGGTGGAGGGCAACAATTTACATCTTTGCCCAAGGCAAGAAAATTTATCGGCACGGCCCTGTTCGATTTCATCCGAAGTGGATGACTATTTAATTTTTTCCTCTTCCTATCTTACGACCTAATGAAATCTGTGAAAATGAAGCGATGAGTTTTTGTTTGAGTCATGGAATTGGGGGTGTTGAAGCATAAAAAGTGTCGAAATATCGTAAATTATGTTAATGATACGTATAATTATTTTTATTGAAAATAAATTATGGACTTTTAATATTATCGTATATGAGAAAATATCGAAACGAAAACTTTTGGTTAATTAAAAAGAACAAAAAGATGCAAGCACATAACAGCACATGAAGACGTAAATGAATAAAATTAAATTGCAAAAGGACGTAAATATAAAAAAAGACATAAGAACATAAATACATAAAATTGCAAAAGGACGTAAACATGTAAAAGACATAAATACATAAAATTGCAAAAAAAAAGACATAAGAACATAAATACATAAAATTGCAAAAGGACGTAAACATGTAAAAGACATAAATACATAAAATTGCAAAAGGACGTAAACAAATAAAAGCAGAGCTAGGGGGTGATACATCAGTCAATCGATCTTCCGAAGACAGTTTAAAGTGACGGTTCTCTAAAGACGTAATAGTGGAATGACGGAAAACGAAATGACGTAAAATGGCGATGACCCGTGTACGCTCTAAATGGGTTTGATCCCTCAATGGTTCAGCCGTGTTGCCATACCGTTCTTGGGAATGTTCCTCTTCATATATATGTTACCGACAAAGTGTGAAATCCAGGCATTGCATAGAATACCGGATGATTTTAGGCGAAGTATAGAATCGCTATTTTATTTTAATATTTTGCCTAGACATTCTATAGAATGCCTAGACATTTAAGGCAGTGTATGATATGTCAATTTTATTTTAATATTTTACGATTAATAATGTTTCTAATGTCACGCGGTAAGACATGTGACTTGCAACGTTCGCCTCAGACGTCACGTGATAAGGCATATGACTTCGGATGCATATTAATGTGAAACTTAGTACTTATTATTACCTATTGTTATTACCTATTATTGCTTCCACTTATAATTATTACCTATCATTGCTATTACTTATTATTAATATTACTTATTATCAAGAGTGGATCTCGAAATCTCTTTTTGTGGGGGGGAGGGGCGATTTGTTTCCGATCCTGATTTTTTTTCAAGTGTCCTGTACTTTTCATGTCATTTTCCATGATATAATCTTGGCTCAAGGCGGGCATGATCGCATCATGTAACCCCTTTGAATCCGCCAGTGCTTATTATTCCATTACTTACTATTAATTATTATTATTACTATTATTTATTTATTTACCATTTACTTACTGTAAAAGCTGCTACTGTTATTACCATTTATAAATTTTTGTGCCAGTAATGTAAAATATTAAAAAATAAAATAACTAGTTCGCATATTTTGTCATAAACCGTTTGGGCATACGATTGTATGTCTATGAATTCATAGTAAATAGATAACAATTAATAATTATAGTAATGAAATAATAATAACAGTAGTGATAAATGTAGGCCAAAACTCAGTAATAATAAGTAATAAAATAATAAATAGTAGTTATAATAAGTAATAGTAGTATTAAGTAATAAAACTCAGTAATAGTAAGTAATAAAAATAATAATAATTAACAGTTATAATAAGTAATAATAATAATATGTGATAGTGATAATAATAGGTAATAATAATAGTAATAATAATAATTGCTGGTGGATCCAAGAAGGGCATGGGGCTATTGTCCCCCCCACCCCTAGAGCTGGGATTATGTCATGGAAACTGAAATGAAAAGTACGGGATACTTGGTTAAAAATAGGAATCAGAAACAAATCGCCCGCCTTGAAAGTTTTTTGAACCCGCCCTTAATAATGAGTAATATTAATAAGCTTTGCATATAAATAATCATCAGAAGTCACGTGACGTTTGAGGTGAGTATAGGGAGTCACGTGCTTTGCCACGTGACACTAGAAACGTCATTAATCGTAAAATATTAAAATAAAATAGATATTTCATACTTTACGTAAATAATATAAAAATACAAATTATCGCGGTTAAATTTTAATACAGTGACAGCCGTTTCAATAGCACATAGGCAATATTCTTTAGAATGAATACAATTAATTTGTTGGCTAACGATGTCAGCAAACATTAGCATCGTGTGGCACGAAAATTCGTTGAAAATGGAAACTATAAAAAAAATTAAAATAGAAAATTAAGAATTGGAGACTTTCCTGGTCACAGAGTAAGAAAACAATAAAGCAAGTTTATGGAAACGTCAGTGTAGCATTAAGAAAAATGTAGTTAAAGAAAAAAGAGTTAAAAATTGAAATAAAAACGACTGTCTATTCATTTTGCTTTTGGGCCATTCCATACAAATGTCAACCTGAACAATACACCCTGCTGAAATCAGAGGTTACGTTTGTCACGTGCCACTTTTTATAAAAAAAAATATTTAAAAAATCTAAAATGGAAAGTGTGTAATTTCTTGACAAAAATTAAAAGCACATATATGATCTGTGAAATACACATTTGAATTGAATTTGACAGCAATTATTTTCAGAGAAAGTGACCGTTAAAAAAGAAGGTAATATTCATAGGTTGCATTTGTATTACGTTAGTCACACAAACTAAATCTGTTTCAAAAGTAATTTGCTGAGCCTTGGAAACACCTTTTCAGTGACAAATAGTAAGTAATACTTAAGCCAATAATTTGAACTTATAATCTTAGCTGAATAAGGAATAATAAACTTGCAGAACCTGTTGCAGTCTAGATTTTTGCTCTGAATGTTACGTTAGTTACTATGGAATGGCCCATTTATTTAATTTTTAACCATTTTTCTTTAACTAGGCCTACCTTTTTCTTATTTTTATGCTATTACATTGACGCTTTCCATAGATTTATTTTACTTTTTTTTCCTTACTCCGCAACCAGAGAAATCTCAAATTCTTCACTTTTTTTTAAAAAAAATTATTTATAATTTTCATTTCAATGGATTTACGTGGTGCTGCATGATGTTAATGTTTGCTGACATCGTTATTCAATAAATTCGTTGTATTCAATCTGAAGAAAATAGCCTACGTGCTATTGAAACAGTTGTCAATGTAATGAAGTTTAGCTTCGATAATTTGTGTTTTTTTATATTATTTTTATAGTGCGGAGCAGTGTATCACTATTTAACTTAATTTTATACTTTGCCTAACAAATCTAGGCGTTCTATAGAATGCCTAAGCAAAGTATGTAAAATATTAAAATAAAATACCCATCTTTCATACTTTGCCTAAAAGCGTCCAAGCATTCTATAGAATGCCTAGACATTCCATACAATGCTCGCATTTCATACTTTGCCCGTAACATATACACAGTGAAACCTCTCATTAGCGGACACTCGCCGGGCAGAAAAAATTGTTCTTAAAAGAGGGGCGGGGGTCATTCCGAATTAGCTAAAATGCTACATTTCAATCATTTAAATAGTTTGTTCCGAAATGTGTATTTTTGAGCACATAAGACAAAGTTAGGATAATGACGTAAGCATTTGATGAATATAACAATGAAATTTACAACAGATCGTTAAATATTAAAATGTATTCATATTGCAAAAAAAAAATCAATAGCTATTTAGAGGGTTTTAGTTATCAGTTCCTCTCCTTCGAATTGCATTTTTAATAGTGAGATTAAATCAAACGCTTATAGGTCATTACGCTTACAGGAAAATGCCTTTAGATTTACACTAACTTATACGGTCTGTGTGGCAGTCGAGTAAACAACAATAATTAATTTGAACTGCAATAGTTTTGTGTTAATTGTTTATTAATTTTGCGCAGGGTATCACTGTATAGCTTATTTATCATCGAAGTCTTAATTAAGCATTGGTTATTTAAATCAGCGAATCCGAGTCAATTGTCACTTGTCACTTCTTGCTAATGGGAGGAAAATTTTCCAGGCTCTTACCTTGCTTATTTGTAGCTTCCTGCTGTGAGAAACGCTTCTAGTGAAGGCAGAAGTTCAAGCGTATTTTGTCCGCACAGGGGTTCTATTCAGTCTAATGGAATGAACATTGAAAACGGTGTCCGCGTCCGTATCTGAGGGTGACCGTTAAGCGGGAGTTCGTTTAATATCTTGTTTGTTAAAGATTCCTCGGCAGAAACTGATTTACAGTGATATAATATAAACCCTGTTAGCGGTCACTCTCAGATATGGAAACAGACATTGTTTTCATGATTCATTCCATTAGACTGGAACCCCTGTACGGACAAAACATGTTTGAACTTTGGCCTTCACTAGAGGCATTTCTCACAACAAGAAACTAAGGATAAACAGGATAAGAGCTAGGGAAAATTTCCCCCTCCTTTTAACAAAGAGTGGAAATTGACTCAGATTCACTGATTCAAATGAGTAATGCTTAAAAAAGACTTTGATAATAAATAAATCATATAGGGATATACTATGCGAAAGAAATAAACGATTAACAACACAAAACTATTGCAATTCAAATTCATTATTATGGCTTACACGACTATCACACAGATCTTGTAAGCCAGTGGTTCGTAAATTTTTTCCAGCCGTGACCCCCTTTCATAGTTGCCAAGTAATTCGCGACCCCCTTTATAGTAACCAAAAGATCTGCGACCCCTCTGTCCGCCGCCGACACATTTGTATAATAAAAGCATTTTTAACAAAGTAAAGAAAACACATTAGATATAGAATTATATTAATTATATATATATAATATATTAATTATATATGTCTGTATATAAATATACATATTAATTTTAGATAAAAAGTTAACAACCATTAATAGAATGTTGCAATGTATGTAGCATGTATCTCATTTCACTATTTTACTAGTACTTGACACTTGTTGAAGAAAAGCCTTATATTTTTTATTGTCAAATAAATTTCTTTAAATTTGGCGACCCACAAAAATTTTCTCGCGATTCCCAGAGGGGTCGCGACACACGGTTTGGCATAATTGCTGTAAGCGAGAGAAAAATGTAGATTTAATCTCGGAATTAAAAATACATTTCAAAAAAGGACCTGTGTGTAAAACCCAACAAACAGCTATTAATAATTTTTTTTCCAAGACAAATAAATTTTAATATTTAACGTTTTGTTGTAAATTTAGTTGCTATATTTAACGAATGTATACGTTTGTTATCTTAAATTCAGGGGGGAGGGTGGCTCGAGGTTGATTTTGAACCCGAGCGACTTGGTATGGATTGATTTTTAGCACCTCCCACCCCACTCCCCCAAAACAGGAGATTTTCACAGATGCACAGTGAGCCATATACCCTATAAAAGTGGCCAACAGTCTCTGAAAGAATTTCTCTAAAGATGTCTCTAAAAATTTCTTTAAACTTGTCTCTTTTTAGAGAGATTTTCTAATGTTGGGTCAATTAAAAAAATTTAAACTTGGCTTCAGTTTGGCGCCCTCATCCTCATCGGGTTGCCAGGTCTTTAAGCCGCCCCTGTCTTTTTTTTTTTCAAAAATGCAGAAGTTTCCAAACAAAGTATTCAAATGATCGATATATTATTATTATTATTTTAATATTACAGTTTTACATAATATTATTTTTATATTATTATTTCAGCACTTCAGAACGACTCCACACTTTCACGGTCACCACTCTTTTACGGACAAATTTTTCTGTACGGCGAGTGTCCGTTAATGAGAGGTGTCACTGTATTTTTCTTCCATCAAATTTAAGGCCTATTAAAATGATGATTTCTACATAAATTTATTTTAGTTTTATTAATTCGATCGTCTATCTAATGTATCTAATTAATTAATTGTTTTCTAGCTTCTAAAAGGTTCGGATTCCTCGGAAAAAAATGCAAGTCCACTGCCCCACAGTGGCAAAATGATGCCATTAACTCGGGTTTAACTACTAATGGCATAATGGTATAATGGGATGCGCACCATTTGTTTGTCGATCGTTGTCCAGGATTTGTTTTTTTTCCCTTTGGCAACAGAGCTTTGGATTCCTCGGAAAATGGCGCAGCATGATTTTGTAGTATTTGAGCTATAAAAATATAAATGGCATTCGTTTTATACATCCTTATGATATCTATTACAGCCTTTAATAAATGTATTAATCCAAATGTTGGGGGAAAAATTCACCACGAAATTCCTTATCATCAATCAATGTTTCTTATCTGCCCAATGCCTCTACCGTAAAATATACTTTTAGCTTCATCTATTTTGAAACATCATTAAACAGCTCTTACAATTTCCAAACTATTCTTTTAAATGCCAATAAATTAATCATTTTTTTTACTTTAATTTTTATCATGTTTTGAAATACTTCGGAAGTTCATTCTTTCCGTACATAATTAAATAGTTATTTTGATAATTATAGAGATTATTGAATATAATATGGCAATAGGAGTAATAGATAATATAGTATTGTGTACAATATAATGTAAAGATAATAATAGAATAATAGAAAACAAGTAGGATCTAATATATTCAAATTTAGTTTTTGAGGAAGATAAAAAAATATGTAATTTAAAAAAGAAAAGAGATGGGAAAATACAGGAAAAGAAAGAAGAAAAAAAGAAAGAAGAAAAAAGTTTTATTTATTTCTTTGAGAAGTGAGCAGTTTTATTTCCTTTTTGTGATGGATATATTGAATCTTGTAGCTTAACGATTAAAATACGAAATATTTCCTTTTCAAAGAGAATTTTAATGCGGAAAATTTGCATTGTTTATCTCTGTAAAAGTTACCAACGTATTTCCAAGGTATGTACAGTTAGGAAGGTAAGGAAAGTGTGATGTTTGCGGCGCTTGTGACATAAACATTTCGTTGCTAATTTGGTCGAATGCTTAATTTTATATCGTTTGATAATCTTTAAATTAAATGCAAATTCTAATCGAGCTTAAAACCTGATAAATCTAATCTCCTGAAAAATCTAATAACTCTGAAATCTAATTGAGCTTAAAACCTGAAAAATTTTAAGCTTAACTATTTTTTTTATGTGCTTCGATGGTTGGATCAATGGTAAGATTCCTTATTGTCCCACGATCTGGGCACGTTTCCTCATATGCAGATAATCATAAAGTGGATCGGGAACCAAGCAGGAGACAGATATTCCATGTATCGTTTGGCAAGGCAATAGATTGTGGAATCTGGTTTCTGTTGATACAAGAGGTAATGGGGCCTATTGGATAGCTTACGAAATGGGTTGTTTTTTATTAAGAAATGGCATCTTTGTCACGTCATCATCATCATCAGGTTCTGTTTCGCTTTTTATTGCCTTACACACCTTTCCACTTCCTCGTTGGTGCAACTCTGTTGCCATTATGTGAAAAGAAATGAGGGAATGGGGACTCGTCTGCGTTCCCACCAGCAAGGTGGCAATGATTTAATGGTTTGCGGTTTAGTTTGACGATATGATACGGAGAAGTCTACGGAGTGTTTCTTGTAAGGTAGGTCATTCTGGATGACATAAATCAACAGTTGCAGTAGTCATTACTGTTCTCAAATAACTTGTAATACTGCAAAGAAAGTAAAAGGAATTGAAACGAGGTTGGCTGCCCTTCTTTCCATCAACCTACCATATTATATATCCCTCAGGAATAAATAAAAATAAAAGCTAATTTTTGGACCATTTCTAGAGATTGTAATGAAACTGAAACTAACGTTAGTGTTTGAAAATGTTGTACTCCTCCTTCGGCTATCTGTTTAAGTTTCAAAATGAACGTGAAATAGAATGCGTTCATTTAAAGAAGAGAATTATTTAGCATGCGTTCATTTAAGGTAAATGGTTTACCACTAAATGTTCAACCAGAAAGCCACCTGCTGAACAATTAAATGGCAATGGTCTGCTGGGGATGAACTAATGTTATAGATGGTGGCTAGAGCATTAAATGGTACGCAATATAAACTTTCAGATAATATATAGAATTTATAATGAGCCTCTTGATTTAGCGTGCAAATTTTATGTAACGTGGCGAATTCTAAATTTTATCCCATACCCGTGAAAACGTTCCATCATTAAAATCAAAGATTATGAGAAACATGGGAAAAATTGACTGATTCCATTCAATACGAAATTTTATTCTTCAGGCAACTTGTATGGCTACTTTATAAAACAACATATGAATTTTATAACAGCGCTCTTATTTTTTGGAAAATTAAAATATCTTGATATTAATATCACCAATGAATCTAACCCTTTCTCAGACAGCTGATCACAATGGTTTATAAATATCAGTGTGCCGAGCATCGATCTTCTTATTGGTCAAGAAATTGATGACGTAGTGCCTAACTGACCAATGGTTTGTAAGTACAAATACCATAGCCAACTGAAGTGCCAAGCCTAGGGGTTTTAGTGGAAAATAATGGGAGGAAAACACATAGGCTTTTACTGATTGTCAAACACTTGATCGTTGTAATACGAGTGAGTTTGATTATATGTAGCTCAGGCCTGTAGCCAAGTTGAATTGGCAACTGGAGCATAGGGCACCTGGGCATTGTTATATATATATATATAAACAGCTTGATGGAGGAACTGGGGCGCAAGTATGGGGCAACTGGGTCCATACCCCTGTCGGCCCTGGCTTCACTACATGCCTGATGTAGCCCCTACTCTCATCGCTTGTATGGAACCACTTGTGCAGTACTAATTAACACGAACTCAGTTCAGTGGCGTAGAAATGGGGGGCATATAACGACGGAATTTTTACAAGAAGTTTGGTTTGCTATTCTACTCCATACTAAATATATCGGTTATAACGACATCGTATATAACGACGAAACCTGCTTTAACGACAGCGATTTTGTAGTCTACGTAGATTCTAAGTAGGGAAATTCGTATCGGATATAACGACGCGACTTGACAGTCATAAATCAGAACCACGTGGGTTAGTTATTAAAATTTAAGCGTTATTCTAATCTTGTTTATTTACAAATGTCCGAGAAATTTTTATTACTGCTAAACCTGAATATTAAAGATAATGAACTTAAAAAGTGATTTATTAATTGAATATCACGAGGGTCATATTCTTAAAGGGCCCATTCTATTTTTTCAGCGTAGAGCCCACAAAACTCTTAAATCGGCACTGTTCGGAAGTCATTAGTATAATATAATAAATACTATTTATTACATTTGTTTTCTACATTATATACTTTAGTAGTATTTTCTACAATTTTTTCAATTTAAAAATCTGAGGAAGTACTATGTACTTAGTATAGCTATAACATAATATAAATGGAAATTAAATTCATTATGATTAAGTATATTTTATTTAATTTTGAAACCAAAAAGTTCAATACTTTT
>QLNU02014176.1:158533986-158562350 GCA_006491805.2 Dysdera silvatica
GTAAGGCGAAAATAAAGACATTCCTGCTGTTGAAATTTGACTTCTTTCAGCTAAAATAGTTGGAGTTGGCTGTCCTATATGCAATTTTTAAATTTTCGTTTTGCAATTGACTAATGTTATTTTTTACGTCACGAGTTGAGCAACCGTGTAAAATCGTTCCGAAGGTTTTGAAGTGAGCCCACTGTCCACCTTTCTCCACATTTGCCTTGACCTCCATCTGCACCAAAGGCTAATATAATAGTTCATAGTAAAAATTACTTCACAATTCATCAAAAATGGTGGCAACGTCAATGTCTCCCTGCTGTTTCTGCACATCATAGTGCCGACCTTGCTCAGATAATACTACTGACCTTTTATATGGCAAAAATGTGAGACTTTTTTTTTTCCATCAAGAAGATATGTTCAAGGTGTTTTGATCTTAATGCCTCCACGCAGACGTTTCTGTAGTTGAGTATTGCCACATAAACCATGTGTTTCGTAATTGCGTAATGTTGTAAAGGAGATAGTGGATTTAAGACGAGTCACACGTCGGCATTTTATGGAACAATTAATTAGAAAACAGGAAAAATGACATACCAAGCCTTACGCTACCCACGGCTGTTTCACAAATTGAACTTGTGATATTTTAGAAAATTTTCGGGTAATATGTTTAATAATCAGATGATACATTTGAGAATCTGTGATCAGGTGCTTTGTTCGATGATATCAGGTAATTTGTTTCATGACATCAGGTAATTTGTTTGATGACTTGTAATTAAGAGGTCTATTTATTGTTACGACATCGGGTAATTTGTAATCACATGGCCTGTTCAATGATTTACGACCGGGTGATCTAAGCTATGTATAATCGGATGACTGGTTTGGTGATCTGGAATTGTAAGATCCATTTAATGACTTGTGATTGGATGCTCTGTAATAGAGAGATCTGTTTGATGATCTATGATCTGATTGCGTTGAAAAATATCAAATTTACTATGCTAATTTAATTTTTATACATTGCTATCATATTTGCAATCAGAATATTTATATAGAATCTTCTATAATGATTATAAAACCTATTCAAAGATGTTCGTATGTAAAAAGGGGAGGCAAGAAAATAAAAACCGCGTAGTAAATTCGGAATCTGACTAAAAAATTACATTTAAAGAGAATTTGCTTCATCCATATCTTAACTTTCATTGAAAGCAAGCAGTCTATGCCACAAATCATACAAAAAATATGAGCGTAGGTTAGAAAAGACAATAATTACATGACAGGCTGAAATCGAGCTTATAACTTTTGGTTTGCTAGATCGTGGCTATAGTCACCGAAACCTATTATGCATGATCCTTTTGAGCTTCTATTGCCTCTTTCATTAAAGAGGAAATTGTGAAGGAATAAAATTAAATACTTTAAAGATCATTTACTAATTGATTTTTACTAATATGAATACTATTGCCATCCTACTGATTAATACTATCCATGCTACCAATTGATACTATTACCATAATTTATGTTATTATTAATTAATGCTAATTGCCATATTTTATGTTATTATTAATTAACATTGATTACTATATTTATTAATTGATTCCTCTTTTAGCCTTTTTACTTAGCTTATTTATCAGAAAGATCAATGAGCACACTGCTAGCTGAAGACGGATCTATAACCTTTGGGTTGCTAGACAGAGGCAATAGCCGTTAAGTTACTATAAATTTCCACGAGAACTTCAGCAATAAGGGAGATATTTATAAGCAAATATTGCTTATAATTCATGGCATGCGATTTGGCTATTTTATAATCATTTTATTAATTATATAAATACTAAATTAAATTATATAAATACCAAATTAAACTATATAAACATTAAGTTAAATCACATAAATATTAAATCATATAAATACTAAATTGAACTATATAAACATTAAGTTAAATCATATAAATATTAAATCATATAAATATTAAATCATATAAATGTAAAATCATATAAATATTAAATTGAATTTATGATACTAAGTACAATTTAATTTTGAATTTAAAGCCCTGAAAATTATGTCATTTCTTAATGTTCCCAAGTCTTTTATATTTTTTCTGAAACAGGCGTTTGATATTGAAGAAGGAATTGTAAGGTTCACGACCAATAACGGAAGTGTAGGAGAGGTCAGTTTCCTGTTTCCTTGAACTTTGATTCCGAGAAGAAGCTATTAATCTATTGAGGAAATCGTTGAAATAATCGATTATTTGTAATATGTCGCTATGGTGGCAGACAGCAATATATTATTACTCACTGTGCAATAGAAAAGAGTTGGGAAAGGTGGCCGCCTAAAGAACAGCCCCGTAATCTCAGGGGAAGCCTAGCCTATACAGAGTACAGGGGGTGAAGGTAAACGAAGATAAAAGAAAGAAGAATTGGAGGTTGAAGTCAGAGATTGCTTTCCAGAGGAGAGAGTGGAAAAGCTCCCATTGGCAGAGAAGGAGAGTATCAAGACGATATTTTGCTGTTCGTGGCTTCGAACTGGATTGATAGCACCGTTGTAGTTTTGCTTCCATGAGAAATTGCAGAATCCTTCTGGTTTCTTCTGCAAATTTATTACATTAGAAAAGTAATCCATATACGTTTGTGTGTTTGTATTTCGTTTTATTGTTTTTTCCTCCCCGCCCCCCGCATGCGGAAGAGAGAGGGATGATAACTACCTAAACACGCTCTAAAAATTCGTCTGGCTATTTTTTTTTTCTACTATTCCTAGATTTTGGGTTCGGGTTAAGATTATGGGATTATAATTTTTTATGTATACAAGTACACATGGTCTTTGTTGCCCTTCCTTCATAAAAATGCCACAATTAGAATTTTTCTTTGGCGCCCTGTACAAGAGCGTCAAGCGCGTCATGCTCTTCTGGAGACGAAATGGCGAAAGGAAAGTGAAAGGATCAAATAAACATTTAAATCCTTTGTCATCAATATGTATTAGATCCTAGCGGAGGAGAAAGTTTCTTACCTTCTCTGGTATTATTATTGTAATTTCGATAATCTCGAAGTCGGATTATCTCGCTTGACTACCAATCGCCTTGAGGCAGATGATTATTGAACAAAACCTGGATACTTTGCATGAACACTTGCATTATTGAATATTATTTAAAAATGACTAGAGTATTACCCCATAATCCTTCCTGCTCCTGCATTTTCCAAATTTCGGCATCTCGCTTCAGTAGCCCAGTAGCAACACTTTTGCTTTCATCACATTTGATTGGCAGTCTCACCACAAATGGCCGCGGGATTAATCCCAAGATCGCCATTTTCCTCCAAACAATTGTTTTAAATCTAACTTTGGGCTTGTTAATTATAAACGCATATATATATAAATTTAAACGCGGGTCCCCCGAGCCGTAACCGAGCTTATGCTTCCATAGCCATGTTTTAAGGCTTAAACTAGAGAGATCTTTAGCCCATACATTGCAAAGTTGGATGTTATTGCCCGTCACGAGGTCAATATATTTACCAAGAATGGTACAATACAGGAATCCTCAAAGAGAAGTATATATCAAGGACAGGAAAGAAGAGAAAATACACTGAGAAGAGCAACATCATCCAATCTTGTAATATATATGCAGGGCATGGTATGCATGCATGCATGCACGCAGGCGGCCAATTTCTACAGCAGCCACATTTGATTATGTACTTCTATAGTAAAAATCTTACTTTTTACGATTCCAAAAATTACTTAAAAAAACAAAAACAAAAAAACAAACCCTACAAATAGCCATTTTCTGTTGTGGTACTATAAATAACGGATTGCACTTCAGTACAGCCCCAGTAAAATCACAGCCAGCCCATTAACAGCCGCCCCACACTTTGTTTGTATTGACTTATTTAGTTAACATGAAGTCATGAAGAATTTAAATGACATAATAAACAATTCCAGGGATATGAAAACAAAGTGTACAGCCCAATGTTCATTAGATCAGGTTGCGTATTTTAAGCTTATTTGCTCAGTAAATATTTGTAATGATGTTTTATTAAAAATTGATGTTGTAAGCAAAATGTTGCAGTTCCCTCAATACAACGTAAACAAATCCCTTTATGTTTTGAGTGAGCTTGTTAAATTTTTCAGTGCAGCCAGATCTGATGACGCATTTGCTATATTAGCGATGCAGAAGCTTTTGCCTCAGAGGTAAATGTAGAAGTAGAATTTTCAGTTACAAGTAGGACTAGGACTAAAGTTCACTTTTTTGATCACGAAGGTCCTGATGATCAAATTACAAACCCAAAAGGATTATTCAGAATAAAATTTTACCTAACAATTGCTGATACGGCCTTAAAATCAATTCAGGAAAGATTCGAAAATTTAAATAAATGCCACGATTTTTTAGATTTCTCTGTGAATTTCGAAAAATGAATGAAGATGAAATTAAAAAACTTTGTTTCGATTTAGGTGTCTCGTTTCCATTTATTAAAGATGGCACAATTTGGAAAGATATTGATGGCCTAACGAGTTTATAACATATAGAATTTTGAGCCGCGAAAGTGAAATTGCGTAATCATTAAATGACTTAATATATATTACAAAAAATAACTTAATGTCATCGTTTCCAAATCTCTTTACAGCTTTAAAGCTTTCGCTGACATTGCCAGTCAGTGTAGCATCAGGTGAAAGGAGGTTTTCTAAACTTAAACTATCAAAACATATTTAAGAACGTCAATGATAGAAGAGAGATTTAGTTATTTAGTATTACTATCCACAGAGAAGAAATTATGCGAAAGTTAAAACCTTTCAAATGTAATTGATGAATTAGCAAATCGGAAAACAAGGAGAGCGAATTTTTAATTCTTTTGCAAATAAATAAATGAATAAATAAAATAAATAAATATTTTGTTTTGTTATGTTGGTATGATACTTTCGTACATTTCTGTAAAGTTTCGTTCAGAATTAAAATAAAGATTTTCTTCACGGATTAATTTTCGCCTTTGCTAACTGAATAGAACGGTCACAAAAATATAGTGGCTAACATATCATGGGTTAGTTTAAGAATCTAGAATATTATATTCACTTATGAACAAAAAAGGATGAGGGTTGTGGGCGGGGGGAGGCGAAATATCTGTGGCACCCTGGCGGCCAACAATCCAGAACCGGCACTGAATGTATTCAATATATAAGTCTTTGTAATATAAGGGTGCGTACAGACATGCAATAGAACATCAACTCGTATCATTCCGTGTTATGCTATGATGTTACGAGGTAAGTATGTTTTGAGATGTAACAGCACATCTCCTCTTATCACCAGAGCGGGACATCAATGCGTCCCATCGCATCTAGTCTACACTGACTAAACGCTGTTGTTCGCAAATTGGTCCAAATATACGAACACGTGGTGTACGTGGGGGAAAGAGAGATTAGATTGGGCAGGCGGGGAGGATTGGAAAAGGTGGCCGCCGAAGGCGGCACTGTAATCCCAGACTGGACGCTCGGACAGCGCAATCAACCGTTAAGGCGAGTTGGGGCGAAGGGGAGTATTCGAATGTCGACAATGGGTGTACGTGGGCGCTTAACGTTTCTTTGATGTGATGGTGAAAGACGGACAACTGATGGGACGCTGAAATATTATGAATTATAACTTATGATGTTACGTTGAGGAGTGGGGTCCAGATTGGATACGCTACGGTGTTACATTACGGCATTCTGTTGCATGTCTGGTCGCAGCCTAAGGCACTATTTTGAGCCGTATGGCTCTTAAAGTGACGTAACAAACTCTGCAACATTTGGTGGAGGGTCGATGATCAAGGGGCTCCTGTCTTCATAGTGTGCGAATAAGTTTCTCTATGCTTTTGAGCTGTGGGAAAAGTTAGCAGTAATTACTTACGTACTTATGTCTTATGTTTATTAAATTAACACGTGTTCTTCAGAGCACTGGTGAGTATTTTTATGATTTTCCTTTAAGATAATTTCTTATTTCTGCTCCGATCAATGGCGCACCTAGGATTTTTGCTCCGGATTAGGTCGAAAATGTAATAATGTTATTTTGTTTTAACGTAATTTAACGTAACGCTTTTAACGTATTTTACATGTAAATTTTCATCCTAAGGTATGGGCCGGGATCCACCCCTCTCCCCACCCCACCCCTTGGATGCGTCATTTGCTCCGATAAATGTGTTCCACTGATTTAACGAATTTTCACTAGTTTTCACGAGTCCTTACACTAGTTTTCACGAATCCTTACACTAGTTTTCACTAGTCACTTACCCGTTCTCACCAGTCCTGTTAAATTCGCTAAATGGAGGTTAGACTGTATGATAATAATAACAATACATCTAGCGCATACACCTGAATTAACAAGAGTGAAAAGCAAACAATTGTTGATAACGAATGTTTCTATATCCGAGACGCGAGGATTGAAGATGGGAAATTTGATAAAAGTACCAAATAAAAAGATCTGCAGTAAGATATTATTACCCTTCTCAGGGATAACACAATTGCCAAATAATGGTCAACACACAAAGCCACCAGGATCTAGTTTTTTGCATTTATTTTGTGGGGAATTTAAATATAGTAATAATTTTCTACACCCACGACTGCTATGCACATTGAAATCGAAAGGTTATAGTAGGAAAAAGAAAAAAAAAGAAAAAGGGTTTTAATAGTAATAAGAGCATTAGGTAACATCAATGTAGAGATTACAAAAATTGCTGATATGGCCCATATAATATTATGTACATTAAAATATATGTTAACTTGCAATTTATTCTGAATTACAGTGATGCTCTTCTTAACGGCCACCTCTCAGATACGATCACTCCGCTTTTATGGTCAGATAAAAATTCAATGGCAGAAACTGATTTACAATAATGTATTTCAAACCCTTGCTTAGCGGTCACCCTCAGATAGGGATACGGATACAGTTTTCATGATTCATTCCATTAGACTAAAACCCCTGTAACGACAAAATATATTCGAACTTTGACCTCCACGGCGTTTCTCACAGCAAGAAACTAGGGACAAATGGTGTAAGAGTAAAGAAGAATTTTCTCTCCTATTAACAAAGAGTGGAAATTGACACAGATTCGCATTGTTTAAAATGTTGCTTGTTAAAAATTCCTCGGCAGAAACTGATTTACAGTAATATATTACAAATCCCTGCTTAGCGGTCGTTTTCGGATACAGACACGGACGCTGATTTTATGATTCATTCCATTAGACTGGAACCTCTGTACGGACAAAATGGTTTGAACTTTAGCCTTCACTAGAGGCGTTTCTCACGACAGGAAACTAAGGATTAAAAGGGTAAGAGCTAAGGAGAATTTCCCCTCACATTAACAAAGAATGACAATTGACTCGGATTCGCTGATTAAAAAGAATAATGCTTAATAAAAACTGTGATAATAAATCATATAGTGATATCTACGCTGATTTAATCAAACAACAAAGTCAATTAATCAACGTTGATTGATTGACATTGTTGTTTGATTTAATCTGCGTAGTGTTCGATTTATATAAAATAAATACATATGCTGCAACGTGCATTTCGATCAATTTAATACCAGTCTCTTTGCAATTTGGTTTAAATAGTAGTCTATGTACTACACCATTCTGCGAAATAACTGGCAACAATATATATACGTTCGTAAAGAGATTATATATTGTCCTTCGTAGCTCAGTGGGTAGAGCCTCCGCCCGGCAAGTGGAAGGTCGTGGGTTCAGGTCCCACCGAAGGCAGAAATATTTATTTTCTTTCGAACGTTTCACCATCTAATCACGCCATACCATCGGCGTTGGTATCACTACGCCAATAAACGTTGATTGATTGACATTGTTGTTTGATTTAATCTGCGTAGTGTTCGATTTATATAAAAAGAAATGCTATTTACTCCTTAGTGAATTTCAGCTTGAAAAAAAAAAAATATAAGAACACCTGATTTTTGACATCAAAATAACGATTTGCGTAATTTGCTTTTCTTACAAGCTAGCTTAAGTAGATGTCTATGGTATATTTGCACACCGTTATTTGGAATGTCTTTTTAATTTGTAAAATGACAAAAAGCACTTAGCTTTCGAAGATAGAAAAAGAAAAAAAAAGGCTTTTGAGGAGTGCGGAATAAGTGTAGACATGACATTGGGAAGATTAACAGATCTAACTTGAGATATTTGGGAAATTTATAAGTTTTAAAGACTCCTGCAAAATACGGTCAGCAAAACCATGCAGGTAAACCTAAGGCTCCTAAAAAAGGGGAGCTGGCGCATGTCCGCCATTTTGTTTCCATTGTATCACGTGATCGTGGTTGCAAATTGTATTTATTGACGACATCTTAAAAGTTGCGCCAATGTTTACAATAGTCGGATAATGGCGGATTGTTGATTATTTCTATGCCAAAATAGCGATCATTGCGCCAAAACTGAAAACCTTTATCGCCAAGGTAAATGAAACCGGAATTCTACAACAAAATGGCGGCTGATGCTTCGGCCTACAGTTCTAGGGGCTCTAGGTAGACAAGTTTCACTTTTCTTTCGTGGGAAGAAGAAAATGAAAGAAAAAGACCGTGTGTTAAGAGGTTTTGGTTAAAAAAGCAGAGTTAAAATTAGATTAAAAGATAATTAAAGTTACCTTACTCTAGCCCAGGGAGTAGTAAATCATTTAATACCTACCTCCCACTTTTGAATCTTTGTAGTAAAATTCGCCCACCAATGTAGTAATATAAATAATATATAAATGTAGTAATATCGCCCACCAATTTCGCAGTAAC
Source organism: Dysdera silvatica (assembly GCA_006491805.2). Lineage (NCBI taxonomy): Eukaryota > Metazoa > Arthropoda > Arachnida > Araneae > Dysderidae > Dysdera > Dysdera silvatica. The sequence goes on from QLNU02014176.1 coordinate 158,542,698, forward strand.
TAATTTAGCGCAACTGCAAAGTGCTTAAAATTTTTGAGTGGAGGTTTAGTAAAAATATGTAATTAAATTTATCTTTTTATTTATACTTTTCGTATGCTTATCATACGCAGAAAATTCAATTTGATGCTGCATTTCTGCATCTCGATCGATACAGTGCCTACTAGTGCGGAAGCTGCTTAATTGAAGAAAAATGAAATTAAATATAAAAACTATAAAGGCTATTGAAATTACCTTTAATTAATAATTAATGAGATCCTTGAGGCTGGCTGATGCCGCGAAACTAAATATTTGGTATCTGGTTCAATTTTTGTAAGGTTTGTTCATCAGCTTTAGCATCCGACGAAACCACTACCATCCACCATGAAAGCTTGAATAGTCCATTAATGGGCGGCAGGGAGCAGGCTGACTAACCCTGCTCTAGCCAAACTACGAGCAGTGTTTTGCAAAGCAACCCAAATGTTCTGTGTTTCAAATTAAATTCTCAACCTCCTCTTACAACACAACATAAAATCAATAGTGTAAATCGGGTCAAGAAATATATTGCTTTTGGTTCTAAATGGAACGCTGCCTTTTCAGATGAAAAAAGATTTAATTTGGATGGACCCGATGGAAATCTTTTTATTGTAATTTTCCCAAAGAAATATTTATTTTCTGCAAGCGTCAATTTGGAAGTGTGGGTATAATGGTGCGTGAAAGTTCCACGGTAAGAGGAACCACCCAATTTTATTTTGGAATGTAAATTAAATTAAGTGGCATGTCAATATATGTTAGATTACAATTTGCTGCCTGAGGCTTTTCTTATTACCTCAAGAGATATTATTTCAGTGAGTTAGTGATACAATTCATATCTCCGGCGACCAGTTAATCGTACTAATTACATAATTTTACACATGTAAAGAGAAGATTCGCTTAAATAGAGTAGCCTGTTTAATGTAAGTTTAGGTTGTGTATTTAAGAATATACAATGTGTTGCATCGTATAATAAAAAGATATGAAAACATACATGAAGTAGGAAATTCGTATGAAAAAATAATGTTAATAATAATAAATATTTTAATTTTAACGTCGTCACAGGTCACATGACCTTACAGGTCGTCAGTTGGCCACTTACGTTGTATGGAATAAAGTAGATCAGGCAACAGAACAGTGTGAGGAGAGTTTGTATGTGAAGCTGGAGTTCGATTCCTACTAAAGTTACCTTTCTCTGCGCCAAGCTAGCAAAAGCTTAAGAAAAGCGGAAGAACATTCCGGTACAAACTTGCAGACATATAGAAAGCACGACTAGAAAGTCCGCTAAAATTACCACATGGTGGTCAAAGCTGGGCTAAGAATGGCTTGATTTTGGTAATAAATATAGTATCGTTCATTTTAGGCTTAGGTATTCATTCGATCAGGGTGTAACTTGTCAAAAATATTTTTGTAGTTTTCGGCTAACTTGCACTTAAAATTTCTAGCCGAATTGGAAAAGTTGTATCCGAATCAGAAAAGTTGTTTTTAAGTTTACAAGAATTTTTGGTCAGAAACAACCAACCCCACACAATGGTATTTAATTATTTTTATACTTTGACTTGATTTTTCGATGCCGGTGCATATACTAAGCAAGCTACTGCCTTCAAGATATGCAGCCTTAAAATTAAATTCCTCCTCTCTGGCCCATTTATTGATATGTTCATCAAATGGGTCACATTGCTGACATGGAGTCCATTACGAATACTTGTTGTTATGTTCATTTTACTAAATCTTTTATCGCAATCTACAGTATGCATTGGAATTAACGATTCAAATTCACGTATTATAAACACAGCAGTGAACTCGCATAGTAAATTTTCTTTAGCTGCACAATACGTTTCTGCAGCAAGTTACTTGGAATTACACTCAACTGGGATTGGACGAGAGGTACCCTTTCTATACGTCTGCGCGTTCTGTCACCTTGACTTGACTGTGCAATGTTTCTGGGCATTTTGGCCGCAAATAATTAGATCGGTGTTCCCATTAAGGATACGTTTCACATCCGATGTGGAAGGCCGCATGATGACTCTTCCCCTGACCGTACTGTTCCATTCATTTGGGCGATCTCGTCATCGCCACCTTTCTAACTTTATTTGGAGCTTTTTGGTGAATTTGTCAGGAATTTTGGCTAACGTCGCCTTTCGGCGAAAAGGCTAGCGACGTGTAAAATCCCTGTATTCGATTACTTTTGCCTACCGTGTATTCATATTCATTAACTATTTGTTAACTGCAATTCATTCATTATTAATTATAATGACATTCTTTATTTTAACACTCACTAACCGTAATACACTTTCGTCCACTTTAGGCCTAGGTGTTCGAACACTTTTGCCTGCACCGTGTATTTATCTTGATTAACCATTTGTTTGCTTTAATTCATTTATTATTAATTATAATGACACTCTTTATCCGAACTTTCCACGTCCTCTTCTGAAATGTTTGAACTTATTTTGGGAGATAGGGAAAACCTTTGTTGTGTGTGTGTATTCTGAAAACAATGTACAGTACGCTCGCGTTTTTACGGTAATTTGCACTTCAATTTACGAACTAATGCGTTGTGATCCTGAAAAGTAATCAATAGAAATAATGATAATTTGCTCTCCCGAATCTCGATTTTACGAACTTTTTTTTTTGCTTTTTTGCTCCAGGTCAGCACTGGTTCGTAAAATCGGTGCTGTACTTTATGTAATGGTATTTTAGCTTTCTTCTCGCTTGCATTTATTCTTTTTTCAATCTAACCTTCAGATGCATGCATTAAGAGAATTTCGTTCTATCATCATAAATTTAACGATTGACTATTGGTTAACTGCTAACGTCTATTTGCTTAACTATTTACACTTGTTTGACCGTGTAAGACCGTGTTCTAGCTTAATATAGGTGTTACGTCGATCTCGAATATTTCAAAACTTTCATACGGTGTGGTTAGTATTAGGCCTGTGGTTGACAGAATTACAAGTACAATAACGATTATTTTCGTATGTTACATATGTTTGATTTCGAATCTCGGATCTTAGTATTTGGTGATATTTGTTGTGTATGCGGTCTGTCTGTCACTTGTGTTAGGAATTTCTATATGCACAATTAGGACTTAAATTGGGCGGGAACCAAACGGAGCCCGGCTCCGTTACTTATTTATTTTTGGCGATTATTTAAATATTAGCAGGAGCCCCTCCAGGGTCATGAATTGCCAAAAAAGGTCATGAATGTCTTGAAAAAGTAATAAATTTGTGATTAAGAGCATGAATTTTGTTGTCCAGAAAAATGGACATAAACAATTGATATGATTTATCGATTCTTTTGCAGCCATTCGATTTTTTAATCGATTTATCATAATATTAGGGCTCCTGCACTTTTTTTTTGTTAGAAATTAAGCCCTGTCTATAATACTTTGTTAGTTTTATTAATCAGAGTCAGGTCTGGTCAATTGCGTATGTCTTGTCAGTTATTATTGCTCTATTCCAGTACAGCTTATGAGTTTCATATTCGTATTCGTTCTCTAAAATATTTTCTGGTCCATATTTGTATATTTGTAATAGAGTACTTTAGTCATCGTAAACCAGTTCTCAGGACTAACTTTTGGTGTATTATTTTCAGCACCTGACCCCATCTATGTCTGCAATCTATTTGCATTAATACTTTACAGTCTGATGTTCCATTCTGAGTTGTTTGAGCGGTATTGCCGGCGTTTATCATTGTCCACGTTTTTCTCCAGGAAGTATTTTATGTAATTTGTTATTCAAATAACGATTTTACATATATGCTTTCAAATATTTCAAATCATCATCATCATTGTCATCATCATCATCATTGTCATCATCATCATCATCTTTATACACCAATGTTCTCCATAGAAAAGGAAATGCTGAACATACACTTAGTTTCCAGTTAATGGTTCGCAGTCCAAGTTCACATCCAAAGACTAGATGAATGTCCGCACACCTTATCAATATGAAGCATTATTCTTATCATTGTTATTTATTATTATCATCATCATCATCATCATTACTACAATGGTGTCAATGCTAAAGATCGACATGGGCTGTTAGGAATGAAACAAGCGTCGATAACAATTTTTTAACCTTCAAATGCAAAACAATGAAAACGGACTTCCTCACAATGACGGTGGTTACGTAAGATATGGGTTACGAGGGTAAGACAATAGGAGCTATGTAAATATAGTCATGCATGGGCGACAAACACTCGTTGTGCTATTTGCCCAAGGTACATGTCCATTACATAACATGTCCATAGGGGGCAATTGACAGGCGTTGGTTTATAGTCAAGTGAAGAGGAATAGCTCACGGACTATAAAAATAATGCACGGTCAAACAAGTGTAAATAGTTAAGCAAATAGACGTTAGCAGTTAACCAATAGTCAATCGTTAAATTTATGATGATAGAACAAAATTCTCTTAATGCATGCATCTGAAGGTTAGATTGAAAAAAGAATAGACGCAAGCGAGAAGAAAGCTAAAATACCATTCCATAAAGTAAGCACCATTCTAAGCGAACGCATTATCACTGCATCACCTCAGGGCCGTTACAACAGGTAGTTGATATAAGCAATAATTTTTGGAATCATATTAAGGCACTGGCGTATGCAGGTGGTGTTGATGATGGTTGTAGCCCCATTGCGATGAAATTTTATATACGTACATATAAATATATGAAGTTGTAGCTCTGTAAACCACCATTGAGACTGTAACCCCCCTTATGAATTTTCTATGTACGCCTATGCATGAAGGTAATGTATTTTTTGACTTGTTGATTATGAACTTATTTCTAAACATATGTGATAACATATTTAGCACATATGGGTCATTCCATGTCGAGTGATATCATTTTGAATAAGGTTTGATGCTTTTTCAATTTTTTAAAAATTTTCTAGAATTGTTAAGTGGTCTAAACTTAGTTTAAATCTAAAATTTGAATTTTTTTATATCTCATCCTGTTTTTGAATTACGGTGGTTTGAAATTGCCAAAAATGGGAAATTTTGGCATTACCTGACTGTGCATTTAAACCTAAAAATCTCGTCCCAGAATTGAGATATATCAAAAACAAAAATACCATTCTTTTCATAATTTCATAAACTTTAATATAATATGCCACACGAGGGATTGCTTTTAAATTTTGAAATTAATTTAAAAATTCCAAAAATTAAAGTTCTTGAAAAAATTAATATGAAAAGATAATCAAAAAAATTACATGACTTACTCCATATTTCTAAAATCTCCTCAAAATTTCAGCTTGGGATTTCAATGGGATCATAGTTTTTAAAAATGTTTTATGGGTACATCCCCTCATAAGCGTAGCCAGGGGGCGGGTTGTAATCCTCCCATTGCAACGAAATTTTATATATTTAACATAGAAATATATGAGTTGTAGCTCTGTAACCTCCCCCACATTGAGCCTATAACCACCTCATGAACTTTCTGCGTACGCCTATGTATCCATGCCCATTATGTTATGTTTGGAGTAAAATCCCTACATTTAGGGATAATATCCCAAATGAATCCCTATAAAAGGGATTTTTCGCATATTTAAAAAATGTAAAAAAGTCCATTTTGAAGAGAATTATTTGGGATATTATCCCTAAATGTAGAGATTTTACCCCAAAAAGCATAACAGGGCATAGATGCACCAATAAAATATTTTTAAAATTATAATCCCATTGCAAAGCTCAAATTTTGCAGAGAGCTTTTAGAAATATGGAGTAGGCCATGTAAATTTTTTGATTTTTTTAAAATATTTTTTAATCTTTTTTTAATTCTTGAAATTTTAAATTAATTTTAAAATTCAAAAGTAACCCCTCACATGGCATATCATATTACAGTTCATGAAATTCTGAAAAAAATGGTATTTTTATTTTTGAAATATTTCAATTCTGGGACAAGATTTGTAGGTTTAACTGCAGTCAGATAAGGCCAAAATTCTCCATTTTCGGCAATTTCGAATGATCACAACTAAAGAACGAAATGCGAGGGAAAAAACACAATACAAACTAAGATATAGGATTTTCTCTTATCCTAGTTTTAGTGTACTAAAAATGAAAGCGATAGAAAACAGCAAGGTAAAAGTCGTTGGACTACTTGAAAAGTAAAAAATAATAAATAATTTTAGTGAAATAATTTTAGAAATAAATAATACAATTGTATGATTTTAGAAATTAATAATCTTAGAAAGAATGAATAATTTTAGAAAGAATGAATAATTTTACGAATAATCTTAGAAAGAATGAATTAAAATTATTTTTAAAATTATTCACATATCGAATTACTGTTTTTTTTTTAATAATACTAAATAAAATGTCCTAACCAAGTCTAGGCGCAATGCAAGACAAAGATACGATGCGTCATAGGGAAATAAACCTAGGCACCAGAAACCGAACAGCAAAGAAAGAATTTTTTAAAAACCTAAGTCTGGATTGCCAAGCTAATGTTTTTGCCTAGGGGATGCGAGTATCCGTCATATTTAGGTTTAGGGAGATGTGGTATTGTATGCTGGAGGATGGGGAGGTTGCCACCAAAGGCGGTGCTGTAATCCTAGTAGGGAGGTGTGGCGACAGAAAAGTGCGGGACCGAATGTCGAATAGGGCGTGATTGCGTCAATTAGAATGCAAATAATGTCTTCTAAGCATTGAGTAATGTAATGCGTCGTTATGTAATGATCAAAATGCGCCAAATATATGAAAATAATTTACCTTTATTTAACAAATTAGTGTCAGGTCGGATCGTCTTTGGCCCTAATGTACTTGGTTGTCCCTTTGAGGATACTTTATACCTAATTTGCGTAAGTGGCTGAAGCGGTATGCTTCCATTTCACTGGTTCTGCCACTGCCAGTCTTTATTTGGAGTTGCAGAACGATTTTTCAAATTCCAGTGCACTGCTCCAATTCGTCTTAAGGGCTTTATATTGGATTTAAATCAGGACTAGGAGTCCGGTTTCAGCTCTGGTGGCGTGCGGACGTCTTTTCGCTTAGGTCCGGGTCTGGCGGGCCTTGGTTCCTGCTCCGCCTTCGGAGGGGCTTGCCTTCGTCGGAGTGTATGGAACATTGACCAGATGAGGGTGGATTGATGTTTCTGGCCGCTGTTCTCGGACTTGGCTCCGCTCTTCCTCGCGGACCAGTAACCGTAACCTGTAACTGACCAGTAACCGGACCGTAATAACTAGAAATTATGGGGTTAAGTGGCTTTAAAAAGGTAAAGGGATTCGACGCTTAGGAGAACAATATCATTTGTTATCCAATGGGGGCTTGATCTCCACCCTTTTTTACGCCACTGAACACGGAAGCATAGCCACTGGATGTCTCGCCACTTTTGAACGTATAGGGAATTCATCACACAAAATAAATTACAAATTAGATTAAACATACGAAAGTTTAAATGAGATTTACTGCTGCTGTTATAAAACTATTTATTACTTGTTAGATATTTTGTCAAATTTTAGTAATAAGGTTAGATATGCACTAGACTATATGGGGAACCCGCGGTCCTATGGCCACATGCGGCTTTCGAGGCCCTTAAGTGCGGCCTTCTTCTGACCGAATCAAAATTTTGCAGAAAAATCCTTGTATTTTTATTAATATCATGCTGTTTGTCTTTTCTTATTTGTATTATAATCTTAAAATCTACCTAAGTAAAGTATAAAAGAGTAGAACAAAATTTGATCAAATAATCTTCCTCGATTGACTGGCACAACCAAAATACATGCGGCCTTCGCACATTACAGCTAACTTAATGCGGCCTTCGTACATTACAGCTAACTTAATTCGGCCTTCTAACATCAACAGCTAAGTAAATGCAGTTAATGCAATCATGTTTCCAACATGGAAAGGTCCCCCATCCCTGTACTAGACGTTCATTGAATTGCGACGGATTTCGCAATACAGTAATTTCTTGGCTATTCTGCACTCATAGCACGTATTGTTTATTATTTTTGTTCAATTGTTTATTTTCAGGATTCTTTTTTAGACAACTTCTCACGCTCCTTCACATTAATGATTGATGTAAATATGCCATGTGCACATCAATGGCATTGGTCAAAATAACACTGAATGATCCAGTAAAATCTCTCTTAACGTACACCTCTCAGATACCGTGACCCCATTTTTACGGTCAAATAAAAATTCCCCCGCCAAGGAATTCCTTCAAAATAATACCCTCTTTTATGGGCAGTTTTTTTTTGTGGGTTTTTACTATTAGAGGGGGTTTTACTCATATTGTAAATCAATGATTTGTTAGACGGTAGCGGTAATATATATATATTTTTTTTTACAATAATTCCTGTCACCCACGTATAGATCAAATCTCTAGTTTGAGCTATAAGCTATACGTGGGTGGCAGAAATTATTGTATAATAAATTCCCCCACGAAAAACTCACAAAAATCTCGTCCTGGAGGCTTTTCTGTGTTGACCATATTTGGCAATTGTGTTATCCCTGCGGAGGGTAATAATATCTTACAGCGGTAATAATATTTTTTCCAGTCAATAATTTTCATAATCTTAATGTACGCAGTAGGGGAATAATAATTAATGTAACTAATTAGTAGGATATACCCACTTAAACCCCTATGGGGTCGGCTTTATGCTCTTTCATTCTTCTTTTACACGATCTTGTATCCAAGTCTTCTTCTTTACTCCATCCATACTCTCCAGATCTTCCGCAATTTTAACCTTCCATCTCAGCTGTGTTCTTGTTACAAATATTTTGAGCGTTTAACAACTTCGTGAAAATTAACATTTTGGGATTTAACAATTTTAACAATTTAGTAATTTATGGCATAAAGATACGGTGATTGTGTAGAACATATTTTCAAGAGATATAAAATTTGCGCTGTGAATTTACGTTTCGAACAGTACCCTGTTAAGGGTCAAACAAATGGGCAGACTTTGATTCTATTAAATTGTTTCTTTAAAAACAGTTAAACAATTGGTTATTACACAACAATTATAACAGCAAAATTCAAGCAATAATATAATACGTTGTTTATTAAAGTTTAATAAACTCAAATATGAATATTGCGCGCACATATGTTTTCTATACAGACTTGATTTCCATAAACATTTGAAATTTCAAATTCCAAAACGGATTCAGCGAGCAATCGGATACAGCGACCACTTCCATACAGTCCCAATCTACACGTTGTGTACGGGTCCTACCAGGGGCGGATACAGACTTTCATTTTGAGGGGTTCAAGGACAGAATTTGCCATGGTCTTGGAATAACACCCTTCATTTTTCATAAAAGTTGGAATTTTTTACAGTGAAAAAATATATTTTCGGGGTGAGTCATGACCCCTGTGACCCCACCCTTATGTCCGTGCTTGGGTCCTACTGTATTGGACAAAGGTGCAAATCGGAAAACCTTCTCTCAGTTTTAACAAAAGAGATTGAACACAATTTTAACCCCATGAAAGTGTATTTACTGGGTACACAAGTGTACGCAGTCAATTTTTGTCAATCATTGTTTTCAATTTTTTTTCTTTTTCTATTTTTTTTTTTTCAATTTTTCTATTTTTCTACACTCATTATTTTTCTAGGTTTTGTGTTTTTTCTTTTTTCGTCTTTGTGTTTCTTCTTTTTTTTCCTTTTATTTCTCTGATTACTGAAATATTTCCCCACGTATAATTCTTTAGATCATGTTTTTATCGTATTTATAAATAGAATATGATATTTCCCTGTAGATTAGTGTTAATTTCAGGTGGTTTTTTATGCATTTACATATATTCGGTCTTAACTAGGTTCTCCCGTCGGTTCATTCGTTGCTTTTGCATAATCTATAACGAAATGGAGGTATAGATTATCAACAAAACCTACCACCTTCTATACCGAACAAGACGTGTTTCACAATTTGACGATTTCCACTTTTTCTTCTTTTGATGATTTCATGTTGCACTTTGTGCATTTACAAGTCTCCCCCTGAACTCGAGGTTGTATACACCTCACTTAGTATAACATTAGTATAACACTCAATAACGAGGTAAGATACATTTTTTCTCACAGGTTTGAGTCGAATAAGAGTAACATCGACATCAGTCTCTGGGGGTTTTACCCAATCAGCTGGGTTACCTTATTATAGACCGTATTTTGGAGCCGAAAACGTGATTCTTACACGTTTTCGAAGAGTTCTATATCGTTCAGGGCTGAAATCGTTGATAACTGAGTATAATTCGAAATGATGGTTCAAATTTAGCAGCCAATTAGAGCGTTGATGACGAACTTATTTAAAAAACGTGATGAAGCTGTGGGCGTAGATTTCGTAAACTTAGTAAAAAAAATTTTTTTTTGACGAATGAATTCCATAAATTTATTTTTAAAAGACGAATAAAACATAATGTTATTTTGGAAAATGAATAGAAAAAAAAATCAACGTCTTTTAAAAAAATCTGAGTAGTGGAAAATTTACTTAACTATAAACTAAGATAAAATTAAAAAAAAAATTTTTCAAGATTAAAATCAGAAATAAACCTTCGGATGGGAATATAATGATGAAATAAGACACGAATCAATATTTTTAAAACAAGGCTTTCTTTGTTTATTGAGATCACGTAACACAGGAATACATATTATAAAGAGGGATAAAGATTTCACGTTGCAAGCATGAAATTTTTTAGTGGGAAAGCGCATTTAACGTTTCTCCATCTGCTGAATAAACCTGATGTTTTCAGAAACATAATACACATTATTAATTCGATCACTATTTTATACATTGAAAAAATACTAAACAAAAACGAGATTTTACAAACGGTTTTTCACATAGTAAATAAATTGTATAAATCTACAAAGTGCATGGCATGCATTATTTTCGTGACAAAATACGATTTTCTACCAATTAGGTGAAGCTGATGTTTTCGTAAATGTAAAACATGTTATTTATGTGCACATCTTTTTTCCCCAGTTGAATAAGTGGTGATCAGGTTCAAGATTTTACGTGTGCTTTTGCACACACGCATAGGAAAGAAACCTTTTAAGTATATAAAACGAGATTTTCGCTTAAAGTTTTCCCACACCGAAAATATATCTTATATACTTTAAAAACAGATTTGAAATTATAGGAATGGTAATGATATAACTTTCTCGCTAAAACTCATCTCCCGAAGTTTTAGAATTATATATATCAACATTTTCAGGAGAGGGCAGGCTTTCATACATAGATTCTCTCTCTCCATTAGAACTCTTTCCAAGATATCAATATTACGCAATATTACGTATGTTGCGTAATATTGATATTACGTAATGTTGCGTAATATCAATATTACGCAACATACTTTCGGATACAAAACTATTCAGATACATATCGCTTCCTTACAGCGGTTATTAATAACACTAGAAAAAATTACGAGCTAAGTAAGTTAGAGACATTAATATTCAGTAATTCCCGATAAAACAAAATTTCGGGAATTTTATCATAACCACTCTCCTCTTCATATAAATCGAACTTGAAATAAACAGCCTCTTCCATTTGGGAAGAAAATACCTTGTTGAAAACACCTTGTGGAAAACAGAATTAACCTCTTTATCCATCCCGGAGTGGTATAAATTCTCCTGTTTTGACTGATTCATAGATTTTTCAATTTTATGGTGAACAGATATAAAGGAAATAACTTAGATTCTAAAATACAACGGGCAACTTCATCTTTTGGCTTTAACAATTTCTTCCATTGGGGGGGATTTAGGGTTATTTTCTCATTAACTTCGCTCTCGTTTAGGAATTTCGAGCGAGAAAACTTTATATGGTCCACAGAACTTTGAACGGTAAGGCTACCTTTGAAATGACTGATGAAGTTACTGGGGTCTTATCCGTGTAGATATTAAAATAACTCTTGTCCTTGCGCCATAGTAAATACTACCAACCAACATGTGGGTCACTAATTTAACTTGTTTTCATTTTGAGTTGTTAATGCGCATTGTAGAGATTTGGCATTATGATGAATTTAATATCGAGCGTTTTATATAATTTCTCTGTTAATTTATGATACTGGGGTCTTGCCCCTGAGGGTATCAGAATTGCCTTTGCCCTTACTCTCTAAAATATAATCATCTACCAAACTAATATATTGGGTCGCTATTTTAACTTACATTATAATATTGATTTATGTCGAATGCGCATGTAGCGACTTGGCATTGTTGTGAATATATGTTAATCATTTGTTTAATTTCTCGTCAATTTGAATTACTGGGGTATTATCCCTCCAAATACCAGAATGACACTTGTTCTTGCGCCAATAAAAAGCACTACTAACTAACCAATTTATAGGTTATAACTCACTAATTTACCTTGTATTATTATTTTGATTCGTACATGATGCGCAGGTAGTGACTTGGTATTATGATGAATACAATATCATACGCTTCATGTAATTTATTAATCTGAGTTACTGGGGTTCCTTCCCCATAGGCATCAGACTATCGCCCTTAAACGTTACTGGCTAGATACACTTAAATCGAGTTTGGGATTTGATTTCACTGTCAAATTTTTATTAACTTCATCTACCATTGTTCTAAAATTTTTAACCTACCTACATTTTAATAATTAACCTAAATTATTTATAACCTAACTTTTACCATAAAATTTAATTTTAGCTTTCTCGAATTAGTTTACTACGTTTAGTATTTGTTTCCCAATATTACTGATTATTAGTAGTTTACCGGGTTTGGGACTTCAGAACAGTTTAGTATGGACATACTGTTTTTTAGCTTATAAACATTTGCAATTTGCTTCATGTCCATTTTCTTATATATAATTAAATTTTATAGGTTACAACTATTTTCTCGGCTGGTGTTCACCGTTTCCATGTGTGCGTGTGTGTGCGTGTGTGTGTGTGTGTGTATTTATGTGTATATATATTTCTTTCTACTATAATTGGAATAGTCATTTTGGTTTATTACTGAACCCTTCTTTCGATATTTTTTCTACTACTTATCTGTTTATTATAACTTACTAATTTCCTATATGAACACTGCATATGGGATAATTAGTCCTTATTGTTTCAATTATACATATTTTGTATTATATTATACTGGACATAGATAGGGTTTTATGTATAGTTACCAATTCAAATGTTACTTTTGTGTTTTTAACTTGTGATTATCTAGTTCTATATGATGTTCCATTACCTAATGCAACTTTAATGATTTCTAATGAACTTTTCAGTTAACGACTATTTCCTGGGTCTCGCATGGCCCACATACTCATACTGTTATCTGAATTCTTATCAACTGATATATATTTAAATAACAACTGATATATTTAAATAATATCAACACAATTGTATAGATTTTCTTTTCTTATTTTCGTACACATATACCCGTTTCTTTTCTTACTGTGTTTCTATTATATTTTCCTTCTTCTTTTTATACCTCGATATCTTTTGATGTCGACTACTGATACGATTCACGCTGATTTAGACTTCTTGAATTCAAACCTTACCATCCACAAAGCTAATCTAAATATTTTATTTTTCAACGCCCAAAGTCTTCTTCCAAAGGTTGATCTTCTGGAATTACTGATGGCTGGATTGTGTCCTGTGGTCCTCTTAATCTGTATTTCGGAGACTTGGCTTACATTTGACTATAATTTTAATCTGGTTGACTACGATCACTATTTTAAACATAGAAGAACTTGTGCTCAAGGCTTGGGTGTTTCAATCTTTGTACATGGTCAACAATGATCTTACAGAACCAGGCCCAAACCTTGAGGTTCCAGCTATTGAAAATCACTTACATATTATGGTTTCTCTTTACAGACCTCCAGTCAGTGATTATTTAATTTGTATTGCATATCTGCAGAGGCTCTTTCAATATACTGCACACCATGGGAAAATTATTGTTTCTTCATTGTGATTTCAATATAGATTTATTCAATAATGATTTAAGGACCCAGACACTCCTTGACACAATTTATGCCTTTGGATTTCATAATACTATTGACATACCAACTAGAATGACATCAACCTCCCAAACAATTCTTGACTTGTCCATATCTAATTCCCTAGATTGTCAATCATTTGTCTTGAATTCAAGTTTAGGCGATCACCTACCAATTTTTGCCTCGTTTGGAATTAGTTATCCTCCCCACGGATTCCTCAAGTCTTCAGTACGGGTTGAAGGGCACTAGACGTATTCAAAATTTTCGTCATAAACTATCTCAAAATGATTGAGAAGGAATTTATTTAGTTGACAAACAACAATGTTTTCACATTTCGATGATGCATATTGTCAAATATATTACAATTGCTTCCCATTGGTAATTTCTCAAAATAACAAAACCCCATTACAAGCCTTGGGTGACTAACAAGATTTTCTTAACCTAATTAGGAAAACGAACAGATTGTTTTCTAAATTTCTCCGCATCAAACGATCTGATAATTATGATCGCTTTACATTAATGAGAAATAGAGATAATACTGAGATAAGAAGAGCTGAAAAGGATTATTTATTTTCTATTTTCAATCATGCTGACTCATCTGAAACCTGTAAAAATCTTAATAATCTTTTAAAATCAGGTAGAAAATTTAACTCCCTCTACATAAATGTTAATGGCACTAGAATTGAGGGTAACGCCATGGTCGAGGCGTTCAATAAATATTTTTCTGAACTACCAGATAAACTTTTAGCAGATCTTCCTGCTTCCTCTTTGTGACTTCCATCTCTTGGAACTTGCGAACAATCTTTTTTCCTTTACCCTGTTACTCAGACTGAACTTACCACTGTCGCATCTGGGCTAAAGAAAACTAAATCAACAGAATTAGATGAGATCGATACTTCTATTTTTATTTCTACCATGGATTCCATAGTCCCTTACCTAACTTATATAATTAATACCATCTTCGAGTCTGGCATATTTCCCAATCAACTTAAAACTGCTAAGATTACGGCAGTATTCAAATCGGGAAATCAGAATGAATTCTTAAACTATCGGCCCATGGCTAACATTTCTGTCTTCAGTAAACTAATTGAAAAATTGATTTACAAAAGATTAACAAATTATCTGAAAAAATTTAATTTATTAGATCCTGACCAGTATGGATTTCGCGATCATAGGTCTACCGAATTAGCATTATTGACGGCCTTAAATTTCTTACAACCTAAACTTGATCAAAATATTCAAATACTGTGTGTCTTTCTTGACCTTTCCAGAGCTTTTGATGTCACAAATCATAACCTCCTTAGGGAATAACTCAATAGTTTGGGCCTTAGAGGTATTCAATTAGAGCTTATTCATTCATTTTATACCGACAGATATCAAATTGTCCAACATGGACGGTATGCTTCTGAAAAATTAAATATAAACTATGCTGTTCCCCAGGGATCAATTCTTGGCCCTTTTCTTTTCCTGATATTTATTAATGACCCCCATTTGACTACACACGATCTCACAAAAATTTTATATGCTGATAACACTAATTTTTTTTTGAATGTACATCAACTGTTGATTTGGAAACCTCGATTTTACATATAAATTCCAGACTCACAGATATAGGTAATTGGTTTCTATCAAATAGTCTGATACTGAACGTTTCAAAATCGAGATTTGTTCTGTTCACCAGACGTAAAAATATCCCAAATATTTTATCTCAAATTAAAATAAGAAACAAAACTATACCCTATACAGGCACTATTAAATTCCTTAGTGTGTTTTTTAAGGCTGATCTGAAATGGAATAGACAAATTGATTTCGTAGGGGCATTGGAATCATATACAGACCATCATTGATTCTTCCTTTGCGCATCAAACTGATTTTTTATGATGTCCTATTGCTCCCACACATGCAACATTGCATTGCTGTTTGGGGAAGTACATTATTGAATGATAGTGTACGGGAAAATTTAAGAATTTTTAAACTCCAAAACATTTTTATCAGACTTATAAGAAATTCGCAGAATAATACTATTGATGCATATAAACATTATAAGATTCTTCCAATAGATATGCTATATAAATTTCGAATTCTATCTTATATGTTTAATGGAATTAAAATGAATGAATACACAGACATAATATTTATTAATAATTACTTACATAACTATGAAACCAGAAACAGACATGCGTTATTGCCTCCAAACCATAAAACAAATCTACTTAAAATGAATATAAACTTTGTTAAGGTATTATTACCCTCCGCAGGGATAACACAATTGCCAAATATGGTCAACACAAGAAAGCCTCCGGGGCGAGATTTTTGTGAGTTTTCGTGGGGGAATTTATTATACAATAATTTTTGCCACCCACGTATTAATTACAGCTCAAACTAGAGCTTATGTAATTTTGGAGAAAAAGAGACGCTTTCCCCATCCTGGATTCGAACCAGGGTCCCTCCGTTTAGCCCGGAGTGTCTTGGACCGCTAGACGAATGAGGACAGGAAACAACGCTCTCTTTCTCCGTATGTAAAGGTGTTAAGGTATTATTACCCTCCTCAGGTATTACCCTCCCCACGAAAACTCAAATTCTCGCCCCGGAGGGCTTCTTGGTTGACATAAATTGGAATTGTTGTATTTGCGAAGGGTAATAATACTAGGGGTAACAAGGCAACTAAAACTTTTGCTAACCTCATCTACGATGAGGACGGCGTCTCCCTTTCTCCTAAATGGAAACAGCTCTAGTTTGAGCATGTGGCTACTTGAGTGTCGAAAATTATTGAGTAAAAATAAATTCCCTCACAAAAACTCGCCCCGGAGGCTTTATGTGTTGACAATTATTTGGCAATTGTGTTATCCCTGAGAAGAGCAGGGTGAAAATTTACGGGGGGGATGGGGGGATTTCCCCGGCTCGTGAAAATTTATCCCCGGCAAAAATTTTTAATTAACTTCCCTGCCAGGGATGATTATTCCCCACCCAATGACATTAGAAAAAAAAACCGGTGTTCACATTCTTTCTTTCATTTTTCCCCCCACAATACTTTTTGGATTCTTAAAGTGTTTTGGTGATTTTTGAGTGATATCACTGGTCCTGGTGAAGGCAGGATGGGTGGAGGAGAGGGAAGTTGGGAAAGAGCTAGATAGGGCCCATTTGGAAATAGGCAGGAGGGCTAAAAAAATAACGGCAGCTATTCCCTAAGGGAATAGCTGCCGAAAATGATCAGGGAAAATCAGATGTCGCTTCGATATTCAAAGGAGCGGCTAATTGTTGGCGGGCTGAGTATAGGGCGGTTGCAGACATCTTGTCTGAGAAAGACACTTGTGAACCCTATCTTTGGAATATAACCTGATCGTTTCCGAAAGCAATAAACCAATTTCGGAAGAGCGATTGACAGACGGTGAATTTTAGCATTCCATTTTGAAAGTCGGACATTGGAAGAAGAAGGCCAAAACGAAGAGGAGTGAGAGAAAGTGAGTCCGGTGACGGAAGTACCACCCAATGTAAAACAGCGCACTTTGACTTCTGTTGAGCAAAATAAAGTAAGCTGACGTTTCTTTTCAAATTATCATTTAAAATCACTATGCAAATTGAATATCGATATTATAATGGTATAACGTTTTTCCGTCGTAACAGCAAGACTTTAACAGCTACATTTTAAACAGTAATTATTGCGAGGAATTAAATAGTGGGTTTTTATGAGGCCTTTTATAATCAAAAGAATGAGCCTAAAATATTTTTCGGGTGAGTGAGTAATGGGAGGAAGGGATGTAGTAAGCAAATGGTATAGAAATACCGATAATTATTACAAATTGTGACATGCTTACTTTAACTTAAATATGTGGATTATATATGTGGATTCAGGGGCTTAGCTATACCATATAGTAAAGTAGGCAAAGCCAAAGCCTAGGGGGCCCTTTTTGATCGAGGCCCATTGACATAGCAAACGGAGGGGGTGCAAAAAGCTTGAAAGAACTTCTTAATAGTTTTGTACATGGTATAAGGGTAGGCTGTGCTCCCACCCTCTATGATTTAAATTTACATTACACGATGGTACAAATAAAACTTCTCAATTTGATGTTCGGAAATATTTTAGGTTTGCCAGTTTGGGGCGCCATTGTTTTCTTCATTGTTTGCCATTGTTTGCTTCATTGTTTTGTCGACTTTAAATTTTCAGACCGAATGTCAATCACCAATGACTCATGACTACATAGTACAGCGCGTCCACTGTCTTTAAAACACCAATGGTTTTAGTGTTAGTTTTGGAAAATACAACATCGTAATTCGTATTTCATAACAAGTTCAAGATAGATTCTAAATTTGAAAATAAATTATAATGTAGAATTAAAAAACAATATGACGAGTTAGCTTCAGATTTTTTGTTTGATAATAGCGATCAATTTTTTAAAATCAGTGTTTTTTACTATGTTTTAGGCAAAATTATAATTCAAATTAAAAATCGCTTTGAAAGCATGAAATTAGTAAACAAAATTTTGTAATATTAGAACAGAAAAAATAATAAACATGTCAAATGCTAAATTGCTAAGTGAGTATGAAAATCTCATAAAAGAGTATTCATTTGTATTCTTTCCGCAACTGTCCATCCGATGCTGTAATTTAATCACGCTTGTCAAACAGGATTTAATGGCAGACATGTCTATTAGATAATTTTTTTGTTTGCTAATTACAAAATGTAATGGTCTGCTTGTAGAAAGTGACTTTATGGAAATTTTTACTTTATGCTATTTTTTACCCTACGCGTGTCAGCTGCCTCTGCCGAAATATCATTTAGTAAATTACGAATAATAAAAGATTACAAAAGAAATACTATTGGTCAAAGTAAAATGTGCATTATTGGCTATTGAGACTAATACATGTCAGTAAAATGGTCTTGTTACAAATAAATTTGACACCCACGTATTAGTAGCTCAAACTAGAGCTATTTTTGTTTATGAGAAAAAGAGACGCCGTCCTCATCCCGGATTCGAACCAGGGTATCCGAACCCGGGATGAGGACGGTGTCTCTTTTTCTCCTAAACAAAAATAGCTCTAGTTTGAGCTACTAATACGTGGGTGTCAAATTTATTTGTAATAAAAAATCCCCCACGAAAAACTCACAAAAATCTCGCCCCGATGGCTTTGTGTGTTGACCAATATTTGGCAATTGTGTTATCCCTGTGAAGGAATAATATCTTATAACTTAATATACAAAGAAAAAAGCAATTGTTCTTGTTCTCATTCGTCTAGTAGGTCAAGGCACCGCGGGGGTCCTGGTTCGAATCCGGGGTGAGGACGATGTCTCTTTTTCTCATAAACAAAAATAGCTCTAGTTTGAACTACTAATACGTGGGTGTCAAATTTTTTTGTTTGCTTGGATTTTTTATGGCGCAAGGGCATCTGGGCTATACTGCGCCAAATTTATTTGTAATAAAAAATTCCCCACATAATACTCACAAAAATCTGGCCCCGATGGCTTTGTGTGTTGGCCAGTGTTTGGCAATTGTGTTATCCCTGTGAAGGGTAATAATATCTTACAAAATGGTTTTGAAAGATATTTTCAATAATTTCGCAAAAATAAAGGAGCAAAAAGCAAGGTTTTTTTACATTTATTCGTTTTAAAGTTTCGATGTATTTTAGTAATAGTATTATAATTTTTGTCAAATTGAATGTAATGAACTGTAGTATACAGTGAAAATCGTTTATAACGACGCTGGTTATAACGACCAACCGCATATAATGATGGAATTTTTACAAGAAGTTTGGTTTGCTATTCTACTCCATACTAAAT
>QLNU02014176.1:158562450-158576985 GCA_006491805.2 Dysdera silvatica
TTCACAACGGCTGCACATGGTTTAGAAACTTCTAGCTTAGCCTCTTAGGCACAATTTGTGCTCCCCCCACCCTATTCTAAGTGTGTAGCGGCACCATTTGTAGCCAGCCATCCCAATTTTTCTCACACGGACAATTCATTCAAATACTCCATATCCTTCTAAGTTTTTGTGCATCCTCGGGCCGAAATTCCTACCCATTCCATACTTCTCTCTGTTTTCCATTCAATCACCACGCTCAGGTATTTCTACCTTCCTCAATCACGTATTTACATTGTGAAAATCATTTCCTATCGAAAATATTGCCCATGCACTATGTTCTAAACGATCAGTGACGTTGAAAAGGGAGGGGCTCAAGCCCCCCATTGGATATGAAAACACATTATTTTCTTTGAAGCCACTTGAACCCCCCCCCCATGAGTTTATAATTGCTAGGCCACTGTCTGCGACTAGCACATTTATAAAAAAATATTTTTATTAAGAAGTACTGACAAGATGCCGCATCACATTGGTAGGGGGAAATTGGTAGTGCCACGACAGGTGCAAGGCGCTTCGGAGCCGCCGAGGCGCCATGCCCCCCCCCGTGACCCCAGGGTGGCACGCACGGTTGCACGGTGGCGCCGAGTAATCCGACCGGTTCCCAGATTTGGCGCTTTTTTTTTTGGCGTCCTTTTTTCCAATATTTGTTTAACTTTTTTGTTTAATCTAAATTAATTTTTCTTGAAGTTCACGAATGTTAAACTCATGATTACGCGTTGCCTAAAATAAATAAATTTAACACGGAATAAAATCCGCTAGATTAATTTTAAGATTTTGAGACTAAATACATGGCAAAAGCGGCTAAACGTTATTGTCTTATTATGATTTTTAAATAATTACAAGTTTGTAATTAGATAATTTCAATCACATTCAAATTCTTATTTTAAAGTACACCCTATTTTTTTTTTTTACTTCTTCTATATTTGTTTAATGTTAAGTATAGGCGTACCTGGCAGGGTTGGCGGGGCCCGATAGTACGAATGGCCCCATGATCGTGGGAATATTTGGAGCGTTTTCCATCCGATTTGGTATTTGGCGACTTTGGTTTATTCATGATTTATTTTTGAACAAAATTTCTCTTTTCTTTCTTTTTTCTTTTTTTTTTAAAAAACTTTTATAATTTTTTTCTGTTGTCTAAATTTTTTCCTTTTTTCTAAATTTTTTCAAATTTTTTTCCTTTTCCATTTTTTTAAAACTTTTTTCTATTTTTCTACACTCGTTATTTTTCTAAGTTTTGTGTTTTTCCGTTTTCGTCTTTGTGTTTCTTTTTTTTCTTTCATTTCTCTGATTACGGAAATATTTCTCCATGTAAAAATGTTTTCAACCATGTTTTTATATCGTACTTTTAAAATGGGATATGATTTTCCCCCAATAGATTAGTTAATTTTATGTGCTGTTCTATGAATTTTTCTTATATTCGGTCTTGACTGGGTGCAACCCGCAGTAGATTCGTTGCTTTTTCCCGATCTACCATAAAATGGAGGCATGGATTATTTTTAAAGCCTACCTACCACCTTCTATACCGAACAAGACGGGTTTTTCAAATTAACGATTTCCACTTTTTCTTCTTGAACTTGACGTTACACTTTCTGTATTTATAAGTCTTCCCCCCTGAAATCGAAATTGTATGGACCTCGCTTAGTGTAACAACACTCAGTATCGAGGAAAGATACATTTTATTTTTTCGCAGGTTTGCGTTGAGTAAGAGCAGCACCGACATCAATCGCTTGGGGGTGTTACCCAATCAGCTGGGTTATCTTATTATAGAGAGAATTTTGGAGTCGAAAATGTGATGCCAACACTTTTTTTACACGTTTTAAAGCATTCAATATCGTTCAGGGTTGAAATCGTTAATAATTGGGTACAATTCTAAATAATGGTTTGAAATTAGTAGCCAATCTGAGCGTTGATGACGAATTAATATAGAAAACGTGATGAAGCTGTGTGCGAAGATTTTGTAAACTTAGTAAAAAAATTTTTTTTTGAAGAATGAATTCCATAAATTGATTTTTAGAAAACGAGTAAAAAATAGTCTTATTTTGAAAAATGAATAAAAAAAATCCACGTCTCTTTAAAAAAAACTGAGTAGTGGAAAATTTTCTTAACGATAAACTAAGCTGATCAAATTTTTTTAAACAAAATTTTCAAGATTCAAATCAGAAATAAACCTTCGGATGGGAGTATAATGATGAAATAAGACACGAATCAATATTTTTAAAACAAGGCTTTCGTTGTTTATTGAGGTCTTATAACATAGGAAGACATAGTATGCAGGGGATAAAGATTGCACATTCCAAGCACGACATTTTTTTAGTTGGACAGCGCATTTAACGTTTCTCCATCTGTTGAAAAAAAACGATATTTTCAGAAACATAATACACATTATTAATTCGATTGCTATTTTTTTATACATTGAATACATACTTACAAAAACGAGATTTTACAGACGGATTTTCACATAGTAAAGAAATTGTATAAATCTACAAAGTGGATGGCATGGATTATTTTAGTGACAAAAGGTGATTTAATACCAATTGGGTGAAGTTGATATTTTCAGAAATGTAATACATGTTATTTATGCGTACACCTTTTCCCTCCAGTTGAATAAATGGTGATCAGGATCAAGATTTTACGTGTGTTTTCACACACACATGAAGAAAACCTCATAAGTAGATGAAACGATATTTTCACAAAGTTTTCCCACACCGAAAATATATCTTATATACTTTAAAAACAGATCTGAAATAATAGGAATGGTAATGATATAACTTTTCCGCTAAAAATCATCTCTCGAAGATGTAGAATTATATATATCAACAATTTTCGGGAGAGGATGGGGATTCACACATAGATTCTTTCTCCATAAGAACTTTCTCCAAGATACCAATATTAAATAACACACTTTCGGATACAAAACAATTCAGATGCATATCGCTTCCAAATACCGCAGTTATTGATAACACTAGAAAAAATTACAAGATCAGTCAGAGACATTAAAATTTAGCAATTCCCAATAAAACAAAATTTCAGGAATTTTATCATAACCGCCCTCTTCTTCATATAAACTGAACTTGGAATAAACAACCTCTTCCATTTGGGAAGAAAATACCTTGTTGAAAACACCTTGTGGAAAACAGAATTAACCTCTTTATCCATCCCGGAGTGGTATAAATTCTCCTGTTTTGACTGATTCATAGATTTTTCAATTTTATGGTGAACAGATATAAAGGAAATAACTTAGATTCTAAAATACAACGGGCAACTTCATCTTTTGGCTTTAACAATTTCTTCCATTGGGGGGGATTTAGGGTTATTTTCTCATTAACTTCGCTCTCGTTTAGGAATTTCGAGCGAGAAAACTTTATATGATCCGTAGAACTTTGAATTGTGAGGTTGCCTTTAAAATGACTGGATGAAGAGGGAAATGTATCCTCGATGTTTAACCACTGCTTTTCATTGTAGAGAATCTGAAAGAATTGGTCAGGTTTCAGAACAACGCCTTGATGATTTGGGTAGCACCACAGATCGTAAATATCGTATCTTATCACTTTGATTTATGTAGAATACACATATGGCGTCTTGGCATTGTGATGTGCATAATATTAAACCTTTTATGTAATTTCTCATTAATTTGAAGTACTGGGGTCTTATTCCTGTGGATATCAGATTGACTCTTGTCCTTACGCCATAGAAAATACTACCAACCAATGTTGAGTCACTAATTTAACTAATACCTGACTTATCAATCTGATTTGTAAAATATGCATTATGACAACTTGGTATTATGACGAATATAATATTAGATGTTTTATATAATTTCTCGTTAATCTGAGGTACTAGGGTTTTGGCCCTGAGAGTACAAGAATGACCCTTGCTCTTGCTATATAAAAATACATACCGCTATCTAATATATTGGGTCTATTTCAACTTGTATTATGATTTTGATTTTTGTAATAATGCACATGTAGAGACATAATATTGTGTTGAATATATATTGGCGTTTTATATAATTTCTCATTAATTTGAGTTACTGGGGTCTTATCCGTGTAGATATTAAAATAACTCTTGTCCTTGCGCCATAGTAAATACTACCAACCAACATGTGGGTCACTAATTTAACTTGTTTTCATTTTGAGTTGTTAATGCGCATTGTAGAGATTTGGCATTATGATGAATTTAATATCGAGCGTTTTATATAATTTCTCTGTTAATTTATGATACTGGGGTCTTGCCCCTGAGGGTATCAGAATTGCCTTTGCCCTTACTCTCTAAAATATAATCATCTACCAAACTAATATATTGGGTCGCTATTTTAACTTACATTATAATATTGATTTATGTCGAATGCGCATGTAGCGACTTGGCATTGTTGTGAATATATGTTAATCATTTGTTTAATTTCTCGTCAATTTGAATTACTGGGGTATTATCCCTCCAAATACCAGAATGACACTTGTTCTTGCGCCAATAAAAAGCACTACTAACTAACCAATTTATAGGTTATAACTCACTAATTTACCTTGTATTATTATTTTGATTCGTACATGATGCGCAGGTAGTGACTTGGTATTATGATGAATACAATATCATACGCTTCATGTAATTTATTAATCTGAGTTACTGGGGTTCCTTCCCCATAGGCATCAGACTATCGCCCTTAAACGTTACTGGCTAGATACACTTAAATCGAGTTTGGGATTTGATTTCACTGTCAAATTTTTATTAACTTCATCTACCATTGTTCTAAAATTTTTAACCTACCTACATTTTAATAATTAACCTAAATTATTTATAACCTAACTTTTACCATAAAATTTAATTTTAGCTTTCTCGAATTAGTTTACTACGTTTAGTATTTGTTTCCCAATATTACTGATTATTAGTAGTTTACTGGGTTTGGGACTTCAGAACAGTTTAGTATGGACATACTGTTTTTTAGCTTATAAACATTTGCAATTTGCTTCATGTCCATTTTCTTATATATAATTAAATTTTATAGGTTACAACTATTTTCTCGGCTGGTGTTCACCGTTTCCATGTGTGCGTGTGTGTGCGTGTGTGTGTGTGTGTGTATTTATGTGTATATATATTTCTTTCTACTATAATTGGAATAGTCATTTTGGTTTATTACTGAACCCTTCTTTCGATATTTTTTCTACTACTTATCTGTTTATTATAACTTACTAATTTCCTATATGAACACTGCATATGGGATAATTAGTCCTTATTGTTTCAATTATATATATTTTGTATTATATTACACTGGGTATAGATAAGGTTTTATGTATAGTTACCAATTCAACTGTTACTTTTGTGTTTTTAACTTGTTACTATTTAGTTCTTTATGACGTTTCATTACCTACTGCAACTTCAATTATTTCTACTGAACTTTTCAGTTAACGACTATTTCCTGGGTCTCGCATGGCCCACATACTCATACTGTTATCTGAATTCTTATCAACTGATATATATTTAAATAACAACTGATATATTTAAATAATATCAACACAATTGTATAGATTTTCTTTTCTTATTTTCGTACACATATACCCGTTTCTTTTCTTACTGTATTTCTATTATATTTTCTTTGTTCTATTTTTATCTCGATATCATTTGATGTCTACTACTAATACGATTTATGTTGATTTAGACTTCTTGAATTCAAATCTTGCCATTAACCAAGTTAATCTAAATATTTTATCGTTCAACGCCCAAAGTCTTCTTCCAAAGGTTGATCTTCTGGAATTACTGATGGCTGGATTGTGTCCTGTGGTCCTCTTAATCTGTATTTCGGAGACTTGGCTTACATTTGACTATAATTTTAATCTGGTTGACTACGATCACTATTTTAAACATAGAAGAACTTGTGCTCAAGGCTTGGGTGTTTCAATCTTTGTACATGGTCAACAATGATCTTACAGAACCAGGCCCAAACCTTGAGGTTCCAGCTATTGAAAATCACTTACATATTATGGTTTCTCTTTACAGACCTCCAGTCAGTGATTATTTAATTTATATTGTATATCTGGAGAGACTATTTCAATATACTGCTACCATAGGAAAATTATTGTTTCTTTATGGTGATTTAAATATAGATTTATCCAATAATGATTCAAGTACTCAGACACTCCTTGACACAATTTATGCCTTTGGATTTCATAATACTATTGACATACCAACTAGAATGACATCAACCTCCCAAACAATTCTTGACTTGTCCATATCTAATTGCCTAGATCGTCAATCCTTTGTCTTGAATTCAAGTTTAGGCGATCACCTGCAAATTTTTGCCTCGTTTGGAATTAGTTATCCTCCCCACGGATTCCTCAAGTCTTCAGTACGGGTTGAAGGGCACTAGACGTATTCAAAATTTTCGTGATAAACTATCTCAAAATGATTGAGAAGGAATTTATTTAGTTGACAAACAACAATGTTTTCACATTTCGATGATGCATATTGTCAAATATATTACAATTGCTTCCCATTGGTAATTTCTCAAAATAACAAAACCCCATTGCAAGCCCTGGGTGACTAACAAGATTTTCTTAACCTAATTAAGAAAACGAACAGATTGTTTTCTAAATTTCTCCGCATCAAACAATCTGATAATTATGATCGCTTTACATTAATGAGAAATAGAGTAAATACTGAGATAAGAAGAGCTGAAAAGGATTATTTATTTTCTATTTTAAATCATGCTGACTCATCTGAAACCTGTAAAAATCTTAATAATCTTTTAAAACCAGGTAGAAAATTTAATTCCCTCTGCATAAATATTAATGGCACTAGAATTCAGCGTAACGCCATGGTTGAGGCGTTCAATAAATATTTTTCTGAACTACCAGATAAACATTTAGCAGATCTTCCTGCTTCCTCTGTGCGACTTCCATCTCTTGGAACTTGCGAACAATCTTTTTTCCTTTACCCTGTTACTCAGACTGAACTTACCACTGTCGCATCTGGGCTAAAGAAAACTAAATCAACAGAATTAGATGAGATCGATACTTCTATTTTTATTTTCTACCGTGGATCCTGTAGTCCCTTACCTAACTAATACAATTAATACCATCTTCGAATCTGGCATATTTCCCAATCAACTTAAAAGTGCTAAGATTACGGCAGTATGCAAATCGGGAAATCAGAATGAATTCTCAAACTATCGGCCTATAGCTAACATTTCGGTCTTCAGTAAACTAATTGAAAAAGATTTACAAAACATTAACAAATTATCTGAACCATTTTAATTTACTAGATACTGATCAGTATAGATTTCGCGATCATAGGTCTACTGAATCAACATTATTGAAGGCCTTAAATTTCTTACAACTTAATCTTGATCAAAATATTCAAATACTGGGGGTCTTTCTTGACCTTTCCAGAGCTTTTGATGTCACAAATCATAACCTCCTTAGGGAATAACTCAATAGTTTGGGCCTTAGAGGTATTCAATTAGAGCTTATTCATTCATTTTATACCGACAGATATCAAATTGTCCAACATGGACGGTATGCTTCTGAAAAATTAAATATAAACTATGCTGTTCCCCAGGGATCAATTCTTGGCCCTTTTCTTTTCCTGATATTTATTAATGACCCCCATTTGACTACACACGATCTCACGAAAATTTTATATGCTGATAACACTAATTTTTTTTTTTTGAATGTACATCAACTGTTGATTTGGAAACCTCGATTTTACATATAAATTCCAGACTCACAGATATAGGTAATTGGTTTCTATCAAATAGTCTGATACTGAACGTTTCAAAATCGAGATTTGTTCTGTTCACCAGACGTAAAAATATCCCAAATATTTTATCTCAAATTAAAATAAGAAACAAAACTATACCCTATACAGGCACTATTAAATTCCTTAGTGTGTTTTTTAAGGCTGATCTGAAATGGAATAGACAAATTGATTTCGTAGGGGCATTGGAATCATATACAGACCATCATTGATTCTTCCTTTGCGCATCAAACTGATTTTTTATGATGTCCTATTGCTCCCACACATGCAACATTGCATTGCTGTTTGGGGAAGTACATTATTGAATGATAGTGTACGGGAAAATTTAAGAATTTTTAAACTCCAAAACATTTTTATCAGACTTATAAGAAATTCGCAGAATAATACTATTGATGCATATAAACATTATAAGATTCTTCCAATAGATATGCTATATAAATTTCGAATTCTATCTTATATGTTTAATGGAATTAAAATGAATGAATACACAGACATAATATTTATTAATAATTACTTACATAACTATGAAACCAGAAACAGACATGCGTTATTGCCTCCAAACCATAAAACAAATCTACTTAAAATGAATATAAACTTTGTTAAGGTATTATTACCCTCCGCAGGGATAACACAATTGCCAAATATGGTCAACACAAGAAAGCCTCCGGGGCGAGAATTTTGTGAGTTTTCGTGGGGGAAATTTATTATACTATAATTTTTGCCACCCACGTTTTAATTACAGCTCAAACTAGAGCTTGTGTAATTTTGGAGAAAAAGAGACGCTTTCCCCATCCTGGATTCGAACCAGGGTCCCTCCGTTTAGTGTAAAAAACTCACAAAAATCTCGCCCCGGAGGCTTTCTTGTGTTGACCATATTTGGCAATTGTGTTATCCCTGCGGAGGGTAATAATACCTTAACATCTTTACATACGGAGAAAGAGAGCGTTGTTTCCTGTCCTCATTCGTCTAGCGGTCCAAGACACTCCGGGCTAAACGGAGGGACCCTGGTTCGAATCCAGGATGGGGAAAGCGTCTCTTTTTCTCCAAAATTACATAAGCTCTAGTTTGAGCTATAATTAATACGTGGGTGGCAGAAATTATTGTATAATATAAACTTTACTGGTGCACAACTATGGGACAACCTTCGGCCTAAGGTTTCTTCACTAAATAGCATGTATCTTTTAAAGAAAAGAATCAAGATTGATCTATTGCTGGACTGGTAATTACCTTATTTTACTACCACATTTAAATTATGAGTTACTTTTTTTTCTAAGTCTTATGTTTATTTTTATATCTCTTTCAACTTAGTGGTGTTTCATATTGGCTTAGATGGCTTGGTTTGAATTCTAGCTTCTACATATACTTTGATTATATTTTCACCACTTAGCGTTAATTGCCTGCGCTTTCCTTTTCCTTTCTCTCTTCTCCATTTCTTTTATTTTGCCTTTTCTTTTATTGGGGGTGGGGGAGCCAGTTTTATCAGGGTTTTTTAAACCCTTTCCTAGCCCCTTTCTCTTAAGCTCAGCTTTAGAAATACTTATTTTTTAAGCTGTGTTATATTTATTTAAATAGCAGCTTATGATTAATAGACATATATTTTAGTTTATTCACTTTTTGTTGTAATAGTGTTATATTTTGTTATTATTTTATCGCCCATTCTGTTCTCATATATCTCAGCTTTGTAACTGCATTTTTTAAATCCTGTGCTCATAAATAAATTTGTATTGTATTGTACTGAGATAGAAGGCTTGATGCGAGGAGATTGGGTTGAGAATTTGATACCAAGAGAGTTAACGCTTACTGTCTACCTCGAGGAACTGTAGAAAAGTGGTCGGGAAATAAGGGGTAGGGGACTGTTAGACGGAGAGGAGGGATAAATAAGGTAACCCGCATCCATTTCATGTTCAGACGGGGAAAAGAACAAAGATACCGACCAGACATTGGGCGTCAACAAGGAAAACACGCTGGCAACCCTACGATGGAAGCGCCCCCTAGAAAATATTTGGTACAACAAGATTAATTAAACGAAAAATATGCAGCGCCCCTAGGAGAAAAACATCTGCAACGCTCCCTGGTGGATAGGCAGGACCATTAAATAAGAATATAGCATCTATTATAACACCCAATAGAAATATCCCTAGAAACAGGAAAAAAAAAAGAAAGAAAAAAAGTTCCAAACTCTGCCGCTAGGGAAGCTAGGGTCGCTCAGAAGGAGAACACGTGATCTTCATATACATACATACATACATACAAACATCGAACAAGAGAAATATCCCTGGAAACATATTTACAAAAAATTACAAAATTTTCCGCTAGATGAAGCTAGGATGGAGCAGAATCACCGTCTCAGCTGCATAAACCATTTCCCATCATCATCCTGTCACACCCACCCTGTACAACCCTCGTGAAACCCGCACCTCATGCCCATGACCCCATTATATTTTTCTGAAATACATGGGAAATACATCAAAAGCAAACGAAAAAAATGGAATAAAGTGCCTAAATCTCTCGGTTGTATTGTACGCATCAATCCTTCCACCACGATCCGATTGGATAATATAAAAATATATATTAAAAGAAGAGAGAATAAATAAGAAAAATAACTCCTTTACTACACATATAAAGCCAAATAAGGGCTTGTCGACTGTACTTGTAATGGTCCACTGACAAGAGAGCGCGGCTACCAGCTGGAGAGCCCCGAGTTCGAATTCCCGCTTGCTCCAGAGATTTTCTTTTTTTTTCTTCAGTAAGGTAAAGTGTCAGTAGATAAAAGTTACTACAGGTTCCGGGGAGATCCTTGCTTCTCGGAACTTTAGGTATCCATCTCGACAAAAAAAACCCAAACCCTTCGAAGATGAAGAAGGACGCCAAATAAAGAACGCGCCAACTCTTCGTGCAACCCTGAGGACTGCATTGCCACTGCCGTAGAACCCTCCCCTTTCCCCCTCCCTACTACCGTAGCTAGATGTGCTTGCGTGTGCCTGGCAGAAGCGCCTAGATTGTTCGCTCCTAGCCACGGACGTACTCTCCCCTGTGAATTATTTCAGCCGATTTTACGCTCTTTCACGCCACCCCCTAGCTACGGTCCTGCCCCAGATATGGAGATGCATTAATGTACCGTATGTCGGAGCTACTTCAGCCGCTAGGATAACCTAAACCATTATGCTGGGTAAATTTCGTACCCTGATTCTGGCTCGCAACACTGTTCTGAATTCGATTGTTAGCTTTCATGCTATCAATTCCATATTTTAATAGTGTGTATGTTTTAAAATTAAGTTTATAAACCTTTATTTATATTTAGGATAATTTCGTCATAAATTTATACAGTCCACAACTTTAATCGCCAAAATCACATTTTTAAGTAAAATTCACTAAAAACGTCGGCAAAACGAACAATACTCTTACATTTATTTATTTATATAAATCGAACACTACGTAATTCAGTTACCGAATTTAATCAATAATGATAATATATATATTAATTAATTTGATAAACAATATTAATCAACGCCTTTTGGCGTATTAGTGATACCAGCGCCGGTGTTATGGCGTGGTTAGATGGTGAAAAGTTCGAAAGAAAAGGAATTTTTTTTTTTAATTCAGTGGGGCTTGAACCCACGATCTTCCACTTTGACGTTCGTAGCTCAGATGGTAGAGTCTCCGCCCGGCAAGAGGAAGGTAATGGGTTCGGGACCCACCGAACGCAAAAACATTTCTTTTCTTTCGAACGTTTCACCATCTAAATACGCCATATCATCGGCGCCAGTATCACTACGCCAATAAACGTTGATTAATATTGTTGTTTAATACTCTTACGGTTGTTATACTTCCTAGATTATATTTCCATTTTGTTTTGTTTTTTTCTATATTTTTAAATTCATTGTTGTTTCCCGTACGGGGTAACAAATGCCACCGAACAGGAGTGGCTTTTGCTAACCTCATCTACGATGAGGACGGCGTCTCCCTTTCTCCTAAATGGAAACAGCTCTGGTTTGAGCTTGTTTCTACGTGGGTGTCGAAAATTATTGAGTAAAAATAAATTCCTCCATAAAAACTCATAAAAACTCGCCCCGGAGGCTTTATGTGTTGACATTTATTTGGCAATTGTGTAATCCCTGAGAAGAGCAGGGTGAAAATTTACGGGGGGGATGGGGGGATTTCCCCGGCTCGTGAAAATATATCCCTGGCAAAAGATTTTAATTAACTTCCCTGTCAGGGATGATTATTCCCCACCCAATGACATTAGAAAAAAAAACCGGTGTTCACATTCTTTCTTTCATTTTTCCCCCCACAATACTTTTTGGATTCTTAAAGTTTTTGGTGATTTTTGAGTGATATTACTGGTTCTGGTATTACTGGGATGGGTGGAGGAGAGGGGAGTTGGGAAAGAGCAAAAATGGGCCCATTTGGAAATAGGAGGGAGGACTAAAAAAATAACGGCAGCTATTCCCTAAGGGAATAGCTGCCGAAAATGATCAGGGAAAATCAGATGTCGCTTCGATATTCAAAGGAGCGGCTAATTGTTGGCGGGCTGAGTATAGGGCGGTTGCAGACATCTTGTCTGAGAAAGACACTTGTGAACCCTATCTTTGGAATATAACCTGATCGTTTCCGAAAGCAATAAACCAATTTCGGAAGAGCGATTGACAGACGGTGGATTTTAGCATTCAATTTTGAAAGTCGGACATTGGAAGAGGGAGGCCAAAACAAAGAGTGGTGAGAGAAAGCGAGTCCGGTGACGGAAGTACCATACAATGTAAAACAGCGCACTTTGACTCCTGTTGAACAAAATAAAGTAAGCTGACGTATCTTTTCAAATTATCATTTAAAATCACTGTGAAAATTGAATATCGGTATTATAATGGTATAACGTTTTTCTGTCGTAATAGCAAGACTCGAACAGCTAGACTTTAGGCAGTAAATATTGTGAGGAATTAAATAGTGGATTTTTATGAGGCCTTCTATAATCAAAAGAATGACCCTAAATATTTTTTCGGGTGAGTGAGTAAGTGGGAGGGGGATGGTATGTATAAGTAAATGATATAGAAATATCGATAATTATTACAAATTTCGGCAATCTTACTTTATCTTAAATATGTGGATTATACATGTTGATTCAGGGGCTTAGCTATACCATATAACAAAAGTAGGCAAAGCCTAGGGGCCCTTTTTCATCAAGGTCTATTGACGTAGCAAAGGGTGGGGGGCAAAAAGCTTGAAAGAACCTCTTAATAGTTTTGTACATGGCAAAAGGGTGTGCTTTACCTCCCACCCTCTATGATTTGAATTTACTTTATATGATGATACAAATAAAACTTCTCAATTTGATGTTCGGAAGTATTTTTAGGTTTGCCAATTTGGGACGCCATTGTTTTCATTTTGTCTACTTTAAATTTTCAGACCGAATGTCGATTACCAACGACTCATGACCACATGGTACAGCGCGTCCACTGCCTCTTTATAGCGTCCACTGTCTTTAAAACACCAATGGTTTTAGTGTTAATTTTGGAAAATACAACATCGTAATTCGTATTTCATACAAGTGCAGGATAGATCCTAAATTTGAAAATAAACGATAACGTATAATTAAAAAACAATATGACAAATTAGCTTCAGATTTTTTGTTTGATAATAGAGATCAATTTTTTAAAGTCAGTGTTTTTTACTATGTTCTAGGCAAAATTATAATGCAAATTAAAAGTCGCTTTGAAAGCATGAAATTAGTAAAAAACTATTTTGTAATATTAGAACAGAAAAAATAATAAATATGCCAAATACTGAAGCTGAGTGAGTATGAAAATCCCATAAAAGAGTATTCATTTGTATTCTTTCCGCAACTGTCCATCCGATGCTGTAATTTAATCACGCTTGTCAAACAGGATTTATCGGTAGACATGTCTATTAGACAATTTTTTTATTTACTAATTTCAAAATATAATGGTCTACTTGTAGAAAACGACTTTACAGAAATTTTTACTTTATGCTATTTTTTACCCAACCCATGTTAACTGCCTCTGCCGAAAGATCGTTTAGTAAATTACGAATAATAAAATATTACAAAAGAAATACTATTGGTCAAAGTAGAATGTGCAATATTGGCTACTGAGCCTAAACATGCCAGTAAAATGGTCTTGTTACAAATAAATTTGACACCCACGTATTAGTAGCTCACACTAGAGATATTTTTGTTTATGAGATAAAGAGACGCCGTCCTCATACCGGAGTGGAACCAGGGTATCCGAACCCGGGATGAGGACAACGTCTCTTTTTCTCCAAAGCAAAAATAGCTCTAGTTTGAGCTACTAATACGTGGGTGTCAAATTTATTTGTAATAAAAAATCCTCCACGAAAAACTCAAAAAAATCTCGCCCCGGTGGTTTTGTGTGTTGACCAATATTTGGCAATTGTGTTATCCCTGTGAAGGGTAATAATATCTTACAACTTAATATTCGAAGAAAAAAGCGTTTGTTCTTGTTCTCATTCGTCTAGTAGGTCAAGACACCGCGGGGACCCTGGTTCGAATCCGGGATGAGGACGGCGTCTGTTTTTTCCTAAACAAAAATAGCTCTAGATTGACCTAATAATACGTGGATGTCAAATTTTTTTGTTTGTTTGGCTTTTTTATGGCGCAAGAGCATCTGGGCTATACTGCGCCAAATTTATTTGTAATAAAAAATTCCCCACATAATACTCACAAAAATCTGGCAACGATGGCTTTGTGTGTTGGCCAGTGTTTGGCAATTGTGTTATCCC
>QLNU02014176.1:158577085-158612413 GCA_006491805.2 Dysdera silvatica
GTAAAAATCGTTTATAACGATGCTGGTTATAACGACCAACCGCATATAATGACGGAATTTTTACAAGAAGTTTGGTTTGCTATTCTACTCCATACTAAATATATCGGTTATAACGACATCGTATATAACGACGAAACCTGCTATAACGACGGCGATTTTGTAGTCTACGTAGATTCTAACTAGGGAAATTCGTATCGGATATAACGACGCGACTTGACAGTCATAAATCGGAACCACACAGGTTAATTATCGAAATTGAAGGTTAGTTATCAAAATTTAAGCGTTATTTTAATCTTGTTTATTTACAAATGTCCGAGAAATTTTTATTAGGGAGATCAAGTATTACGTAAGCACTTTTTGGGGGAGGTTATTACGTAAGCACTCTCTTTTGCTTATTTTCCTACGTTGGCCAATGTTAATTTTTGCTTACGGGAGGGGGTTGAAATGGCCAAAATATTGCTTACGTAATACTTGAATTTCCCTTACTGCTAAACCTGAATATTGAAGATAATAAACCTTAAAAAACACGTGATTTATTAATTGAATATCACGAGGGTCATATTCTTTAGGGGCCTATTTTATTTTTTCAGAGTAGGACCCACAAAACTCTTAAACCGGCACTGTTCGGAAGTCATTAGTATAATATAATAAATATTATTCATTAGATTTGTTTTCTACATTATATACTTTAGTATTTTCTAGAATTTTTTCAATTTAAAAAACTAAAAAATACTACTTATTTAGTGTGGCTATAAATATAATTTAATATAAACGGAAATTAAATTCATTATAATTAAATATATTTTTATTTAATTTTGAAACCAAAAAGTTTAATACTTTTTACTATCAAAATAATTTATAAAATTCTAAAAGTGTATTATACTATAGGCTACTATGATTTTAAAAAGATATCGTTTATAACGACTATCGGTTATAACGACCGAATTTTCGCGGTCCCTTGAAGGTCGTTATAACCGATTTTCACTGTAGTTCGAATTTTTTATCACCCCCTTGTAAAAAAAATTTAATTCGCACCCTAGAGAAGAGTAATAATATCTTACACCGTTATATACGGAGAAAGAGAGAGTTGTTTCTGACCTCCTTCATCTATCTAGCAGTCAGGATACTCCAGGCTGAACGGAGGGGCCTGGTTCGAATCCAAGGTGAGGACGGCGTCTCTTTTTCTCTAAAAACAAAAAAGCTCTAGCTTGAACCATTTTTACATGGGTGGTGAAAATTATTGTGTAAAGCTATTATACTGATTAAATTTCGGACTCGTATTTGGCAACACATGTTAAATTAAGCATCTTGAACTTTTTTAGTGTGAATTAAACATACGAAACACTAAAAAAAAGAAAGAAAAAAAAAATTGCGCTTTTATTTTTACTAATAAATATCTTGAGCAGTATATGTACATTTATTTTAGCCCTTTATATGGATTTTTACTGCTGGCTTTAGTTACCCCATATTGAGAGGTAACTTAAGCCACCATGTTTTTTTGTCTTTAACATACATGTTGTAGAAGACTTTCATACATCTGAACATAGAGCGTAACTGTAGACCCAAGTTTTATAATAACTAGTTAATCTCTAAAGTAAATGATGTTGAATTCGCAGATGTTTTAAATTGAAAAGCGGTTTAAGTAACCCCGAGATACGGTAGTTAGTAAAACTCGTTACAAAATCACGTCACGTGAACAGCAGCATAGCTAGATGATAAAATTCGCCCCATAGCGGCGGACATATTCTCTCCTGTGAAATATTTCAGCCGATTTCACGCGCTTCCCCGCCTGCGTCCCTGGCTTGGACCTTTCACGCCACCCCTAACTACAGCCCTATTGGGGGCACCGAACCTACAATCCCTTGATATCCAGTCAAATGCTCTTTAGATTGCTCCTTTCTATGAGAATTGTTTGACCTTAATAAATAATAAAGCATTGTCGAGGCTGAAAGACCTAACATATAATATATGTTAATGTTTATTGTTCATGTTCTTCCATTTACTGTAAAGACCTACTGACGTCCATTTGCTATAAAAGCGTAACTGAATTTTGTTTAGGGGGAACAGGCCTATACTCTCTTTATTACACCAACGTAGGCCTTCAGTGTTGCCAGAATTGTCAGGCAATTTAAATAACTTGGAATTCTGTTATTTATTGCCTATTCAAGTTAGGGGTGTCACCTTTCCATGAAAATATAGGGGAGGGGCCAAGGTTACCCAAGACAGCGGTGTAGCGTGGGTTGCCAGGGCCAGGGGGCGGGCAAGTTAAGGATTGCGCCGTTTAAAAACCCGTTAATACTCCTCCACTGTTCTAATATTGAAATTTTGCGCCCTGGGCTTGCACCCCGGTGGCACCCCCAACGTTATGCCACTGTCCCAAGAACACTTAAAACTGGAAATAAAGCCTAAGAAAGCAGATAGTATTAGGGAGCTTACCTTCGCCCCTTTATATTTTCTTCCATTTGACGCCTCTGACTTTATTTAATATGTACAGATGAGATATTTTCAGGGTTTTGTTTAATTGAATGTTAAAAAATATGAAAATCCGGCTTGAACTTAGAACCGTTGTTATCTCCCATGTTGCTGCGAAACAACTCTAAACACACACACACACACACACACACACACACACACACACTAGAACCGTTGTTATCTCCCATGTTGCTGCGAAACAACTCTAAACACACACACACACACACAAGCAATAAGGGAGAGTTCAATTATTACATAAGCAATATTTTGGCCATTTTATACCCCTCTCCCTCCTAAGCAAAAATTAACATGGGCTAACATAGGAAAATAAGCACAACAGCAATGCCCTCTCTCCCCAAAGGTGCTTACGTAATACTTGAATACTCCCTAATAGCTAACAGGTCATAATTCATGGTTGACTACTATTCAAAAGGGTCCGGAAGAAAGAAAGAAAAAGAAAAGTTGAAAAACGGAGGAAAAAAAAAAAACCAGTTAGAAATGAAAATACGAATATAAAAGGAAATAGGATAAAAGAAAGAGAAGCTTAAAAAGACTAAAGGATTAAGAAGGAAAGATTCTTAGAATTTTTCTTCCCGTTTCGAGAACGGTCTCTCACTTCAGCAAATACATTAGCGGATCCTACACTATTGGTTTTTGACAATGGTGTGAACTGGGTTAAACTGGATGCGGTTTCGGGGGTGGTGTGCACAATAAAGTTTATTGAAGAGAATATCACACTAAATATTTTCCACTAAATAATAATTATATAATCATTAAATTTTTAATTATTATCAATAATTCAATTAAATATTATTAATTATACTAATTAGTTGATTTATCTGTATAATTTTAAAAAGTCAAAAACCGTAATGTTTGCGCAGAAGTATTATAATCAAAGTAGTTGATTGATTTGAACATAAGAATGAAACAATATTTTTTTAAAACATCCAATTAATGTTTAAAAACAAAAAGTAATGCATGATTGACATAGATAATATGTTTATTTTTAGCTTTAAACAGTTTTCGATAGACGTTTTCTGCCTTCTTCAGAAAGCTTCTTCCAAAAAAGTTTCAAGATAAAAATAAACACCTTAACTGTACCCCAAACATATATTGTTTTATTATTTTAAATTGTATTGCACAGTGTTGTCATCGTTCTCCATTAAAATGTAATTAATACTTGATAATTTATTTAAAATTGAACAGAAAAATAATTATGTATATATATATTGCGGATTTAGACGCCATTTTTTTTTTTTTTTCATTAATTACTTTTCGTCAGATATCCCGATTTCCCTGTGTATCGATATTAAGGCGAGGCCATCTCGAACAGCTTGGCCAGTATTAGTTTTCAAGTATGTCTTGATGCGCTTTTGAGTCGAAAAAAATATCACCACCCCCATCACAATTGATGCTGTATATATAGCAAACGTAGCCAATATT
The DNA here is from genome assembly GCA_006491805.2 of Dysdera silvatica. Lineage (NCBI taxonomy): Eukaryota > Metazoa > Arthropoda > Arachnida > Araneae > Dysderidae > Dysdera > Dysdera silvatica. Next base: position 158,581,001 of record QLNU02014176.1, read on the forward strand.
ATAAGAAGAATGTAAATATGTGGAAATAGTATAGTTTTTTTGCATTAAGAGAGTTGTCACGGCATATTTTGGAAGATTTTCGGATTCCATCCGCTTCGTCTTCCATACACACCACTATCCTTCCAAAATCAAAGCATCTGAATTTATCAAATCATCGGAAAAGAACTCAATCGCTGGTTTCAAATCGAAGAACTTTGATTTGACGACACCACTATGGATTATAAACACTGTAGATCAATAAGAATTTTTTTGTGCTCAGAAAGTATTTCGTGAAAATATGAAATTGTTTTATCGAGAAAGAGAAGGAAAAAGGCACGACGGAAGTATTTTTTAAAAGTGGTCGCAGTGGCAGTCGATCGGTGTCGTTATGTTCCAACTATTTTCGGCAGTGAAGATGATTGCCCAAATGATAGAGCCAAATCTAAGGTTCTTTAAAAAATGACTTTAAACTTTTCTTCAGCTTCTCGTCTCATTATTTTAACTGCTTCAGAACTAACACTATTTTTCCCAATGTCATCGCTATATCAACGTACGTAGCTTGTAAATACTGAGATAGAATGTTGATCAAACCCCCAACAATCTCTCGCTAACACACATCTAAAAATTTTGACTTAAAGTTGAAATTCGGACAAAGTCACCCCGTTTGATGGTAGTTAAAACTTTAGCAGAGTCTACAAAATACATATTCTGTTTGTTTGGCTTTTTTATGGCGCAAGAGCATCTGGGCTATACTGCGCCAGAAAAAAAAAGAGATTCAATGTGTGAGATCGGCAGTGAGTGTAAACCGCTTTGGTATATTCTTGTCTGATTCAGTCTTGACCATCGTGGAAAAGCCCATTCATTACTCACGCTCCATTGTATCCTTGTCCACGCATGTGTGAAAAATCCAGCCCAAAATTCCGTAGCTACGTCTTAATGTGGTGGCTAGCCCTTTTCTCTTGTTTGGTGTAATATAGCCCAGATGCTCTTGCGCCATAAAAATCCAAACAAACAAACTTCTCTCGTCACGTTGTATACGGGTGCAAATTTCAGAAAATCTACCCCGAGTATACGATTTTTATCAACAGAACTATTCATATTTTAGCTAAGTGTTCGCTACTGTTTCATTTCGCTTCCTTCGCCACTCCTTTATATCCGCAGGCGATCGAAATTTTTGTAGAATAGAAAGCACCAAAAATATTTTCCAAAATATTCATCTTTATGAGCACATAAGACGATTTCATAAATCAACGTTCTGTGAAAAAAATATATTATTGATGAAATGTAATGAAATGGGAGAAAACTTTAAATAAAAGGTAAAATATATATATATATTCTTTCCTTTATCAAAAAATTATCCAAAGATTTCGGGTGTAGCCCATACTCGGTGTGCCCCCCTTTGCTACGCCAGTGACTGTGTGTTAAATCAATCAGTGCTCATATTTTTTTTTTCAAGAATTAGAAATTCAGCGTTTAATTTAAGCTTTATGAGATGATCCTGTTTAATTAGGTACTTAAACGATTTGTATTCCTAATTATTTTTAATTATTAAAGTCCTTCCTTCTTTCCTTTTTTTTGGGGGGGAGGGGGGCAAAATTTCTATGTAAAATTTTATTTTCTTAGGTTTAAAAAGTTTAAATGCCTTGAAGTTGTTGAGTAGGTACCACCGCTTGACATAAATATAATAAAAGCAATCAGACAACTTTGAGCGGTTTATTAGATTATTGGTACATGAGCCGGCTTTCGGCTGCGCTAAAGGGCAGACTTCATCAGATTTATCTGGAGCGAATCGAACATACAGCAGATACTATAATCAAGGAATACAAATGGGGAAAACATTACATTATTGTTTTTCCCCATTTGTATTCCTTGATTATAGTATCTGCTGTATGTTCGATTCGCTCCATATACATCTGATGAAGGCTGCCCTTTAGCGCAGCCGAAAGCCGGATCATGTACCAATAATCTAATAAACCGCTCAAAGTTGTCTGATTGCTTTTATTATATTATTATATGCCTTGAAGTTCTTTGAGATTGTAAATAAAATCCTTCACCTAAGAAATCAAAACTAAACCAAGATCTGTATTTAGTAAAAAAAAAAAGAGTATCTTCTGAATTCAAGCACCAGTTATTCCTACACATGGTGTGAAAACTCGCTACCACTCCAGTAAATATAGATGTAAACGTACACAGAAGAATCATGGCTGTGTACGAAGAGAGGGGGGGGGGATTGGGCTGAACACCCCCATTCGAACATAATTATTAACTGTAAAATAATATTTATTGTGGCAAAAAAGATTTTGCTTCTATGACCCCCTCCCTTTCCACACTTTTCATCAAAAACACCACCTTTTATCAAAATCTTATTCATGGAACTGAAAGACCATATAAAATACAACTGTGATTTTTTAAAGAAAGTAAGCGACAAGTAGTCTGTATTTTGTTTTTGATAATAATAAAGCACCGTGATGCTCATATTAAAGCGCTATAGCAATTGCAATTGCTTTGGAGCAGCTCCTTGTGACCTAACCTAATCTATTTCTCTTAATTACAACCTACAAAATAACGCCTTGATTGTAATACTAATCAAAATGAAATTTCCCTGAGGCAATCGAACCAGGTTTCCTTGAATGTTCACGCAGAAAGATATTGAAAAAAAAAAAAAAAGAAGATATTTAAGACATATTTTTTGTGTATAGGGCTCGGTTGTAAGACGCTACTGGACTGCTAATTTTTCAGATAAGGTACAACGTTCTTTTTCCCAACATTTCTATTCTCTTTTTTTGAAATCTTCTTTTCAACAACTTTTCTCTTTCTAATGGGAAGATGCCTAGTGTCCTCTCAACCAAACCAACACAAATATCTTAACAGGATATCATTTTCTTATAACAATCTTTCTTTGTTTGGAAGATTTTTTTGTGTTCTAAGTGGTAAATTCTTCTCAGAAACGACCACCCCTAGTATTCGGAAGATCAATGCTTTAGAGGGTGATCTACAATGTATACTAATATTACATGTACGGATGACACATAAATTAGTGAACATTTCAATAATTCATGAAAATCAATCAATAAATCAATCCGTCAATCAATTAATCTATCTATCTATCTATCTATCTATCTATCTATCTATCTATCTATCTATCTATCTATCTATCTATCTATCTATCTATCTATCTATCTATCTATCTATCTATCTATCTATCTATCTATCTATCTATCTATCTATCTATCTATCTATCTATCTATCTATCTATCTATCTATCTATCTATCTATCATTCATCTCATTCATCTATCTATCTATCTACTATCTATCTTACCATTCATTCATTCATTCATCTTATCATCTATCTACCATTCATTCATTCATCTATATCTATCTATCTATCTATCTATCTATTCATTCATTCATATTCATTCATTCATCTATCTATCTATCATCTATCTACCATCATTCATCTATCTATCTATCTATTCATTCATTCATCTATTCATTTCCTCCATTCATCTATCTATCTATTCATTCTATCTATCTATCTATCTATCTGTCCGTCCATCCATCCATCCATCCATCCATTTTTTATTCATTCATTCATTTATTTATTTTGATTGGTGTGTTACATGTGGTTTATAGGAACATACAGTTCAAGAAGGAAGATTTTTTCCTTTAAAAAAAAAGTCTATTATCAGACATCGAATCCTTCACAACAACGAAAGCACACTTTTATAGTTAATGGTTATGAAACTGTCTGCTGTTAAACGTTTTGTTCCCGCATTTTAACCTTCCTCAGTTAATGCGCATTTTGCTTTCTCTTCTTATGGCGAATGTTTGATTTGACACAAAACTTTCTTAACCCGCGAGCAGGCGTGGGGGGTGTTTCACACCCCACAACTTACAATTTGTGAAAAAAAAACGCCCACCCTTGCTTTTGAAACTGACCGAACTCTTTCCTGTTGCCTTCAAAGTCACGATCTTTTTGGGTAGGGCGACAAAGAGAACATTCCACTTATTGTTCCCTGTGAAACAGTGGCCTCTCGTGATTTCAAGAACGGGTGAAGCGGCGAGCCCCTCCTCCACCCCCCAAAGAAACAGGAAAAGTGGCCAATAAATTTCCGTTTTCTAGCAAAATAATTGTATTTATTATGATTGATATGTGTATGTGCATATATATATATAAATATAAATATATATAATTTAAAAATATGGATGTATTTAAATAATTCATTATTTACACATATAGACCTTTCGATACAAAAACTGCGCATGCACTAGTAATTGTATGAAATTTAAATATTATCAAAACATATAAAATTATTCATTATATACATAAAATTGTTAAAATATATCAACAATAAAAACGTTTTAATTTAAAATTTTAATAATCTGTTATGCTGTTGATGTTGAGTAGGTAACACCGCTTGACATAAATATAATAAAAGCAATCAGACAACTTTGAGCGGTTTGTTAGATTATTGGTACATGAGCCGGCTTTCGGCTGCGCTAAAGGGCAGCCTTCATCAGATGTATATGGAGCGAAACGAACATACAGCAGATAATATAATTAAGGAATACAAATGGGGAAAAAATAATGTAAAAAAATGGTGTTTTTCCCATTTGTATTCCTAGATTATATTATTTGCTGTATGTTCGATTCGCTCCATATACATTTGATGAAGGCTGCCTTTAGCGCAGCCGGAAGCCGGCTCATGTACAATTAATCTAACAAACCCGCTCAAAGTTGTCTGATGCTTTTATTATTATAATCTGTTATGCATAATATTGCAAATATTCCCAATATATAAATCGGGACCCGTTATGCTACTAACACTTTGTACAGACAGAGATAATATGTGGAGACAACAAGCAAAATAAAAATATGCAATATATGCTTACCCAGTCTTTATTTTTTGAATATAAGTTCGATTCTTTTAGACTTGCAAACTTGTCGATGATGTGAAAAAATGGTTGAGTTTCTATTAACTCTTTTAGTAGTTCCTTTTCAATTGAAATTTTTAACAAGTTTCTATGTCTGTCTTCAAACATCGTATTACGTAGACTGATTTTGATTCTGTTTAAGCAAGAAAAACTCCGTTCTACGGAAACACTAGTGGACGGAATAGTCACTATTAAGCAAAAAAGTTTATAAGCTTCTTTAAAAATGTATCTGTTTTCTGTTAAAATTTCCATGAATGTTTGTAATTTCATATCTCTATACTGCTTATCCAGATATATGTGTTTTAATTCATTTTTCAATCTTTGGAAGTCAGTAAATATATTGGGGTAGTACACATTTAAATTATTTATTGTTTTTGTAGGAAATTTATTGGAATACTCTACAAATTTTGAAGTATCCATTAATGTAATAAAATGAAGCTTTTCCATATCTTGAAAACGTGTAGTAATTTGTAAAGAAATAGTATCTAATATTTCATAAAATATGAATTTTATATTTTGCAAGAACTTTATTTTGTGTGAGCGTCACTTTTTTTTTGTCCCTCACGGTGTTCAGTTGGAACTGTTGTTTTCGAAATCACTAATTCGAAAATTTCTATGAACGTATCCTCATTTAGTTTGCTGTTTAAGACCATTTGCGTATTTTTAATTTGTGAGATGCAAAAATTAATGTCAAATGACTTATTTTGTAGTACATTGAAGAGAACATCCGTAAGTCCAAAAATATGGTTAAAAACAACAACCAAAAGTGAAAATTCAAAGTCGTTAAATATATTTAAATAGCCGACACTCTGCCTAAGCGAAGTTTGATCGGAGGTTGGATCGTTCATAATCTCAGTAAATACTTCTTTTAAAGAATCCCATTCTTTATTTATAACACTCAACATTTTAGAGTTTGATGTCCATCGCGTAATAACAGAAGTAGGAATTCGTCTTCCGACGACTGTATCGACCACGTGAGTTCGTTTGGCAGAATGATGAAAAAATGCAGATATGCAGCTTACAGTTGCAAAAAATATGCGACACTGTGAAATGCTGTTGCAGCTTTGTTGTAGCACTAAATTCAGACGATGTGCCAAACAATCAATAAAAACTGTATGTGGCGTTACTTCTTTAATTTTGGACTGAAGACCATTTAAGTGCCCTGACATTACGCTTGCTCCATCAAAACGTAATCCTATAAGTTTTGATTTATAGTTAAATTTTTCGAGGCATCTTGATACAAGGTTAAACAATGCTTCGGCAGTCCGATTGGAACTGACGTCATAAAATCCCAAAAATCTTTCCACTAAATTTTCACCAGCAATAACATACCTAATTATGATACTACATTGAGATTTTTGGACAATATCTGTGGAATCGTCTACTTGTATAGAAAAAAATGCAATCCTTTATTTCTTTTTCGATATGTTCATTGATATATTGCCAAATGCAGTCAATTATTTCATTCTGAATAGTCTTAGAATTGCCGGCAAACATGGGTGTGATTTTTCAAAAGTGCTCATGAATGTCCACAGGGCTTATCGAAATGCAGTTTTCTAACAATTCTTTAAAATTACCATGATTAGTGGAGGTTACATCTTTGTGATGACCATGAAATGCTAATTCTTGCTTCCCCAAGTAAAGAAAGAAATGAAACGTCCATTAAGCTGCATATTTTCGTTGAAGCGTTTAATATATAGCCTAGAGTTTTCTTTTAAAGCATCCTCAATACCACTTAAATTTTTCTTTAAGTTTGAAAAAGCTAATGTACTAGGTTTGGAAAACCTAATGTACAACCACACGATCAAAAGAACCTTTATGTTTGTGAAGAGCACGGGTAACGTTACCAAAATCATTGAAACCACTCTTATTCCACACATTTGATTTAACACCAATGATTAAACATGGCATACAAAAAAGTTTATTTAAATAATAACTCCCACACAGCCATTCAAACTCCGAATATCACGAAATCTTAAAATGCCGATTATATACTTTGTCCTTTTTTTGCAACTTTACTTACATTTAACACAGGCATGGGCTTTTCCTTACTTAAAAATTCTTTTTTATCATCGTTATTCCAACTGGAGAATGGGGTTTCTAATAAAATACATACCTGGTCATTTAAGGGAAACGTCATATTGTAAAGGAACCTATTAGGTTTAACCTAACGAATCAAGTAACGGAAATATTGATTTCCTAGGCGGTTTGAGAACTTGTAGCATAGTGCGCATATCTGAACTTTGGACCATATAAAAGATGGACACAGCAGTGTCCCCAGTTTAACGGCTGCTCTTCGAGCGGCTCCACATCACGTGACGTTAAACGTAATTCATTGGCGACGTGAAGAAAATAGAAAAGACGTCTTATCCTTCCTAGCAAGCTCCTCGCTATTCTTCTAGTGTGTTAAAACGATCATGGTGCGGTACAGTGTAGCATATAATTGCAAGGAAAGGGGTGGGGAAGAAAGGCGGAATTTACTCATTTCACAGGCTTATTAATATATATATATAACTTCTGTTCACACTGTTAATGATACGGTTCCCATTATCACACATAAACATTTCATTCACACATAAACACAAATTACCAAGAAAGGTACCAGCTTTAACCCAAAACCAGAAAATATGGAAGAAATAAGTCATTAAAATGTATAAAAAATAATATATAGCAATTATATAAAAAAATCGACATATTTTAAATATCGTACTTTTTTTAAATTATTGAAAATATATTTTTACTTTGTCAGTTGGTTTTAAAATATAGGTATTTATGATATAAAAGCATATTAAAAATTTCAGAACTCTAGTGCGCATAGATCTGAAGATAATCTGCGCGCAATATAGAAAAAGTGATTTTGAGAAAAAAAGTGTTCAAGTTGGAACTTGGTAACATGTAATAGTTATATGATAGCGAAATGACCGGCTTCAGTAAAGTCTTTATATACGTTCGTAAGGGATTGGATATTGTCGTTCGTAGCTCAGATGGTTGAGTCTCTGCCCGGCAAGTGGAAGGTCGTGGGTTCAGGTCCCACCGAACGCAGAAATATTTATTTTCTTTCGAACGTTTCACCATCTAATCATACCATAACATCGGCGCTGGTATCACTACGCCAATAAACGTTGATTTATATTGTTTAATGTAATAGTTATTTTTATTTTATACAATAGTGCAAGAAGTAATTGAAGAATTTTGATGCGGTTTGTTTTAAAACACTGCCAAAAATCCATATTATTTTTTAAACTAATAAATAAAAAATCGATTTTTTAAAGATTTAAAGGTCCTGTGTCCCCTTAAGAAACAAAAACACAACGAAATTATATGCTACTACTGTTACCACTCAACGTGCCTCGAAATACTTCAGGGTAATTAAATAATTCTAACAGATATAACACTAAACTGTTTGTAGTTTGAATCAAAGTTTTATTCAATTCTTTCATTTAAATTTTTTTTCTTTTACCAGTAACACCCCCACAGAAAATTTTTTACCTCTAGAAACCTCTGTGGTAATCAAAAATCTCAATTTTTATTTCTGATCAAGCCATACCTCTGTTTTGGTAATTTTTACCTTTTTCCCCATGCAAAACCTCTAGATTCAGAGGTAAAACCTCTGATCTGGCAATACTAGCTGACATGATGATGCGATAAAAATTTCTCTTCTCTGACAGTACTTGCTTTCGCCGTAAATATTCCATCGCCATGGTAACCATGTTCGCAAAACATTTCCGTTTTGAAGCGAAGCTCTGAATTTCTATCGTCGCTTCATACGGCCCTTTTTCTCAGCGGGCAATATTTCGTTGGTGCGTTTAAAGCGCTGACTTAAAAACGTAGCCTTCTGTTCCTGAATGTAATTCCAATTATATTAAAGGAATTAAATTCAAAAAAAAATAGTGGGCTCAAATAAAATTTCGAATTTGACAAAAAAAGTAGAAAGAAATTAGAATTTAAATAAAAAAAAACTGCTCGACCATCCAATTTTTTTAGGTGAAGTGCTGCTTTACTCTCGTCACTGCTGTAAAATTGGACGTTTTTAATGAAATAATGCTATATAATTAGATGGGGTGTAAAGCACCCCGCGCGCGTTCTCGCGTTCCTCTAATCCGCGAGCTGCTCGTGGATTAGATAAAAAACTTTTGTTAGAATATTATGTTAGATAGGGGTCCAAATTTGGTTTGATCCGAAGAATTTTAGTTAAGGATGACCGCTTAAAAAGAGTGGCCGAGATAGGCAAATTCCGTACTTGATATTTCATCGAAGAAAAATATAGATAGAATTAAAATTTTTATAAATAGAACAAACACACTGAGCAACAGATGATGGAATGCATGTTTCTCTAAGCAGTAGCCTGACTACATGACTGAAAGCGTTTAATTCATGTGGTTATCTCTCTAGCATTTACTTCCAAACTGGTGTACTGTGCCCAGCATTGCGCTGTTGAACCAGTTTTTGGCAAGTTTCGAGACGGGCAGTAGTTGCTAATTGCCTACTGTCCTGATTTGTCATAAATGGGGGGAAAGAAACGTTTAACGATTAATTGATCTTAATTAATCGATTTATTAATCCGGATATTGGCTTCCCGGCCCATAAAAGTTCCAAATTCCTCATGAAAATGTAGACCCACTGTCCTACGGCAGCGTAATCATGGACGTCGGCGGAAAGTTCATAAGGGGGTTATAGGCTCAATGGGAGGGGTTACAGAGCTACAACTCATATATTCCTATGTTAAATATACAAAATTTCATTGCAATGGGGTGTGTTACAACTCCCCCCCCCTTGACTACGCTCATGAGTGTAAGGGTATCGCTTTGGCCCATCGTGTCCTAAATTCGGGTTCAAATAATATCGTCGAACGTGTGTCTCGTTGTTTGTTTTTCCTAAGCGTAGTCCGGGGGTTTGTTTCATTTGGCCGCAGAGATTCGAATTCCTTTGAAAAGCAAAGCGGCCTTCTGGAGTTGGTGCATTACCATTTTGTCAATTCTATTGTATTAAGATAATTTTCGAAATTTGATGGGATTGCTCCCAATTCTCCTACTACTATTGGGAAGGCAACTACTTTTTTTCCCATAACCTTTCGACTTTCAATTTGTAGATCTTTCTATTTGTAGATTTTGTCAAATTCTTTCTTCTGAATTCTAGAGTCGCTAGGAACAGCCACATGTATTATCCAAACTTGCTTTTTTTCTCCACAATTGTTAAATCAGGTGTATTATGTGTAAGGTGTTTGTCGGTTTGGCTACAGAAGTCCCACAGTATCTTGACTTGGTCACTTTCGGTAATCTTCTCGGGTTTGTGGTCCCAGCAGTTTTGTTAACATATATTTTTGCCATAGGTCCCAGTGAATCATTGAAGATAATTTATTGCGTCTTTCCCAATAGTCTGTATGCGCGATCTTTTTTCATCCACAGATCAAGTGATCCTCTATTTCGTCTGTTTCTTTACAAAAACAATATTTGCTATCATGAGACGGTTTTTGTTTTAATTATTTTCGTACTTAATGCTCTCTCCTGTGCATCTGTTAACAAAACTTGTATTTCTTTCTTCAGTGTACTCTTTCGATTTCATTATTTATTTTCTTTAATTACTCTGATAATTTATTTTATAATTTCGGCCCCAAATAGTCAATGGAACCGTAGCCAATCAACGTTCTTTTCATAATAACTTATTAAGGAATTAAACTCATGTTTGTAAAAATTGCAACACGATGAAGGAATCACGTGATTCAGAAGGCATTATTCTATGTTTATACATTACAGCATACGTAAATCTAAATTACGGTTCAATTTATTTATTCATTCAAATTATTGGAGAGGCTCATAACTCTACGCCGATAAAATTTGCATAAAAAATTGAAATTTTGGTTCGTTGTCTTTACTACAAGTATGTTAACATTAAACATTTTTAAATGGGGCTTGAATTTATAAAATTCGCCACGTACTTTTTTTTTTTTACATTTTATTATCACGCCTTTGCGCCAAACATTGTCAGTTTTGGCCACTTTTACGCCAATTTTAAAATGATGTGTTCTATGCCAATTTATTTTTACATTTAATATTTCTTGTTTATGTTGCGCACAATCATCTGAATATGGATTTGGTTAGCTTCTAAGCTCCAAATTTTCCATAAAAAAATTAAGCCAGAGATATGGGTTTCCGCATTCGGTTATCGAAGACAAAAAAAAGAGTGCCTTCGATAGGGATCAAAACCCGGGTAGGGCAACACGATCTCCTAGGTTCAAGGGCCCTAAATATAAACCAAAACTCGTTTTTTTGAGAATTTTTTCCCCAATTTCATTATATAAGATTTGATTAGTATTTGATTGCATCAAATAAATGATTCTATAATTAATTTAAGTCAAATAATCATGGTTAATTTTAATTGATTGCATTAAAATGGTGACCGCAATGATTAATTTATTGATATTTAATGATTGGATGATCAATTTTGTGACATTAAGCAATTGCATGATAAATTTAATGATATAAAATAATTGCACAATTAATGCAGCTATGTCATGTTATTAGATTTAAACATTTCTAATTAATTACAAGAATTAGAATGGTTATATTACCGCCGAAAGGATGTAAATCTATTTTATAAAAATTGCGCCAGGCGCTAATAGAATCGAAGCGCAATTTCTTATCGTGCTAACTTTTTTTTTTGTAAAAATTGTGACATTGTGCTCAGAAGATTTAGGGTGAAATTTTTGTCTTTGAATATCCAATCAAATTGCTCGAAAATTTCTTGCTTTTCTAACCAATAGAAAATGACATTTTAGGCCGCAACCGTGTCCATGTAAATTTATTCAAGCAATTTCCTGCTGAGGTCATGTGTCAATCATTATTACAGATTATGTTGTCGGACGCAAATTGCATTCTAATGAAACCTAATTTCCAGAGAAATGAAATCGAGGTTGATTTGATGCGAATGGCAACGCGTTGTAATTAGCCTCAATGCCGGTAATTACCACCGATTAAGATCTACACATTGATTATTTTAAATACAAAGTTAATATGCCACACAAAGTTTTCAAATCGGAGGCCGATGGAACGTCCTCAGACGAGGTGGATGGATGGATGGGTGAAATTAGATGGAAAAAAGGAGTAAATTAGGAAAAATTACTGCAGGAAGACATTTATTATAGAAGCTTTCACAGTTCTTCACCCAGCAGGCGACATATGAGGGTTGAATATAATGATGATTTATTTAAGATAAAATGTACGTTGTCTCTAAGTAGCTATAAGATGTAAGTTTCTTCTTTTTGTTCTAAGCCAAGGGAGTTTACTTCCGAAACCTTTTGAACCAACTTTTGGTGCCTATTGAGGATAGGGACTTACATTCTTAAAGAGAATCCGAACCCAATCCTAGCTATTATATTTTGGAAACCAAACTCGGACTTACGGAGCAATTAAATTATATTTACATACAAAAGGTTAAACACTGGTAAAATAGCAATGAAAAAGATCACTCAAGCTTTCGGACGCATCAGCAGCAGTCCTTCATCAGGAGTAATGACGATGTTATGTTTCTGTCTCTTTTTATACTTGAAATTTCTGGAAAACCCTTCATCAGAGTAGTCCCGCAGAATGGGAAAACCCAGTGGGAACCAATGGGAGGCCTCCAATAGAATCATGGAAAAACCCAATGGGAACCAATGAGAAACCTGTACTGCGGGGCACCTAATGTTGGGGAAGTCCCATACATTTCAGAGTAAGAGTTGTTTGTAAGTTTCTGGAAGTGGTTGTGATGTATTAATGGCTTTCCCGTGTAGTTTGTAAGTTTCCCAAGATTCTAAGAAGAGTCTACTATTCTTGTTTGTGATGTGACGGTGTAGTATTTTTGTTGAGTCCCAGTCGGGTTCGTGTCCGTGTTGTAAAGCGTGTTCTGCCAGACGTGAGGCTATGTCTCCTTTCGCGAGTGCTTGTTTGTGTTCTTTTTTTCTTGTTTTGATCATTCTTTTTGTTTGTCCTATGTAATGTTTGTTGCAGTCTTTGCATGGTATTTGGTATATGGCGCCTGTGAGATCTTCTGGTGGAACTGGGTCTTTAACTTTTGTAAGTTGTTTGCGAAGTGTTGTGACAGGGGAATAGAATGTTTTGATATTTGCCTCTTTAAGGATGCGAGAGATTGTTTCGGAAATGCCGTGAATATATGGAATAGATATGCGGGTGTGAGATGTATTGTTTAAAGATGTACTATTGGGTCTACAGTTTCTGAGAATGAATCGTTTAGGGTATCCATTATTTTTAAGTGCCGTGTGTATGTGTTTTGTTTCTGTGTTTGAAAGTGTTTCATTACTGCAGTGAGAATTCGCTCCATTGTTGTCAAAATTGAGTTCTTCCATGATTCTATTGGAGGCCTCCCATTGGTTCTCATTGGGTTTTTCCATTCTGCGGGACTACTCTGATGAAGGGTTTTCCAGAAATTTCAAGTATAAAAAAGAGACAGAAACATAACATCGTCATTACTCCTGATGAAGGACTGCTGTTGACGCGTCCGAAAGCTTGAGTGATCTTTTTCATTTGCCATTTTGCCGGTGTTTAACTGTGTATAAATTTCTTCCCTGGTACCTTGTATCTTATGTCTAGTTAAATATATACTTTAAATGCCACTGCAGAGGAATCTAATTGCAACAATATATTACACACTTTCAACTAAAATAACACGAATAAAAGAAATCCGAATGAGGCAGTCATCTTCTAGGAAATATCATGAATTTCTAGCGAAATAAATTTCGTAATTGTGTGTTCAAAAACTAATAGTCGGATAGCGTCACACATAGTTTTTTACCTGTGCCAAAACTGATCACCTCTAGTTATAGATTTACCCATATGTCCTAGGTTTTTCAGTGTTATAGGCCACTAGGGTGTGGTGAAACTTCCTTTCGCCTCTCATAAAATTTACATCTTTAGAGTTGTGCCACATTTACGAAAAGACTTTTATTCAATTTGCCTCAGATTGAAAAGAGTTACGAAAGGTCATTGGCTGTGAGGGTGGTTGATGAAGTCCGTTCATTTTTCGTTTCAATGTTTGTTTATTTGGAATAATCTAAGCAAACCAGTTTAATGTCCTATTTACGCAAAACTGTGAATTTCAGATGAACCACAGCTGGATAATACCAAACCTATACTGTTAAACTATCTATTTTTAAATGTTTCTTCTTGAAGTGCCTTCTACGATTCGGAGATTGGCAGCGAATGTGGACCACAATCTTCCCATCTCTTCATTCGTGAATAATTTTGTCCATATTTATTGCTGTGCAAATCTTTGAATTATCCATCCATTCACTTCTTTTCGTACCGCTGTATCATCCCTATAATGTTCCTCTCTAGTACTAATTGTGAAATTTTAGGTTTCTTTACTTCTATACATCCACAACTTGCTAATTTTCTTCTAAATACTTCACAGATAATAGTTCTTTTTGATCGAATTACTTGCTACATGTATAGTTTGCATCGAAAATACTTTGTTGTGCTATTTTATATTCAAAATACAAACTATACGATACTCTAATACATTAGCATTTTGAGAAGCAGCCATTAAAAGTACATAGAACAAGTTGAAGGCAAACGTTTCGAAGCTATTGCAGCTTCATCTTCAGTGCGAAAATTGTTGAAATGCTGGAATACTCTGTTGTTTTAAGAATAGAGTTCTCTTTCACAATTCGACAATGCTTTTAAAATCTTTTAAAAGTATTGCGGAAACGATATTATATACATAAGCATTGCATCTCTTAGTTTGCATAGCCAAAAACATTTTAAACGAATGATTTTTTGAGATGGAAAATCTTCTTGATGTTGATAAAAATTCTTGACGTTGATAAAAAATTATGATGTTGATAAAAATTCTTGACGTTGGAAAAAATCTTGACGTTGATAAAATAATTCTCATGTCAGATGAGGTGTAAGTTATAATGCTGTTGTTTTTGTATGTTGCACTGTAACATTTTTATTTTCAAGTTACATTACAACTGACGTTTTGTTACATAAAACTTTGTAAAACGTACTATACAGTAAAGGTTATGATGTAAATAACTCAAGTTAGCTTCCATTTCGTAATACTTTTTTAGATACACACATTTTATTAAAAACTGTTACGTCCTTAAGGAAACAGATCATTTTCACATGCAATAGTTTTTGATATTTCTTCGCCAAAAAAAAAAAATTGTGCAATAATAAGCTGGTCCACATGCAATTGAATTTCGACTAAGAGCTCAAAATGAATAATGGTTCGCTTCATATTCAACGGTTTTTTGAAAGATATTATGTTGAAAGAAAAACTGTTGCGGAGTAACAAGCTATTCGATATACGTACAAATATTTTTTGGCAAAGGGATATATTGTAATATATATTAATACATTATTCCTAAAATATACGAAATAGTAATGAATATACAGAATGTAAGATATTATTACCCTTCACAGGGATAACACAATTGCCAAATAATGGTCAACACAGAAAAGCCTCCGGGGCGAGATTTTTGTGAGTTTTTCGTGGGGGAATTTATTATACAATAATTTTTGCCACCCACGTATAAGTAGCTCAAACTAGAGCTCAAACTAGTTTGTTCTTGTCCTCGTTCGTCTAGTAGGTCAAGACACCGCGGGCTAAACGCGGGGACCCTGGTTCGAATCCAGGATGAGGACGGCGCCTCTTTTTCTCCAAATATAAAAAAGCTCTAGTTTGAGCTATATGAACGTGGGTGGCAAAAATTATCGTATGAATATACAGTCTAACCTCGATTTAGCGATTTTCACAGGACTAGTGAAAATAAGCACTAAATTAGAGAAACGCATTTATTGGAACTAGTAGTGCACCCACGGGGTCCGGTCCCTTAATTGGGCTGAAATTTAGCATGTAAAATACGTCAAAAGTAGCAATTAATATATTAAAAATTGGTTTTTTACATTTTCGGCCCCCTAAGAAAAGTCTTAGATGCGCTACTGATCGGAATTAAAACAAGAAATTATCGGAAAGGAAAAGTATAAAATACTTAGTAGTGTTCTGAAGAACACATGCTAATTTCAATAAACATAAAACATAAGTATACACGTAGTACTTCGAAATAAAAAAAATCCTTGATTGACATTTATTTTGATTTTTTTTAGAAGTTTGCATTTAACATCGTTTTTTGGAAATATTCAAAAGCATTGAAAAGGAGGTCATCATTGACTTCAAAACGCAATAAATACTACTTTTCAACCCATAAACCAATATTCGCTTCCATTAAATTAATTCAATCGATTTTCTGACAATTGTTGATTTTCTAATTAAAATTTCATTTGCAGCTACAGGCTAATGACGAAACGTTATCGTTAAATCGAGGAAATCAAACGTTAAATCGAGTGTGACGTAACACTGAACTCAATGTTACTCAGTCAGTGCGGACTAATGAAAATATTCGTTAAATCGAGGAAATCGTTGGATCGAAGTTAGATTGCATTTAATTTAAGCAATACTTTTAATTTTTTGACAGTTCCGTATTTTAAAATTTTTAAATTTCCCGCACTTTCTGCCTCTCCCTCTCGGTGTGTGTGTAAATTACGAAAATAAAATACGGAATATTAGGATTTTGTTTAAACAAAGGAAAGACGTTAACTTTTAAGCAATTGTCATACATAGCAATGGCGGATCCAGGAAGGTTTAGGAAAATTGCCCCCTCCCAAATCTATAAAAATGCGGTAGAAATCGGTTATAACGAGCGCCGATTATAACGACCAATCGCATGTAACCACGGAATTTTTGCAAAAGTGTGATTTCCTATTATATTTTTTCTTTAATGGTTCGTTAAATCCGGGGTCCAAAAAAAGATTTGTTCGCTAAAAGCGGTTAAATTGCATTGCGTTTGACTATCATACCAAACAAAATCCATATTTTCCTCACTACATCCAAAAACTCGTTATATACGAGATCGTCATAAGTGGGTCCCATCTTATTTTACCTCCCCTCCCCTCAAAAATCCCTCTTTGGATCTGCCTCTGTACATGGCCGCGGCCATTTTTTTCGGCCATGTCATTTCTTACTGAATTGTTTTTTTGTTGACTCCAGTGTTTTTGGTTACAAAAGAAATTAAGTTGCGGTGTGTACCTCCAGCCGGATTCGAACCAGTGACCCTTGCCTTAACCAAACCGACGCTACAACTATTGAAATACTGAAAGGAAAAAAAAATAGTTATATGTTAACTTTAAATTTGGCAACAGTTGACTTAAAAACGCAGCGGGAAATAGTGAAGATTTTTGTGGGCTCAAGCTCAGTGTAAACGTCTCCATTGTTAACATATCGTGTGTTGGCATGCCACGAAAGGTGTGATTGCTTCTTGCTGCGCATCTTTAACCACGAAATCAGCAAGGCTGTTTTCAAAATCTTTGTTTATATGAAATGTGACGTTATGTCAAGTCTGACATTTCCTACATTGGGAAGTGTTCAAGTATTACGTAAGAACCTTGTGGGGAGGGGTTGCCGTTGGTCTTATTTTCCTATGTTAGCCAATGTTAATTTTTGCTTATTGAGGTGGGGTTGAAATGGCCAAAATATTGCTTACGTAATATTTGAATCCTCCTTTGATCACCAAGTAAGCTACGCAAAGAAGCATTTTATAACGATTTTTACCGACTTTCTGAGTTTACGGTGGCACAGCAGTAGCGCGTTCTTCTAGTGAACCGCCAATTCATGTTCGATTCTAGTGGTGTCGTGGATCGTGTGTTGTCCTGTCCATTGTACTCCGGGGTTTGATTTCCTACGCAATAGAGGTTGATGAAGAATTGAAACTTATTTATTAAAGTCGAACGACATTTTATGCGATTCTTTACATAATCACGCCATTTTTTTATTTATCTACGTTGCACAAAGATCCAAAAATACTTCAGCACGGATCCAACACTCTCATTGAAGTACAGAAGGCGGCAATCATAAACATGTGTCGAACTGTCAGGAAGTCCCTAGATATCATAGGCGTGGCCAGGGGGAGATTTGGGGGTTATAATCCCCCATCGCAATGGAATTTCGTACATTTAATCTAGGAATATGAGTCGTAGCTCTGTAACCTCCTCGTTGAGTCTATAACCCCCTTATGAACTTTCTGCGTACGCCTACGCTTGATATAACATTTCAAGAATTTGTAAGCACAGAACGAGGATTTTGATACTTGGTTCAGACTTTGCATGATAGTTCGGTACTGTGAAAATAATCGTGCTAGCTGAGAAGCTGATGACACACAGTTAGCATTCCATAGTCACTGGAATTTGAGCCGTCTTACTAGGAGACTGATATTATATAATTAAACCTTGTAACTAAAAATTATGCGTGTCAAAAGCGTATAAAGCAAGGTTTGTGCTGTAATTAACATTGGTAAAAGACATGGAATATATATACATGGTGGGCGCGGTGAATTATTGTAGATTGTAAGTTATTGAGAATAATTATGAATTTCTTATTCTTTCATTTCTTTCAAAACCTTTTGTTACTTCCCGCTTTTTCTCAAAGCTCAAGAGTTAGCCCTTTTGCTTGCTAGTTTAACTATTATCACCAGGACACTTACTCATATTTACTCTTACTTTTAGTATTCACTCAGGTTTTGTCATATTTACTTGTTGACAATTATGTTTTTTTTTTTGGCCTATGTTGCCCATTTCCTTTATTCCGCTCGCGAGCATATTCTACTTTGTCAAGCGCCAATGAGGAATTGGGGGCTTGTCAAGCTGGCAATTACCTGCTTTTCCCACCGATTCCCCTCAAGGCATAGATTGCCCTGTAAACAAACAGATAACTGTACAGGGTGTTCCAGAATGGCCTTACTGCCCTTGATAATTCGAGTTCTTCTCAACAAAAAAAGCTCGTTTATATCTCAGTTTATAGATTTTTGAATGCAATATTTTTCTATATCACGAAGAATCCCGTAGAAATATGAACAGTATGTTAAAAATACAAACACACTTTTTTATCATTTATTTCAAATTTCACCCTATATATTTTTTTGCGTGAGAAAAATGCTTATCTAACAATGTAAGTGAAGTTCTGACAAGACTAAAATGGACTTTCTGAAATGAATATAACTGGAGGTATTACGAGTTGAAGTTGTAACATATGCGTCGAATCACTTGAAAACTTCTAGCAATTATATTATTATGTAGTGTGGCTGTTGCCACTAAAAAATTGTGTTTCCTTCAAATGTTAATATTACAAGAAAGGAAAGGTGTCATGATTTCATACTTTGCCAGTGGCAACACGCTGAGGCGAGGGCACCACATTATGATGTTATGGTTAACGTGACCGTTTATTTTTTTCCTCAAAACGGGACATACGGCGTATGTCCCGTTTTGAGGGAAAAAAATAAATGGGACATCTACTAATTTTTCGGTAATAGTATATTATTAAAAAAAAGAACTTATTTGCTTAAGTATATTTGGATTTGATTTTAAATAAGAATAAAATTCTTGGCATGATTTCTTAAAATTTACTTTAATAATTACCATTGCTTTAGAAACTGCGATCTTGCAGCTGTGTTTTTTCGTTTGTCCATAACTTAAACATAAGAGAAAAAGACCCTTTCTACTGGTGCATTAGTGCCTGGCAGGCATGAGATATATTCAATAATTATACGAAAGTTCGCATGATTCAAATTATTGGTGTGAAAGTGTCTGAACAATTCCACATAATGACTTTCAGTTGAAACATTCCCAGTGTTCCATTCTGTCAATTCCTGCGGTGTAATGTAGTTATAAGTGAATACTCAACTAATACTTCTGATAACTTGGTCACAATTAATAAATCCCTTTTCAATCAATACATCCATTAGATGCACTTCATTTTCCCACGTAGGTATTTTGGTTAAATTCGCCCATCCAAACATTTCTATTCTTTCAATTTCTGTCAATACTATCATTAGATAATTAAAATTAACATCTGATATTTCGCCCGGTTAATCCTGAAATTCTAAAAGTTCAACTTGTATACCTTCGTATGGTAAAAAGAAGTGGACTATAACGGGGAATATTTTATGGACCTGTGGTTTGAATCATTATTTAATATAGTAACACAGTTGCACTCGATGAGGCGAGCTTTAAATTCAACTATTGCTATTGGTTTTAACACATTTACAATATTAGCTTCTGTTTCCATACGAGAACATCTAACTTTCTGTTCAAAACCTGCTTGAATTAACTTAGAAGCACAATTGTTTGAGAGAAAACTGTGGTTCTCTTGCACCGTGTGATAAGCCCAGGTGTCTTCCATCACAGCAACTTGCAGATCTTACGAAGTTCGTGAATCCTTTTTCTTAAAAAAATTAAGCATTGAAGAATTCGAAGCGGTAGCAATATCGGAATTTTTATGTTTTTCTGATCTTAAATGTTGGTTAACATCGCTGGAATCTCCATGGATTATGCTAAATTCTATATGACACTTTGCACATCTGACGTTCGATGGAGTTAATCCTTTGCTTTATAAACGGGTAGGCTACTTTGTTTATTAACATTAAAAATGCACTTTCATTTGGGCATTCTTAAAATGGAGGAGGTAACGTAAAGAAATTTAAATTGACTACAATAACACACGTTAGTAAAAAAATTGTATTCAATCCTCAAAAAAGATGCGCCAGATAGCAGGCTTCTGACCGATTTACCATGTCTGCGACGTATTAAGCATGACCCCACCTCACTGTTCTACTAGGGTTTCTTTCTTTCTGAAAACGGGACCTTTCGGTGCCCCGAAGATGTGCTTGGGGACAACGGGACAGGCTACCCAAAAACGGGACGTATGGTCAGGTTATGTATGGCTCTAACGGGACTGAAACGGATTTTCTGTAAACGCAAATGGACTGATATTAAACTCTGGTATTTACGGAAATATTTGAGGTATAAAATAATTTTTTGTGTTTAATTTTTTAATTTGTTTTCTAATTAGTAGCCTTTCATGGAATTTTTTTTTCCCACTTGAGTAGCTACGAAATTTCATACATTAGTTAAACTTCAACTTGTAACATCTGAAATTTTGTTCTCAGCAGAAAACCCGTTTTAGTCTTGTTAGAGCCGTAAATTATAGTGTGGTACTCTGGCCTCAGCGTGTTGCCACTGGCAGAGTATGAAACTCTGACGTCTTTTTTGTCCTACGTTATCGACTTCTGAAGAAAACAAAATTTCTTAGTGGCAACAGCCACAATTATTAATAATTAATAGTGTAATCGTTACAACAACAATAATTCATAATTAAGTTAATAGCCACAATAATTAATAATGTAATCGTTAGTAGTCCTCAAGTGATTTGACGCATATGTTACAATTTCAACACGTCCAGTTCTATTCACCTCAGAAAATCCAGTTTTGACTTGATAAAATCACAATTAGGTAAGCTTCTTTTTCTATGTAAAAATATATACAAGGTTCCTAGGAAAATCGGAATGCGGTATATAACTTTTAAACCAAAATAGATCTTGCAACGAAATTTAGGTTGGTTGGTTTTAGTTTTATGGCGCAAGGACAGCAATGGTCATTCTGCACCAACCAAGGTGAGATCGTACATACGATATAAAATAAGATAAAACTAAAGATAAAACTAAAAATACATTGGGTATGATGTATTAAAATTAACAAACGAAACAAATCGGATGAGATGAGAGAAACCAATGTTAGATAAAAGTTAAAAAAGATTTCGTGGTCTAAAAAATCGTTTAAATATCACGGAGGGTAAAAATGTTTTGGTTAAAAGTTAATGAGCGTTACTGGTTAAAATTGGGGTAAGTATATAAAATATGCAAAACATTTAATGCTTCACCACATGTGACACACATCGGGACATCTTCACGCTTTGGAAGATGTTGATGGGAGAAGCGTGTATGCCCGATGCTGAGTCTAGCCAGAGTGACCTCTTTGCAACTACCATAGATAGACTGCCATACCTCAATATGAGGTTTAATGTGATGAAGCTTATTAAAAAATTGCTTGTCCCATTCCAACTGCCATTTTTTGTACAGATGGGATGAGACATGAGTGTTAAGATCTTTAATTAAATGGAATGTTCAGACATTCAGGTTCTGCAGCTGCTGTTTTTGCAGCAATATCAGCCTTTTCATTGCCGGCGATACCATAGTAGCCTGGCACCAAACAGAATTTCGCAATATACTGTGAGTTTTTTATATCCACGAGATGTTTGTAAACTCTGTGGATTCCAGTGTGATGCGAGACGTTGAATGAAGTCAGGCTTTGCAGAACGCTGAGTGAATCTGTACAGATAACAGTTGGAGATACGGCATTATTCAAGATGTGTTGTGGAGCTAATCATATGGCATGGATTTCTGCCGTGAAAATGGATCAGAATTGTGGTAGTTGTTGACTCTATACGACATCTCCGCAGACAAATGCCTCACCGAGATATTCATCCGGTTTTGATCCATCTGTGAAAACGAAGTAGCCTTCATACATGCTAGACAGAATAGCGAATTCTTTCCGGTAGGCAATGTCTGGTGTGTTGTCCTTTGAATAGACGGATAGATTCAAACAGATGTCTGTGCCAATATCAAACCATGGAGGAATGATGTTTGGCATAGATTCCACTACCATGGTTTTTGAAATGCCCAATTCACTTGCAGCGTTTTCTTTCCTCATGCCAAAGGTTGGAATACATGAGGGACGAGTATTAAAAAGTGAATTGAAACGGGGTTGATGAAGTGATAGCGATGCAGGATGGTCTTTTAGTGACAGAATTTTAAAATAACAGTTAAGAGACAACCGTTGACGATGTAAAATTAATGGAGTTTCTACGGCTTCAGCATTTAAACTAGTGACTGGGGAAGTCCGAAAGGCCGTAAACCCTCATGGTGTATGGGGTCTAGTTGTTTAAGTAGCGACTGGCATGCTGTGCCGTAAATCGGACAGCCATAATCTAATTTAGAATGGATTAATAAGTCTCAGCAATGAGCATCGGTCTGCCCTCCCAGGGTGTCTGAAACAGGACCTCGATGATGTTAGGGGCTTTAAAACATTTGTCCCGCAAATGTCTGATGTAGGATCGAAATGTTAGAGAGCTGTCGAAAATAACCCCAGGGAATTTTGTCTCCTGAACCATTCTGATTACATCATTTCCCATTCGAAGCTCCGGATCTAAATGTAAGCCACGTTTGCGACAAAAGTATATGCAAACGGTTTTTACCCTGAGAAATTAAACCCGTTATTAGCTATCCATTCCATTATTTTGTTTTGAGCTAACATGTCTCTCAACAAGGTTCATATTAATTACTTCCTCTGTAAGAAATTTGCGGGTCATCGACATATAAAGAACTTTTCACAATGGTGGGGAAGTCTTTAGCCACACCACTGAGCTTTAAAATGAAGAGAATAGGAGTTAGAACGAAGCCCTGTGGAACACCTTGTTCTTGCGGGACAGTATGAGAAAGAGAGGCTCTGATACTTGGAAAGTTCTGTTGTCCAGAAAATTCTTTATGAACATTGGCATATTACTCCTAAGGCCACATTGATGGTCTCTGAGGATGCCATATCTCCAAGTCCGATCGTATGCCTGTTCTATATCGAAAAATATAGATACAAGGTGTTCCCTTTTAACGAAGGTCTCTCTTGTGGAGGTTTCTAATATTGATAGGTTAGCTTGTGTTGATCTCATCCAACGAAAACCACTTTGGCATGATGGTAAATGGTTTCCATTTTGTAGGTAATACATCAACCTACTGCAGACCATCCTTTCTAATAGTTTGCAAAAGCAACTAGTTAAGGCAATAGGTCGATAATTTGAAGGATTCTTTGGACCTTTGCCCGGTTTAGGAAAAGGTATAATAATAGCTTTGAGCCATGCCTCTGGGAATAACTGCTCTGTCCAAATCCTATTGAATAGAATCAGAATATTTTCGAGGAATTTGCAGACAGGTTCTTGATCATTGCATAATGTATTTGATCAGGACCAAGGGTTAAGTATTTACGAAATTTAGGTACTGGTATAGTAAAATGACTATGCACTATCAGACGAGATGAACAGCAGCGCCCCTGGTGGCGAATTGATGAAGTTAAAAATTTTATTTCGAAAAATAATAAAGATAGAGAAATATTTTCAATTAGGAAGTTGTAGAGCATCCTTCAGTTAGTAGGAAAAGATATACGGCTTATATGAAATATGTAAACGTACTACCACAAAGTGAGAGATGCTCCAAAAATTTCAGTACATCGCTTTCAATTAATGCTTTCTGATGTTTTAAAAGTTGAGTTGAAGTTCCTATAGGAGAGAGATCACGGTTTCTTTCCTTCAAGAATTGCAACTCAACCTCTAAAACGCTAGAAAGCATTTACTGAAAGCTATGAAGTGAAACTTCCTGAACATCTTACATTATGGTTCAGTGTGCGTACATCTGCATATAAGCCGTATGTCTTTTCTTACTAACTGAAGGACACTCTACAACTTTGTAATTGAAAATATTTCCTTGTCTTCATTATTTTTTAAAATAAAATTTTTAACTTCCTCAATTTACCACCAGGGACGCCGTTGTTCATCTCATCTGATAGTGTATAGTTATTTTTCAATACCAATACCTAACTTTCGTTGCAATCTATGTCTTGGTTTAAAAGTTACTGGTCGCATTCGGATTTTCCTAGGAACCTTGTATATGGGGTGCAATTTGAAACAAGAGAGAAAAAGTGAGAAAGAAAAGTTTTGTATTTTTTAACACACCGTTCATATTTATACGGAGTTCTTCATGGTACAGAAAGATGTTGCATTCAAAAAGTTACAAAATGAGACATAAATGTACTTTTTCCGTTGAGAAGAACTTGAGTTATTAAGGCTGGTATGATATTTCTCGGACACCCTGCATGTACCGACCTTTCCTATCCCACGGTCACTCTTTAAAACGACCAGTTTTAAGTGAAACTACAACATAAAGCCTTAAAAATATTTAGTGTATTATCTTATTCTGCAGTTCGTTTTATATTATTATAAACATTTCGTTTCATATTATTAAAAATATTTCATTTCGTATTATTAAGAACTTCCCTTTTATATTATTGTGGGCAGTTTGTTTTATGTTTTTGTGAACAGTTTGTTCTATATTATTATGAATAGTTCGTTTTATATTATTATGAGCAGTTCATTTTATTTCTATCATATCTTTGATGTATATTTTTTTGCTTTTTATAGTCTTATCAAGATTCAAAACTAACACACGCGCCAAGAAAACCCTTTCACAAGATGGAGTAACCTAACATCTTCGAGTGAATACAAAGTCTGACGCCGATTCGAAGAAGCAGACGACTTTTTTTAATGTTTACATGCACTGGGAGAAGACGAATGATGATGATGATGATGATGAAATCAGTTTTCAAAAACTCCTTTGTAACGGCTTATATTAACCCTTTGTCTACCAAATTATGATAGAATTAAAAATTTTACACAACGTATTTTTTTCCCTTCTTCTTTGAGGGCTTATTAGAAGATATGTGAAATAAAAAAAATAATAATTTTAAATTAATTAAAGGAGTTGGTACTTGAAAATATCATAGCAAAAAACGAAGTTGCAAATAAGTTATAAACACTTCTTTTTACGGAAAAATAGAGCTATATTAATTCTAAACAAGAAAACAAATATATCATTTAACTACCAGAGATTTTGTATTATATATACATATATACATATAATTCAGGAAATTAATTTCTCAGGAAGGTCAATCGTGAAAATGGATGCTGAGAAACTGAAAATGACGTCACAATTTCCTTTATAAAACGAAAACTGCTATCTGGGACCCCTTTTGTCATCTAATGGTACTAAAGGGAAGTATATAGCATTGATCGCAAAGAGCACTGTCGGCATTGTATGAATAAAATTGGTTTTATTTGAGTTTGAATCTACTGGTATTTTAAAGTACCGTCGGTAGATTAATGGTTAAAACGTATATAAATATAATCTTTTTAGACATTTATGGATTAAGCTTATTCTGCGTAAAATTAATTAAAATTAGTGATTGAAATTAACTATCTTTGAAAAAATCGATGAGTTTAAATAAATTAAATTTAAACATTTAATTAAATTTAAAAACTAAATTTACGAGAAACAACCTTAAATTGCGCCATGAAAGCAGATGAATCAAAACGAAATAAGATTGTGAGTAAGTAAAATCATTTTATACAAACGGAATAGCATTTTATTTAGGTCAAATGGTACTTTGTTCAAGTCGAGTGTTATGTTGTTGTTTATATAGTGCAGCCCATCGTTTGTGTTTTTCTTTTGTTTCAAAAATGTCGTTTTGCTCTGTTTCAAGAGTGACAAAACAATTCATCTCACAGTCCTTTCTCTTCTGTTGAACGTATCTCGGAAAACTGCCAAAACGTTCAAAACACTCAATTTAAAAACAATACAATGGATAAAAAATGTTAACGTTCAATTGAATTTAAAATAAATTAATGCTGAAAACGTCACATTAATTCGAGATCATAAATATGACGTCATTAGCGTGACGGAACAAATGTTGCAAAAAACGTAACTTTGATGGATTTCATGCTCAGTAGAAACTCTTTCAACCTTAAAACTTTCAGGATGGCAACGTTAAAGCCATGGATAGAATGGTTAAGTGTGTGTGTGTGTGTGTGTGTGGGGGGGGAAGTTCCAAAGAAGTTTAGGCCAGGTTTTTGCTAAATAAACATCTACAGGAAAATGAATAAAATGTTTTTATTTGTGATGCTGGCTAACAAGTCTAGCTGAAACAGCATACGCATTTCGCCATCTTTATTAACTCGTTGATATCTACTGCTGTCAAATAATTGGCCATTGGCTTTAAGCCAATACATTCACTACATTTAATCTTATATAACCTCGATATATCCAATATAGCCCCAATATATACAATCCCAATATGAATATTATATAGAATAGATAAGAAAGTTAAATATTTAGACGTTGAATTTTTCTTATTAATGGCTGTACCCAATTGAAAGCAAATCTTTTTATCAGATTATTAAGTTTCAATAGCACACTGAACGTATTCAATACCAAGTATGGCGACTTGGGAATACCACATACTCTTGGCTATAAGGTAGTATCTTACACCTATCTTGTTTTCTCTAAACGAACGACTGAATAATGTCCTTCTTGGTGGGGCAACAGTGGTACTTTAGACAGTCAACTATCTCAATAATCGCAATTGCCTCATCGAATAACAAACTCACAACGAAGCTTCTCTTCCCCCATCCACTTACCGCTACCTGCGGCCAACTTTTCAACACGTATTGACTATATATATATATCGTGGTGATTTTGAAATTATGCTTTAGTTTTTGTAGAAAACCCATGACCATCACATCAAAGGAAACACAGGATAAAATAACATTTTTACATGCAGGGATACGTAAGTGGCAACACTTATACCAAGAAGGCGTCACTGATTGTAAACAGACGACTTTTCGATTTCTTATAAAGTGAACTTTAACTATACACTTAACGTTTTACCTATTTTCAGAAGGGTAAACATTAGTCATGTACCATGTTTAAGTGTTGCCAGGTGCCTCAACGTAAAGACTGTAACTGAAATATTTTTGTACATATGTATATATTGCTGCTGTTGTACCATATATGAATTATTCTTTTTATATTAAACTATTTTATTGACAGTTGTTGTTTTATTCATTATTGTCCTTCTTTGTCTCTTTACAATTTATAATTATTCCTTGATTAAAAAGAGTCGACAACCTTCTATTACTAATGAATTAAACAGTAATGCAACTAATTCTTTTAGTCTTCTAGGCAAAAAATCATCTTGGGGCTCCTATTTTTGATTAAAATAAAGGGCTCCTAGACTTTTATCACATTTTTTATACGATTCTAACAGATTCTCTCCAACTTCATAATGCAGACGAAATCTTGATATAAAATAGATATATACAAAATAGATAAGAATAATAAAAATTAATATTACATAAATATTCCTATTTCTTGGGCAAATTTCTTAGAATTATTGAAAAGAAAATTTTAATTTGGAATAAACTTTTTACCCAGTAAGGTATATTTACAATAGAATACATTATTGAATACTGTATGCTAAAATTTATGTATGATAGAGTAGATGAACACATGGGAACAATTACACTTCAATAAAATGTTAATTAAAAGTAATTTAAGGTAAGAATAATAATTAAACTGTCTTAAAATACAAACTGAAATGTGTACCGAAATATTGCAGAATATAAAGAATTGGAACTGTGAAACAAACTAGTAGATAAATTTAAGAATATAAATAATATTAATTTTTTTTGGAGATTTATTATAGAGGTTACACACGCTTAGAACTAGTAATTTATGGATATATATATATATATATATATACAAAATAAATAAGGCCTTTTCTCCTTACCAAGATATTTTAATCATAAAATATATATACTAATAAAAATTATGTATGAAAAATAATTAAAACGAGATTATTATGTCATCCAATTGTGCTAGATGTGGAACTATGTAACCAACTGCGATGAATAAAATTAATATATTTATTATTATAAATAATTATTGATACTGTTTTATAATTTTAATTTTATTGTCATCTAGTCTTAGTTTTGAGATTTCGGTTTATTTCAGGGCTCAAAAAAGGGTGAGTAAAATCCACAATTTGCTTATATCTAATTACTACATAATGGAGGATGTTACTGTAATTAAAAATTAAAATCTTAAAATTATGAAAAAATTTATAGTAATAACTTTCATATAAAATAATCATATTGATAAGTTAAAAATCTTTACATTTTAAACCTTCGATCAATTACCTGAAACTAGAAGATGAGATGTAAAATATATTTTTAAAATTTTTCTGTCGTAGGTTAACAAAAGAATCATCGCAGATGATTGAATTCACAGATCTTTCTATGAATACTAAAGGAAATAATAAAATTTGTTTAAGAAACTGTGTTTGAAATTGATAAAGAATTTAATTATCCCCTTCTTAAAATCCTAAACTGAAGTATTTCAAATTTGTTCAAAACGCTTGGAACGTTTAGTAGAGCTAAACAGCATATTTTATTCAGTCAGTTAATCGACAGGCTTTAGAGATGAGATCTGGAAAAAATCAGTGTGTTTTCCAAAAGATTTAACAGATTAAACCGGGTCAGATTTACAAATTATCCAGTAAAAAGAGTTTTGGCACCCGTTAGACCTAGCTAATTTTGACTTTAAATAGTGAACTATGTCTTTAGATACTTATCAATGGCAGTTAATATTTTAATTATTTTTTTAATAAATTGTCATTTAAATAATTTTATATATTGTTATACTAGTGTTTAGTAGTATTGTTTTTAAGTTCTATGTTTTAAAATATCTTTCAATTCGATTTAATTACCACTAAAATGATTAGTAAATTATAAAATTTTAAGCATAAAACGATTTTAATCCGAAAGAGTTAGCTCTCCACTACAAATCAGAGTTAGTGAGCTATCTTGTCCATTTCTGTTTGAGGGACTATCAAATTGAAAAGCAAAAACCAAACGAGTCATTCTTAAATACGCAAAATTCTTCGCCAAAGCTAATCCACGGCTACAAAATTCTCCTGAGATCGAACAGGTATTCAGAGGTCGTAACCATATTATTGAGTTCTAAATAAGAAAAAGAAAAGAAAAATTCCGAAATGTAGGCCATGCGGATCTACGGCAATTGATGCAGTTAAGTTGAAAGACTTCCTTGTCATCATGGAAACACCTGAGCGCTCTCAAGAACGGTAACGGATAAAATATGAAGCAGACGACTCCGCTCAAACTATAGTGTGATTTATTTTGTGGACTTTTTTTTTATGAAATTCTCGTAAATCTGTTCACATCTAAGTAAATTCGGGGATTTTTTAATTCGGAAAAATCCGAATCTTCGAACGAAACATCACGTTCATAATTTAAAGAATGTTTGACGACTTGATTGGACATATTTTTTATCGGCCAAAAATCCTATAAATCTGTACTCAATAGAGTCAAGTCAATGATTTAATTGGAGCTATGGAAGCAATTCACTTATCTGAGGTGTGGATTCCGCGTATTCTTCCATTTAAGTCACACGCTGACTATTCAAGATGTAATACTATTTAAAATGAAGTAACACTCTTATATTGATATATTGTTATTAATATGTGATAATACTGCATTTTTAAATATGTTGCCTCCATTTCATATATAATCTTAATGATTCAAAGTAATCAATCAAAAACTATACCGCGTATAAAATAACGAAAGACTTCGTTATGACTAGTAGGTATGGTAATATAACATTTATTTATTTATTTATTATTAATAAATTTTTGATAGCTTCACATATGTTACAAGTTCAAGGTGGCGGGATTCTTCAGAAGCAAGGCATTCCAGGTCAAAGACACGGTCTGACCTGAGTAAAACCCCAGTGCATTCCTGTTGCCACAGCAGGAAAAGTAATAATAGTTATAGCATTAAAAATAAAAAGAAGCTAAAAAGAAGAAGAAGAAGTGCGGCTCCTTCACAGTCGAAAGGATTTTCACAACCATGACCTTGTTAAAAGTATTTTGAAAGTCCAATAAAGCGTGACGTCAGTCCGCTCTCATTTTCTTCTTATCCACAAAATCCCGTTTCTAGACCTACCACTTGGAGTGTTGGCTTCTGGGACCAAGCCACCAAACGATATAGAGATGTTGCCATCTGACAAAATACCAATTCATTTACTCACCATTCTTCAGAATGACACTTGTCCACACTGCGTAATGAGGATTTCATGGGGTCTGCTTTCTGTAAACTACGAAGAGGATTATCTGGCTGTTATACAATTTCAAATAAAAGGCGGATTATTTGGCTGTTATACAATGCCAACAAAAAGGAGGATTATCTGGCTGTTATACAATTTCAGCAATCGTCATTATTAGCTAATGCAAATTGAACTTCAAATAAATGCAAAATATATATCGGTTGGCAGAGTATCATTACGATTCAGGCATCACGAACTACAAATAAAATTTGTAGTTCGTAATATAGTTCATTGTAAATAGAAGATACATGATTGCCAAGATACAATTTTCCCCCTTCTGCTGGTTGTCAGGTAAACTGCTTACAAAGCATTAATCTAACGCTGGAAAAGACTGCAATATGAAGACTTCATAAAGCTTGAAAACTTCACATTGCAGTGAAGTAAAACCTTCATGAAGCTTGAAGACTTCATATTGCAGTGAAGTAAAGTCTTCATGAAGCTTGAAGACTTCATATTGCAGTGAAGTAAAGTCTTCATGAAGCTTGAATTTCTCCTAAAACATAAGCCCAAGATTCGGTTCGCGCAGAACCAACTCGTGTAGAGTGGAAAGAAGAATGATAAGAAGTTTCTCAAAAAAATTCTAATATGAATAAGCGTGATTTCACAAAGCCTACTTTTTTATTTTCTTTATTTCCTTTATTTTCCTTTATTTTCTTTATTTCTTCGGCGCAGTATAGCCCAGATGCTCTTGCGCCATAAAAAAGCCAAACAATCAATCAATCTTTATTTCTTCTCTTTTGTCTTTCCTTTAGCTTGAAAGTAACGTTATCTTGGC
>QLNU02014176.1:158612513-158624272 GCA_006491805.2 Dysdera silvatica
CCACATTTCTTGTTTGTCGGCCAATTGGCCACTTGGCCAGAAACCACCAGGTTTCCGAAAATTATCTTTTTCTGTGAGTTGTTACACCATAATTTCCGTAATCTATGGTTAAGGATGAGATAAAAAATCGTTTCTATATGTAAGAGCAGTGGAATGGAAATCTTACACACACAATGCCTCTTGTTCAAATCTAGCATATAGAGAATGTTTTGTTTGTTTGTGGTTTTACGACGCAAGGACAGCAAATATCATGCTGCGCCAGAGCTACAGTTCTCTGAGGAATCCGAACCTCTGCTGCTATGGGAAAGAAACCCCGGAATGGGGTGGATAGAAAAAAAAAGGCATACATTCCAAGATACTATTGGAAATCGACCCCTGTAGTTTCATGTCGTTCTTCAATGACAGTTTAAAACCTGTATTTAATAATGTACCAATAGGAAAATAGCTATTTATATAGACCAACAAAGCATAGACTTGAAAAATTTTTGGGGTTCCGAAGTGCCGTTAGAATAACTGGCGCATTTTTTCAAGGATTTAAAGCAATTTAAATTTCATTGCAGATAGTTTAAGCCTTTCACATGAGTTCAAAATGACATCTGTTATATTTTGCACTTTTCATTTTCCTAAAGAGAAGAAGCCTGAAATATATTCTTTTACTGATCCAGATTTATCTGTTGTACGTTCGCGCAGACCTGACGCCTGATACCGTTAGCAGACGGGTTAGTCCATTGCAGTTTAGGGAAGGGCGTCTTGCCGAAACTGGTTTTTCGCGCGGGAAAAACCAGTTCCTCCAAGACGGCCTTCCCTAAACTGCAATGGACTAACCCGTCTGCTAACGGTATCACGCGCCAACTGAGCGCGAATGCACAGTATCTAGTACAATAAGACACCTGAGATGTTAAAATGAAACAAATTATCGTTAATTATAGAAAAATACTTTTTCTGTAGATAATTATTTGTTTTGCGTTTGTAGGTGTAATACAAAAAATTACAAAGATTCGCCCCGGGGCTTTATGTGTTGACCAGTATTTGGCAATTGTGTTAGCCCTGAGAAAGGTAATAATATCTTACAAGAACATTTAGGTGAAAAAAAAGAAGTCAAATGACGTTGTACATATATTTCCGTACGCGTATTTTCCCCACGAGCAAAAATATTAGGGATTCGAGGAACCCACAACAAAATTATTGAGGGTTCAAAAAGTGTCTCGAACTCAAAAAATTGGCGCCACTGCCAAATAGACACTCAAATTGCTTTTACATTCCAAAATAACTTCGTAATTCCAAAATAACATTACATTTTATTTTACAATTACATTCCAAAATATCTTCATAAGCGAACGACATACAACATATATATATATATATATATAAATAACTATTTTCCTATCGGTGCATTATTAAAAATGTATTTTAACCTGGCATTGAAGAACGAATGCATCTTACAAAACATTTCTTTTGTTTAAAGAAAATTATTTCAAATCAAAATATCGAAAAACATGACATTAAACTCAACATACTATTTGGAAAAATTGAAAATTCGATTTGATTTTTTAAAGTTGAAAAGAAAAGAGAACGAAAAGAGAAGGTCTTATGTCAAATTCGTTTTGCAATATTTCTAAAAATACATGACCATGAAATAAAATGTTTAGTAAATCGTTGTTTATTTGTTTTTCAAAAAACAAAAAATGACCGTTGAAAAAAAAATTGAATAACGATAGTTCGTTTAGTTTAGAAACTGATTTTACAAATTTCAGTTTTAGGAAAAAAAAAAAACTTTAACATTTGAAAGTTAATCAAAATGAAATGTTTATTATATGGAATTTGGGTTGTGGAATTTTATATTTAACACCAAAGTATGTATTTAAAACTGAATTTAATTAGTTCTGTTATAATACATCATCTGTGAACTGTAATGGGTTGTCCAGTCAAGATACCTGGTAAAAGAGGTGTTTTTTTTGTTTTTTTTAATAACTGTGACGTGGTACGGTTACGAGAATATTGACCGTAGATCAATGTTTTGTAATTAGAAGGATGCAGAGGATAAAACGCCAAAAAAACATAGTAATAAATATACTAGAATAAGCAGTAAGTTCAAAAGGTGGGGTGGTGCTGGCTTATAAACAATGGCGGATATACCAACTAAGCAGACTGAAGACAACGGCGGCAAAATATCTCAGAGCCTACAGCCAGCAAAATCGTAAATCTGCCTCTGTTTATAAAGAAGGCGTTACAGAGCTACAACTCCAAACATTTATATATATATATACAAAATTACATCGTAATGGGATTATAGCCCTCATTAATTACCCCCGCCATAGGCGTAGAGTTTTCATAATTATTAGGAGGGCCCCAGCAGATATTATGTACATTTATACAGTAAAACCTCTCTACAACACTATTATACGGACCGAGAAAAATTATCGTTGTAGAGGGATTTATCGTTATATCGGATATCGTTGTAGGGAGGTTTTACTGTATATGTAAAATTTCAATTTATTTCAAAATATTGAGGAAGCCCGAGCCCATATAACTCTACTCCTATCCCCCCTCCCCCGAGTACGCTAGTGAATAAACAATGCATCAGCCAAGGGAGACAAGCAACGTAGCGCAGTGCTGTCAGTTGAATGTGAGAGGGCACACGCATTTCCATGAACAACGATGAGATAAATACATCTGGCGATTCAATTAGGATTGTAATAGTGTAGGTTGGCGACCAAGATAGCTGAAATAGACTAGAATTGGTCGGCGACTGCCAAGAATTCATCATCACTAGTAAATACTTCTGTTGTAGAAAATAGTTACCAAAGAAATTGTGAAACGCACATTTGTAAATACGCGTAAGGTTATTCTGTGTGCTACTCTTTGAAGATTCTATTCTCTCCAGAGCGGAGGTCGACAATCTATGACACGCGTGCCAAACGTGGCACGCGGACCAACTTTTAATAGAACGCGAAGCGACCTAAAAGCAAAAATAAAATTCCGAATACAATTGTTAAATTTGAAAATCTACTTTATTTATGTTAATACAGTCGAGTCTCTATTTAACGAAGTGCCATCGTTCCTCTGAAAAACTTCGTTATAAGGAAAATTCGTTAAATAGAAATTAACATAAATGATGAAACTTAATTTCGATAAAATGAAAAAAGCTAAATTTGGACAGTAAAAACTAAGTTCAGTAGACTCTTCTTTTCTTACGAATTTAAATATTTTTTGTATACAAGTACGTACAAATTTGGCCCTGCGGTGGCGCAGTGTGGTAACGCGTTCTCCTATTGCGCGGCTAATCCGGGTTCGACTCCCAGCAGTGCAAAAAGAACGCTTACTCAGAGATCTCATAAAGATCGCACTGCTCACTGTAGTCCGGGGTTTGGTTCCCTAGGCCTTAAGAGGTTCGGATTCCTCGGAAAACAGTAGGTCCCGGCGCAGCATGACCACTGTAGTCTTTGAGCCGCAAAAACAAACAAACGTACCACAACAAAAAGCAAAGACCAAGCTTACCCTGCACCTGTATGATCCTCATACAACAT
The DNA here is from genome assembly GCA_006491805.2 of Dysdera silvatica. NCBI lineage: Eukaryota > Metazoa > Arthropoda > Arachnida > Araneae > Dysderidae > Dysdera > Dysdera silvatica. Next base: position 158,616,041 of record QLNU02014176.1, read on the forward strand.
ATTTGAAACATAGAAGCAATATTTCACCCAGAAACAAATACAGAGTTTCACAAGGAGATTTGATATTAAACAGTTTGATGTCAAGGGGAGAAATTAAAAACAGGTTTCGAGAAGTCAAGTGTAGGCTAGAATGCGCTCTTCACTTAAAGAGCAGTTCCTGAAACGTCGTGTTTTTAAACCTTACGCCAGTGTCGAAATAACTGTTTGTTATAGAAATAATTCTTAAAAACTTATTCCAGATGTTCCTTGCATGCTCCCCCACCCCCACCCCAATGAGTTAAAACCCATTTTAAAAAAATGCAACACGTGTGTGCGAGAAGCAAAATTCGTGGCTTAGCCACACCAGCCCAGTAATAACACTTCTTACTTCACCCGCGCTACTTCTAAGTTCCCAGTTTAGAACAAGAAAATTCGCTGTATGTCCACAATACAAAAGGCTACCTCACAGGCCCGCTGAAAAATTGTAAAAGGTAAATTAAAAAAAAAATCAAATTCTTTATAAAAAGAACTTCGTTATATAGAAATTGTTTTTCGTAATATGGAGACAAATTTACATGTTAGTGCCATTCAAAGTCAAGGTTCCGCCGAAAATTTCATTAAATAGAAAACTTTGTTAAATGGAAGTTCGTTATATGGAGACTCTATTGTAGTTCGATAGTAAAATAAACATCCATAATTTAGTAAGTAAAGGTAGTGGCGGCTAGTGGGTTATTCAAATAGGGGTTCACCAGTGGCGCAGCTAGTACCTTTTTCCCTAGGCAAATCAAAATCCTGGGGCCCTGGCACGGCCCGCCTCCACTGGTCTCCCTGCTAACATTCCTTTGCCATGATGCCATAAGATATGTCTGTCTGCCCCCCATTTGGTTGCAGCCTTGTGTTTACGTAATATATTACGTGTGTATACATAAATTACGAAATGAAATATTCACGTCAAAAGAAACAAAACAGGTCAGAACGTACAGATTAAAATATATTGTGTTTTCTTGGCATAAGGTTGAAGAAACTTATAATTCAACTAAAAAAAAAGAACTCATGGGTAAAAAGAAAATAGTATTATTAGCATTTTGCTTTTTAGGATGAAAAATACTATAACAATGGTTTAAAATTTGCCTTTGAATACTGACTGCTTAAGTAAAAATTTTTAAATTTAGTTCACACGCCTGTTCGTTTGTTTGTTTTTTAAGGCAAACAAATCAATAATATTTTCGTTGAATTTAGGTATGCAATTTACCATGGTTTTTTTCAATTGAGAGCATAGCCATAGCGCTTAGTCTGTTTTCACTCATAGTGTTCCTTAAAAATGTCTTAACTAACTTTAAAGTTGAGAAGCATCTGTTGGCCTTAGCAGTGATCATTGGAATAGTAGAAATAATTAGGAATAGTTTGTAGGTCTCCAAAAACGTAGTCTGTAATTTATTTTCTGTAAAAAAACTGTAAAAGTCTAATGGCTTCATTCATATTTCTGAAATCTGGCTTACTGTAAATTATTCCTAGTTCATTTTTTAGAAGCTCCTTTTCTAAAATGGAATAAACTTCGTTTGTTTGCTCAACAAGTTGAGTTGAAATTTTTTTTCATACAACTGGAATTTTTTAGCTTTAAGAAGACAAACAGCGGAGTAGTAAATGATAAAAGAACATCTTTCTTTGACTTGATTACTAATAACGTCACATATTTTTTCGCTGCCACAGTTCTATTTATGTAAATATTTTCTCTTTTCATTTTCTTTGTTCGTTGCTCTGTTTCTAATACCTTTATAGTCATTTCTTCCATTCTTTTCCTTTTTTTCAATTGATTACCGCAAAGTGCTTCACGTTTTCTAATACGTGTGGCATCAGTAAGTGTTTTCTGAAGTTGGTTGTACAACACATCCACATGTGGCATAATATTGTAAAAAACTATAAGCCAAAACACAAATGCTGAGTCTTGCAACATGCGCCAAATAGCTCCTGCTTGGTTTATTGCTAGAACTTGTTTCGATGATGCCTCTATTTTTCGATGCATTCAATTAACTCTTCCCTATACTCATACACTGTGTTGATGGTTCAACTCTTGAAATTTTATCTCGTAGCTGAACCATGAGATGTCCTTTCTCCAACAGTCTAGTATTACAATCCTCTGTGGAGAATTACTAAAAAAGTCAGTGATATTACTCAGGTTGGACAAAATATTCAAACTTGCTGATTTTGGCTGGTTACTTGGCCGACAATCAAGTTGGGTTGATGTGCGTAGCAATGTGCAAAATATGCATTTTCGTAAATACGTTGAATGATGGCATGAACACCAGTTTGGTGAATACTCATCGCATTTGTACCATCGTAGCTCTGGGATAACAGCCATGTTTTCCCAGACAGAGCAAGCACAGTTTCTGGAGAGAAAGCACAGTTTCTGGTAGACAGTGAGCATACAGTCTAACAAATCGTTTTGAATTTCTTTCGATTTTCCTTTAAAAGCAGTAGCACTATCGAGATGCATCTTTCAGGGATGAATCGAGTTCTGCTGAGAAGCTTATAAAACCTCTGAAAACGCCTGGATTTAATGAATCATTGCGTTCGTCATGACCTCGAAGTGCGAGCTCAAATGCGTCGCAAAATAGAACTCCATCAATTATTTTTGAAAGAACGTAACTGGCCGCATTTACTTGCACATTGTTTGTTTGTTTTAACATTTTAACGGAAATGCGCACCATCAAGCTGTTGGCAAATATCAACCTTTCCAAGCAAATATAGCTCTGATATGGAGTTTAAATGTGACTGCGAGTATTCATGCTAATTTAGTTTTGGAGTTATATGTGACAAATCAGCCACACTGTACTTCACCCAACTGAAATCACCACTTCGTTTTGCAAACAGGAGACAGTAAAAACAAAATAGCCTGTTTGTTAATTCACATCCACAAATCCATAGATTTTCTCATATAATTCGGGTTTGAATTTTCTTTTGAAATCCGTAGTTTTTAATTTTGTCACCTGGACCAAGTCAAGCCTAATGTTAACTTAAGCAGTTTTTTTTCCCTCTACTTTTCTTTCCAGCAATAACGTTGAAAAATGTAATTGTTTCAGCTCCGAAACACCTATTTTGTTAAATGCAATCTTAACTATTAACACGTTTGTACAAACAATAATAAAACTAACCATAATAGTTAATTAAAAAAATTAAACTAACCGAACGTATTAAATAGCAAACAAAGTGAAAGCCCGGGCGTAAAAGAAACTCAATAAAGGCAATTGCTTTCTACCTCTCACACAATAAGAACTGTGCGAACAAGAGTGCCGTAAGCGGGGAATGTCCCACACCCTTCAAGTAGTATAACTCATATATATTCAGCATATGCGTATATATTCAGTATATTCATATATATTCAGCATATACGTATATATTCAGTATATTCATATATATATGTTCAGTATTGAACTGTTTTTCGAGGTCAGTTTTTCCAATCGCAAACCGGTGCGATAAACCTGACGCTCTACTCCCTGCATCTCGGTTAATAACGTCACCAACCAAATAAAACAATAATCGACTTATACGTAATATCCGTCACATTTTATACTATTACGGTTTCATATTGTGTATCTGATATTTTATTTTACTTAACTTGTTACATCCTTTTCTTTCTTTTTTTTTCTTAATTTCTCTTCGTGGGTTCACGTGCTTATGTGCATCAATGGAAGAGCAGCCACTGTGTAAGTGTGTATTAGCACATCTTCTGAAAATGATTATTGAATTCTAAGCGCAGAGCATAAATGAAATCCGACAGAAGATGGAAAAACTGTGAAATAAATGTATAAACTTAATTTATTGACAAAGACTAAAAATAAAATTACGAAGAAAGAGTAGGAACAAAATAATAAAAGAGTATAATGTTAATAAAAAACATTGAGTTTTTTCCCATGAAGCAGTTTGTTGACGAACAGAGTCAGCTTTGGCTATTTGGCTTCCCTAGACGGAGATTACAATTATATTGTCACGTAAAGAGATAGGCATAGCCAGGTGGTCATGGCATATATGTTACAATACGTGACAACAAAGCGAAATATTTCGAGATTGACAACAAAGGCTGCTTATTGAGATTTAATCATCGGCGTCGTCAAAATGCGGCTAAATGATAGAAGCCAATTACAAAGAGAAATCTAGATGCAACTCTTCTCCCCCCCCTTGTTTTGGCACCAGTGGTTTGGGTGGCAACCCTAAGCAACACAACCGCCTAGGTTCGCCTATTGCTAAAGCTAGTCCTATCGACGATAAGTTGAAATAAAATCGAGGATGAAATGTAGACAAAATAACGTAGTTAAAGAAGGGTGTGAGCAAAATCGTAAAATAAGCGAGCCCGTAATTTAATTTATTGACAGAGGTTAGGAGCAAAATCAAAATAGAAGAAGAAAATCAAGGCTCGGAAGAGTAGAACAAAATCAAAGCTCAGAAGAAGAGAACAAAATCAAAGCTTGCAATCACAGAACAAAATCGAAGCTCGGAAGAGTAAAACAAGGTAAAAACTCAGAAGAATAGAACAAAATCAAAGATTGGAAGAGTAGAACAAAATCAAAGATTGGAAGAGTAGAACAAAGTCAAAGCTTGCACTCAGAGAACAAAATCGAAGCTTAGAATAGCCGAACAAAATCAAAGCTCGGAAGAGCAGAACAAAATCAAAGCTAAGAAGAATAGAACAAAATCAAACCTAAGAAGAATAGAACAAAATCAAAGATCGGAAGAGTAGAAAAAAATATCATAGCTGTGAAGAGCACAAGTAAAAGTGTCGATAAAAGCAGGAATAAATTTATTGATGAAGAACAAGATCAAAATCAAAAAAGAATGCGAACAAAATGGTATAAATAAACGCACGAATATGCCTATTGAAAAAGAATGGGAACAAAAGGAAGTGCTATAGAACAGCGCTGGCCAACTGGTGGGCCGTAAAAGAATTTTGGTGTGACCAACCGGTGGTCCACAGAAAAAGCTGGACATTATTTTCATTTTTAATGTTTTATTAATAATAAAACAAAAATAATATTCTAAGAAATTCTCATATTCTGAATGACAATTTTTGCTTTTGTATTGCACTAAATTCACGAAATGTGCTTGAGAAGATCCTAAACGTTTAAGTTCAAAGTAAGTAAACGTTTAGTTAAGTAAACGTTTTTGTAATTTTATGTTAAAATAATTAATTGTAAATTTTTATATCTATAGAATGTACTTGAGATAATTGTCGGCAATTAGTGAAAAAAAAACCTCACCTGACGAAATGTCTGACGCAATTATCTTTTTAAAAAAAAACCATATTAATGTTCCGCGGGATTTAAAATTATGAATTTAGTGGTCCGTGAGGTCCGAAAGGTTGGCAACCGCTGCTATGGAAAGTAGTGAATGAAGGGTATGTGAATAAAATAATTCGCAGAATTCATGACTTGATTTATTGAAGAATAATGAAAATAAGATCAAGAAGAAAAAATATAAGGAAAATAATATAATAGATCTTTGCTAGTTCAAAATTGAAGGGATCAAGTGCGGATCCGAGGGGGGGTGCAGGCAGACCTTCCCTCCCCAAAAACAACAAATTTATTCTCCTCATTAATTACCTAGACCTAAACATAAATTTCACAGCATGGTCTAAATTGATTTTTAAGTTTTGTGCCCCTCCTCCGTCCGAGAAATTTTTTCTAGTTCCGCCCTTGGAAGGGGCTATAAACTTAATTAAAATTATCCAAGAATTTGAATTAGTAAGTTTTGATATAATTAATTTTGTATTTACGGTTCCGCGAGAAAAGTTCAAATTATTCAACTTGCGATATATATACATATAAAGAACGTGTCAAAACCATAAAATAAATCCATGAACCAATTAATTGATGAAGAGTAAAATCAAGAACAAGAAGGGAAGAGATATAGTAAAATAATAAACAACGCGCGGTAGTAAGAAAATGGTGTGCGCAAAGGTAAATGATACGTTCACTTCATTCCTCCAAAAGTTGAATGATATTTCACGACCAAAACAAAAAGGGGGAAATCCTCAAAAACGGAAAAATTGAGGAAGTTGAAACAAAGTATTTTTCAAGGATTTGATGTTATGTTCAATTACGAAGGAGGCATCATTTGTGGCATTACTGAAGGTCCCTCTCTGTGCTTGGAAAAAGATAAACAAACAGAAAAACGCAGTAGCTTATATAGTAAAAACCTGTTTTTTTTTCCAAAAAATAAACATTGCTAAAGCCTACTTTGAGGAAAAAAGGTTGGAGATTTGCATTTGTGGACAGTTTCCATCATTAGTTCTTGCTTACAGAGTTCTAAATCTGCGAATTAGTATGCAAATCTTTTCGTCCTAACGGTTTGGGAATAGAGATGCGAGATTCCTGAAAGATCGTAGCAGGGTAAAACCTCAAGGCCGTTAGCACACGGACTGAATTTCCGCACCGGGGGAATATAGTTAACTTTGACGGTGTGTTTTGCTGCCATAAAACTTAATGGCTTTTCGCTGAATAAATATGTGCTAGATTGAGAAGTATCGACTAACTGTGAGAAATTATGCGCCAAGAGAAAACAAACGTTCTTTCAAGGTTTATCATAAAAACAACTCTGCTTGAACTACTACGATGGTTTATCGATTCGGCCGACCGTGGAAAAACAAAGTTGTCTATTCTGTTTTCAAATATGCCGACTTTTTATGTATTTTCGGGGACTTTCTATGGCGTGACAAATGATAGCGATTTAACATATTGGTCTGGAAGGTTCTTCCACGTTTGATGCCAGTCCGGCACAGAGCGCATCAAATCTGGTTCATACGTGATTGCGTGGCAAAGGCTGTTTATTGTACAGATTGTTTACTACCAATGTGAACCCTTGCGGTACGAAAATGAGAAAGAAAAATGATTCTAGAATGTTCTAATGGCATTATTCGCAAAAAAACAAAAAAAGTTGAATTGGGTAACACAACCAAGTCATATACTGTAATGAAAGGTTTCAAACTTAATGAATGAGAGAGTTCTATATGTGCAATTCGTCACAAGAATAATAACCAACGAAAGATTGTGAGGATGAGATAATCAACGAAAGATCTCAAGCATAAGGTGAACAAGAGAAGATTCTAAAACTGATATATTTAATGAAAGATAGCCAAAAGGCGCCAAATAAAAGCCAAGCAGTAATACAGTGCCCGCCGTTTATAAGAATCAAAACGACCGAAAAAAACACAAACTCAAATTTAACATTCTAAAATCATCGTTTTAAAGAATCACTATTTCCGCCTTTAAGAACCAATCTTTTTAGCTGAAATTTGCGGATTTTGTACTGAAGCGGGGAAAGTAAACGAGATTTGTTTAGGTTATTTGAAAAACTACTTTTGTTTGTTTGGATGTTTTATGGCGCAAGAGCATCTGGGCTATACTGCGCCAAACATGGTAAAATCAAAGACCGTTGGGGCGGAAAAAAAAAAAAAAAGGGGGCAAACTACTTTTAGCACTCCTCTTCGAACTTATGACTTTGATGGTGGTTACTATGGGACAAAGAGAGCTTTTATGAATAAGAGTGAATTTCTTGAAAGGGGCTGGAGCACAAGCAGGTCCAAGGGCAATGATAAGGCGATCGCCCCTTGAGCCGGGATTATATGATGGAAAAAGAATTGAAAAGTACTGGACACTTGGCTAAAAATAGGAATCGGAAACAAATCGCTCCTCTTCCTCCAACTTGTAAGATTTCTGGATCCGTCCTTGGGTTGTGGGACGTGAAATCAGTTTAAAACAAGCCTTTTATTAAGAAAATTACTTCTAACTCTATGATACCTTTGCCTATGTGCTCGAATTAGAATCTTGAAGCTTCTATTATGTTTTGCTAGTGCCGCATTCGCATCATGAAGCAAAAGAGACAAATTTTCAGTTTGCTTGCAAAAATTTGAAAGACAAAATTTGGAAAAACTTGGAAAAAAGGAAGAAAAGACCACGTTCAAGAAAAAGAAGATGCTCCTACATTAATTTTAGTAATGGGAAACCACGAAGGTCATCAGAAAAGCACTTGAATCTGAGAAAGTTTATGAACGATTTTATGGTTTAGAAAGAGACGCGTACAAGTTTATTACAGACTCCTTAATTCAAACGACATTAGCTAAGTTTTTTACTCTTACCGAATAATAAGCTACGTGTGCACAACAATAATTTGTTAATTATTATACATATATAGCCGATTTTTGACTTTAACATTTTATCCTTATTTAAATAAAAACATATTAACTATGATGTTTTTAAGTTG
>QLNU02014176.1:158628099-158646362 GCA_006491805.2 Dysdera silvatica
TTACTTAAAAGCCCAAATAAAACTAGTTTTGTATTATCTACGTTCCTCGATTTTCATTGCCAACCCTTACGTTAATTAGTTCGGAGAGACCGGATTGATATGCATCCTAAATTGTTTTTAAAATGTAAAAATGCAATCAGCATCATCATTAACTTACCCTGCTTAGATTTTAACTAGCAGGAACTGTGCCAAAACTTCATAGAAAAATTCCGAATATTGTGCTGTAACCAAAATGTTTTTGGAGACAGGTGGGCCAGAAGTTCCATTATAATCTATGATGAAACTCGATGACCTCTGGCTAAAATTTTCGCGAGCAATTTGCATTTTTGATAATAGAAGTGAAATGGTAAATTTAGGCTAAACGATGGACAGACAGCATGGAGTCATCTGCCGACCTACAGAAAAGCATCAAGTCTGGAACCGGCATATTTTTCTTGTTGCTTTTTAGCCTGGCAACCAAGAGACCTACTTCAATGCCAAGGTCAAATCTGCTGTCAATGACCTTTAGTGCTTAGAAAAACGTCATAGAACAGGTCGTAACTCGTCATAGAACAACTCACAAATGACAATCGAACATATGTTCATGTCCCATTAATTATGTTTTCTGAGAATTTTCATCGTATATTTAGAAAGGGGCGCAGCTAAGCTAAATAAAGCAAAGCAACCTTTCTCGTTGAGAAGAGAGAAAAGTGAAATATTGCCTTAGGATTTCCCCTGAGTTCATAATCAAAAGTCATTATTGATAATGATATATATCTTAGAAATAGAGGTAATAAATATATCCTAATATCAACACAAAACGAAGTATATATGAAATTGGCTTTATATTTAATTTTAATAAAGATATGCATATGATTTTAGAACACTCATCAGAGGCCTTTTCTAAAATTACATGTTTTCCGAGGGATATCATCAAATACACGCTCAGTTGTAAGCAAAACATACGATCAATCAACATTCCCAAAACCCTTGGTTATAAATGAAACGAATATAACAACTCGTTGAAAAGGCTTATTTGATAAATCAAATCGAGCCAGGCACATGCTGGCTTTCACCAGAAAAAACACTGTAAATAAACAATTGTGCCATTCTTCGGAAGCGTTGTTTATAATGTGGAATACTTGGCCATGTTGTTGTATAGGGTATTGTAGATATATCAACTTATCGCCTTTGAAATTAGACTTCCTTGAAGTTTTCCCATAATTATGAACAGTCAACCAACCTCCTTAGTGATTACGAATAGACCCAGTTTCAGTCACGCGTGGAAAGCCTTTTTACCCCCCCCCTCACTAATAATAATCGCCCCTCCCCTTTTTCAAAATTCCATTTCTTGGCTTCTAAATATTTTCCTCCAGTAGGTGACACCATCGAAAGACAACTAATACCAGTTCAAAATGGCAACACTTTGTATTCGACTCCAGGTCGAGGACGATGCCTCTTTTTTTCCCGAAACAAAAAGCTCTAGTTTGAGCTTTAAACATGGATGTCGGAATTATTACATATAATAAATTTCCTACAAAAAATCACAAAAATTCGTCCCCGTGGCTTTGTATTGACCATCATTTGGCAATTGTGTCAGAGTCGAGAAGGGTAATAATATTTTATACTTTCTATTCCCACTTACGAGTAAAACTGCCAATAACGCATAGATTGACAGACGATAATGTTACGGAGTTTTTAATAATCACGTATGCGAAGTGCAGTGATGGAATAATTAAAAGTAAATACAGAAGCAGTGATAAGTAACATTGCGATATATTTTTAATTCAATTTTAATGAAATAAAATAATAATCAAGTAAAATTTCTGAAAGGGAATTTTTTGATGGCGATTACTTACTTTTGTGTAACTTCATTTACTTTTATTTTCGTACTGTTAAGAGCTAAAATTGGATTCAAAATTCACAGTTCCCTAATAACAATCTTTGAATCTAGCCGCCTTGACGCTTTCGAAGTCCCTGGGCTCAAACTTTTTTTATGAGGTGCCTGTTTTGGTTGAAACCCAAGTCTCATTGACTCACCCATTAAGACGGTACTGCTGGAATCCAACCTAAGAACTAATGTAATATCGTCTCTTACTTTAAAAATTTTTGTTCTACATGGCAAAGCGACAAAATGGCGTCCATTAAGTTTCCAAACCACTATCTTCAATATTAAAATCCCCTCCTGAATAATATATTGCGTTAAGTTATGGTTGTTAAAAAAGAAAAAATCCCTTTGGAGCATAAAAAAAAAATCCCTACTAGTTCTAATTGCCAAACTTTGGATTCAACATTATTTAACTTAAGTTGATGTTACTTTTTCGTTCTCAGATCGCTGTTAAAAAGATTCACAGAAATTTTGCCTATCAATATTACCCAAAACGCTCCTAATACGACGGGCAGTCGAAAGGTTAGTTTCACTCCTCCGTAAAAATCTAAATAAAAGTTATGTTTAGTTGAAACTTTGTGGCAACAATAAAGACGTTTGTCTGCGGCACGTGCAGCAGCGGCGTTGACGCATCAGCATTAGTTCGTTTGCGAATCAGTCATAAACATGCTTCGGGAGTAAGAGGCGGAGCCCAAATTTTAAGTGCGCACAGTTGTTCGTTTTGTGTGGGCAAAAGTAAGGGTTGCAAATTGCACTGAACAATTAAATTTCAGCAGTTGCACGAAGCATACGGTGATAATGCAGTATCCCGTCCAGCTAACGGAAAATGGATCCGCATGTTTGAGAATGACAGTACAAATGGAGTGGAAGCATTCCACTTCCCCAACTCGAAAAAAGTTGCGAACAGTTCCATCTGCGGATAAGTTTATGAAGACGCTGACGACAGAAAAGGTGTAGTGCATACTGCATTCATACCGAAGTGGGCTACAATTACTGCAGCGTCTTATTGTGAAACCTGAACAATTGTGAAAAACGCTTAACTTAAACACTTTGCCCTGAAACAATTGTGAAAATCACTTAAAGATCGACGGCCAGCTAAACTTTCCACAGGCATTGTACTCCTACATGACAATGCGAAACCGCATTCAACCCTAGCGAAGGACATTTTGTCTGAAAAAATTTAAGTGGGAAGTATGGGACACTCCACTTATATCCCAAACTTTGCACCATGTGATTTCCAAGTTTTTGGTACCATGAAACAAGAATTTGAAAAGAGAAAGTATCATTCCAATCAGGAGACGAAAGCTGCAACCCAAAAATGGCTATCCCAAGTTGGACGACGATTTTTACTACAAGGCATAGCAAAACAAGTACCACGTCTCGGAAAATGTTTAAATAAAGGAGGGGATTATGTCTAAAAGTAACTTTTGAATGGTACTTCGATGTAAGCAAAACCTTGTTCTATATTTTTGACCCGGTGTTTTTTTATTTTGAAGAGTGAAAATTACTTTTTGACTGCCCTACGTAAATTCCACAAGTTTTTAAATCAATCCCTTACGATATCTCAGTGTCGTACCAGATGCGAACAATTCCTTTGGGGCAAAAGATTTGTGTGAATTTGGCAAATTTTTTTTTTTTCACTGTAGATGTCCCCTCACAAAGATTTCCGATGGTACAGTTAGAAATAACGGGATGTGACGTCACAAACCGGCTAACCGATTACAGCAAAGTAGGACTCCAATCTTGGAACTTGTTTTTGGCGGTCGCCAAAAATAAGTGTACAACTTGTAGTCCTACATGGTTGTAAGCATCTAGTCGGTTTGTGTCGTTATTTCCCCATATTTCTAACTACATCATCGGACTTCTTTTCGTGAACGGACAATAATTCATATAGTAAAACTTCGATTTTGAATTTTTCTGGAGACAGTTAACAAAGGACTTACAATGTGGGGAAAATGCCCGAAGCGAGAATATCACTCTATTCAATTAATAATAATTTTCATGTTTAGGACGGTTTTTCGGGGTGGGGGGAGTTTCAAGTTGGAGGAACGTAAAATCGAGGTTTTACTGTACTTTGATGTAATAAATGATACAATGTACATTGAATAATTCATTGCCGCACATGGGTGTTTAGTATATGAAATGACCAAAGAAAAAAAAAATCTTAGAAACTAAAATTAAGACAAAATATTTCTTCTTTGACGCAGAAAATGTGATCTCTGCATCATGATACGTTCTTACATAGCAAAACTAACCGGGAATCAACCACCCAACCTAACGATCTTTAAAAAAGGTATCATCATTACTGAACTACTGGGAAGGGTAAACAAAGCAGAGAAACGGAGAAAGAAAAGGGGAGACATTTATTTTTATTTTTAAGGCGTAAGAGCAGTTAAAATTGTGTTGCTTCGGGACTTACAGCTTTTTGTGGAATCCGAGCTTCTGCTACCAAGGGAATCATACTCAAAGCCGTAGCTAGAAGCTTTCTATGGGAAGCTACGGGAGGGGGTGCTCCGAAGGCCATGTTTCTTCCAGACACAGCCTTTTACGAAATCCGAGCTTCTGCCACAAGGGGAATTATATTCAAAGCCGTAGCTAGAAGCTTTCTACAGAAAGCTATGTGTGTGTGTGGGAGGGGGGCTCTGAAGGCCATGTTACTTCGAGACACAGCTTTTTGCAGAATCCGAGCTTCTTCTACCAAGGGAATCATGATCGAAGTCGTAGCTAGAAGCTTTCTACAGGAAGTTGAGGGAGGTTGGGGTGGGGGGGGGCCTCTGAAGGCGACGCTGCTTCGAGATTTACAGCTTTTTGTGGAATTCGAGCTTCTGCTACCAAGGGAATCATACTCAAAGCCTAGATAGAATTTTTCTAAGGGAAGCTATGGGAGTTGTGGGGGGTGGGGCGCACTGAAGGCTATGCTGCTTCGAGGCTTACAGTTTTTTGTGAAATCCAAGCTTCTGTTACCAAGAGAATCGTACTCAAAGCCGTAGCTAGAAGCTTCCTACAGGAAGCTATGAGAGTTGTGGGGAAGGGGGGGGCACTGTGAAGGCCACAGGGATGACCTAGGATTCATGGGTTTTGGTGTATTTTATTAATTTTGCATGCAATAATACCCTAAATATATCTGAAATATGAGCATAAAAACCGTTGTAATGAAGTTAATTAATTCTTAGAGTTGTACACTTTGACAGAATTTCGAAGACATTACAAGAAATTTAAAATGGAATTCTACAAAATTATTAAACTTATTATCATCAAAGGCTTTCTTTGATTCGTAGGTTGAAGGACAACTCTGTCGCTCGCATGGATTATGCCTCCATTGCTTCGTCCAGTCCAATTAAACTTACTTAAAACGTAAAAAGTATATAAATTTTGAGGAAAAATAAAACCAACAATATTTTCTAGGAGTGGGGAAAGGGCGGGTTGTAAATTCCGATTGGACTTAGTGCCAATGCGCCAATTATGACTGTTGATAATAAAGTGGCCCCATCTACTGGCGTACGCAGGGAGGCTAATGGTGATTATAACCCCTTATTACGATGCATTCGTATATAGATACGTATAAATACATGGAGTTATATCCTCGTAACTCCTCCCCCTTATAAACCTGTAACTCCTCCCCCTTATAAGCCTGTAACCCCCACTTATGAACTTTTTGCCTACTCTAATGCTCCCATCCCCATGCCTAGAAATAATTGTAAATTATGTATACGTGAGTAATATGGTTCATATCTTTAGCTTAAAGATAATAATAATTTTATTTATCTGTTGATAACCTTCCTAAGACGCACACGAAGGTTACTCCGTAACCATAAAGCAATGAGTTACATGTACAGATCGTTATGACAACTGACTCATTCCATTACCTTGTGTCTGTTTTTTTTGTTGTCTTTTTGTGATTGGGAAGGTGATCACAAGAGGTCACTGTATAGTTGCGCCACCTCTACATATGATCTTTAGGGGAATTTTGGCCATTTCATGAGGCTGTTATTCCTTCTAGAACAGTCGATGGGAAAACTTGTCAAGCTCCAAGGTCGGGACAGATGACCTCCGTTAGATTGGCCAAAGGAATTTCGGAAGACCCTACGGTAACGGTAGACCTTCATGTTTATTGGTCCATTTTTTCCTCCTTTCTTTCGCAATGGACACGGTGGCATTGCAGAAGGCTGTACAATCATTATCAATCACTTTTTCCCTCAAAAGGAATGTCCAGTATCCTGATAACATCTAAACTATGGAAGTTTTTCGTTTAGCGAAAATTAATATATATATGTTTAACCATTATCTATCCACTGCTGGATGAAGGTCTCTCCAAATGCTTTCCACACAAGTCTATCCTGGGCCATTCGTTTCCACGTCACCCCAACCTCTTTTCTTATTTCATCCACCCATCTAGTTTGAGGACGTTTTCTAGGTCTTCGGTGGTCTCTTGGAATCCAGTTCAGAATTTCTGTTGTCCATCGTTGATCAGTTCTTCTTGCAATATGCCCAGCCCATCGCCATTTCAGCCCTTTTACTTTAACAATGATGTCCTCTACTCTAGTTTGCTCTCTCACCCAAGTGTTTCTTTTTCGATCTCTCCTAGTTATTCCAAGCATGCACCTCTCCATGCTCCTTTGCGTTGTCTGTAACTTTCGTATTGCTCCAACTGTTAGACTCCATGTCTCTGATCCATAAGAGAGGACTGGCAATACACACTGGTTGAAGACCTTTCTTTTTAGACATAAAGGCAATTTCCCCTTCAGGATAAAACTGTTTCTTCCAAATGCACTCCAGCCAAGTTTAATACGTCTGTTGAGTTCTTTCATAATGTTTCCATCCATTGAAATCAGCTGGCCAAGGACTCCTGTACCATGTCTTGGAGTTCTGATGGGTCCGTTGAAAAAATAACAATGTCATCAGCAAACCGCAGATGATTTAAATATTCACCATTTATTTTTATTCCCTTGTTATTCCAATTTATCAGCTGAAAAATCATCTGTAAAGCTGAAGTAAAAAGTTTTGGAGAAATGGTATCTCCCTGCCTCACACCTTTACCAATTTTGATAGTTTTGGTATCTTTATGTAACCGAAATTTTGCACTTACATTTTATACATAAATTTCACCATGTCAATGTACACATCCTCGACGTCTGACGATCTTCACGAGTTGATGACTGCTGACGTTTTAATAGAGTCAAAGGCCACCTCATAGTCAATAAATGCCACGCACAATGGAATTTCATATTCATGTGTTCTTTCAATTAGTTCTCAATATTTGAATATGGTCGGCTGTACTGAATCCACTTTGAAATCCAGCTTGTTATCTTGGTTGAGCTGCATCTAATTTTTTTCTGCAATCGATGTGTTAGTACTTTCGTGAAGATTTTATAAATAACAGGTAATAAGCTAATTGGTCGGTAATTTTTCAAATCCTCTTTATCACCTTTTTTATGCAAAAGAATTACTGTTGCAGAATCCCTTTGGTTTGGTATGTTACCACTGTTAAGGCATTTGGTAAAGAATTTTGCGAGTATGTCTTCTACATGTTCTCCAGCTTCTTTTAAGATATCTAATGTAATGCCATCATCGCCAGGGGATCTTCCTTTCTTCATACTTTTTATTGCAAATGCTACTTCTTCTTTTAAGATTTTAGGAGCTGTTCCTTCGACTATCTCAGAGTCTTCGTTTAATCCACTGTTTCCCTCATACAGCTTTCTGTAGAATTCTTCAACTCTTCTAAGTATTTCTTCCCTATTTCTTGTTACAGTGCCATCCTCTCCTTTTAATGCAATGATGTGTTTCTTCCCAATAGACAAACTCCCTTTAACAACCCTAAGGCTCTTGTTGCTTTCAATGGCCTTCCTTACTAACTCACAATTGAATTTTCTTATATCTTCTTTCATGTTTTTGCGCAAAGTTTTGCAAAGTTCTACATACTCGATCTTGCAACTGGTATTTTGATTGTCCACCTTCATAAGTCTTCGCCTTTTCATGAGTTGTTTCGTCTTCTCAGATAATTTGCTATTCTGCTTTTTACATATTACACCACCAATTTCCCCAGCAGTTTCAATTATTGTCTTAACAATGTTTTCATTTGCTTCTGAGATGTCAACTTCTTCAATAAGTCCTTCCAGTGCAGAAAAGCGATTTTTTAATTCCAACTTGAATGCCTCGGTATTTTCTTTTAATTTCTTTAAATCCACCCTCTTACATACAGTGAAAATCGTTTATAACGACCCCTCCCCAAGGGACCGCGAAAATTCGGTCGTTATAACCGATAGTCGTTATAAACAATATTTTTTTTAAAATCATTGTAGCCTAAAATATAATATACTCTAGAGTTTTATAAATTATTTTGATAGTAAAAAGTACTAAACTTTTTGGTTTCAAAATTAAATAAAAACTTAATTATAATGAATTTACTTTCCGTTTATATTATGTTTTATAACCACACTAAAAACATAGTACTTTCTTAGTTTTTTAAATTGAAAAAATTGTAGAAAATACTACTAAAGTATATAATGTAGAAAACAAATGTAATGAATAATATTTATTATATTATACTAATGACTTCAGAACAGTGCCGGTTTAAGAGTTTTGTGGGTCCTACTCTTAAAAAATAGAATGGACTCCTAAAGAATATGACCCTCGTGATATTCAATTAATAAATCACTTTTTAAGTTCACTATCTTTAATATTCAGGTTTAGCAGTAATAAAACTTTCTCAGACATTTGTAAATAAACAAGATTAGAATAACGCTTTAATTTTGATAACTAATTTTAAATTTTAATAATTAACCTATGTGGTTCTGCTTTATGACTGTCAAGTCGCGTCGTTATATCCGATACGAATTTCCCTACTTAGAATCTACGTAGACTACAAAATCGCCGTCGTTATAGCAGGTTTCGTCGTTATATACGATGTCGTTATAACCGATATATTTAGTATGGAGTAGAATAGCAAACCAAACTTCTTGTAAAAATTCCGTCGTTATATGCAGTTGGTCGTTATAATCGGCGTCGTTATAAACGATTTTCACTGTACTTTGAGAAAAAAGTATATTATTTTGCAATTAATAAGGCAAAAAATTAATCGTATGAAATTTTCTTTAAAAATGAAATAAAAATCATCAGTTTCCAAATAGAAGGAAATAGCCTATGGCAAACTTAGAACCACGGTGACCCTACTTTAAATGGGGAGGTGGGGGAGTCATTAACAACTCGGGACGGCCAATGAACTTGGTAAATCAATTTTAATCAATTTTCAATTTGAGTTCTGTTTAAAATATTGGAATATGTGCTCGTCACTGGCAGTGGCGGATTATACATTGCAGGGGGCCGGGGCGCGGGTCTGGAGTTCACTTTACTATACTGTTGATAGCAAATACATCGCAAGCCTGTCAGACTGGCACGCGAAGAAATGTCGCTGGGACGCGGCTACTTACAAAATAAGAAAAAGTTACTATTAATTATAATATTTTTCCCACAACAACGAAGAAAAAAGGTTGAATCTAGTGGCAAACTGCACAATTCGATCCGTATACATCCCATCCCTGGTATGAGTGGTTTTGCACGAGAAATCGCCAAATCTAGTGTCTGCTATTAATTATGACGTAAATGAACTAACTTTTGGGTGGAGTTTTAACGCCGTGAATTTCAAGTAACACGTGACCTAAGCAAGTTTTTAAAAACCAGTGAAATCTTAGCTTCTTATCTCTCTTCGTAGAAGGGCCGTACATGCGCAAACGCATGTGTCGTTGTATTAAAGCGATGTTAAATGGGTTGGCTTTGCCTTATTATTGGTTTAACTATGATTTGAAATAACTTATTAAATATTGATTTTAAGCAAAAATTGTACTGGACATTTTTTATTCCTTTTTTCACAAGGAATCGTGTAGTGAGTATATATATATATGTGTGTGTGTGTGTAATTAGGGGTCGACGGACTGACAGACCAATGTGTGTCAACCAATTTTAATTCCCCTGTTTGTTTGTTTGTTTGTTTGGCTTTTTTATGGCGCAAGAGCATCTGGGCTATACTGCGCCAAACATGGTAAAATCAAAGACTGTAGTAAAAACCAGTACTTTTTAAAAATTTTAAAACGTGCGTATGGTCAGCATGGTCATTTAAAATGTCAGACAGTGATGAAGAGTTAAAAGTAAGAGTGCGGGCAAGTCTATAATAGGGGCATTGAGTTAAAATGTGTAAAACACTCATGGGTTCACTGCACACTTGGCAAATTGGTGCTGGTTTTCCTTCCAACAGATGTCTATGGGTGAGAATTTCCCTGTGGCTCGATGTTTAAAATATACAGCTTTTGAATTTGCATATTTTAGTCCAAACGTCCCAAGACTGCTCTATAAGTCGTGTCGGACAGGACCGATTACTCAACGTCACGTCCGAGTCACAGGTCATTTACAGACAGGAAACCTAAGTTTAGACCTTCATTGATGCATTATGTTTCTGTACTATGTTAATGTACCAATACACTATATCATGTTAATATATATATCAAGATGCCGTATCGTATTACTGCACATTGTAGATGCCCATACCGGGATATATCGACGATATCATTAATATATCATATTGATGTATTGTGTTGATACATCGTCTGCTAAAAGACAAACTGAATGCAATTCGTCTATATTGAACGAATTATCAACGTCTCCCCCTGAAATGTAAGATTAAAATAAACATTTCTTTTAATTTAAATTACTAAATTCCGTATATTTTCTTGGTTCTTACGTACCGTTTTTTCTTTTAACTAGGACTTGTCCTCACTGGATCTCCAGAAAAAAAAACCGATAAAAGCCCTCAGATTAGATGAACGAATGAAATGGGAAGCAATGACATAGGTGGCAAGATATAAAAAAGGCGCAAGATGTAAATTATCCAGGCCAGACATGTACGTAGAGACAAGTATGTGGAGACAGACGTTTATCCTACATTGGATATAATGGCTAAATATGATGATATATATTTTCCATTCCTCAATAATTTAGAAGTTGGACAATAAATATCAAGCTTTTTCATATGATGAAACTTCTTCCGATCCCGTTTTATTTCAGTGTTTCCTCTTCTCACTTCTTTTCCATCGCTCTGTGCAATGTAATTTATTGGGCATTTAAAGAAAAATGTTGCGCAAATTTAGTGCAATTTTGCTCAAAATTCTTGTCAGTGGCAATGACAGACGAGACTTACAATCCGAGTACGACTTACGGGGGGGAAATTTTTCCACTTGCGAAACAAACGTGTATTCTCTATTCCCAGACTTCGGAATTTTCCCTCTGGGTCCCAATTCCGCCAAGGGAGACATTTTTGAAGATTGCGTATGAGTTCTGCTTTGTATGAACACGCCTTTATAACGAAAAAAAAACGATTCGCGTGTATTGTTTTGTCGCTGGAAGCGTAAATTATATATCCATCATGGAAAATCAAAGGCAAAAATGATGGCATTATAAAAAAAAAGAAAAAGATAATAGTAGCAATTCTTATTAATGTGTGGCAACACTGATCCAAAGCAATAGTAAAGTTGTTTACTTTTTTTGTTTAAATTTGCTGTTATTCTTTGCCTGTTGCCTGGTTAAAAATGAACACTATAACATTGTACAATCCAGGATGAGGACGGCGTCTCTTTTTCTCCCAAAACGAAAGCTCTAGTATGAGAAAATAAACGTGGGTGTTGGAATTTTCACGTATAATTATTCCCCACGAAAAAAACACAAAAAACTTGCCACGGAGGCTTTTCTGTGTTGACCACTATTTGGCAATTGTGTTATCCCTGTGAAGGGTAATAATATCTTACAACATTGTACAATGTTTATATTTTACACTCGTTTACTGAAAGAATAATAATTTTCGAATTTATAAATTTGAATTAATTACCTGATGAGAACGTAATTAAGCAATCCGTAGCCATTTATCAGGCTGTGTCTTTGCATTCGTAATTCTGGAATTCCTGAATTAAACAAAAAATGCATGTCAACTAAATTATCATTCCAAAAATAGATCTAAGAAAATGTATTAAAAATTAAGTCTCTACCCATCTTTCCTATTAGGTTTTCTGAGAATAGAGTCTTCTCTCTCTCTCTTCTTATTATTCTCTTATTCTTATTAACAGGATAATTGTCAATAATCAAAAGTAAAGAAGAAAAAAAGAGAAAACATTAATCGTGAATAATCATTGATTAATCTCTGAATGAGTTATAATATTGTCTCCATTAAAGATTTTTTCCCCCCTGTAAACCATAATATATTCCGTGATTTAGTAATTTGGAGGAAGGAAAATATTACGATTCTCGCAAACGAAAAAAAGTTTCTGAAAAAAAAAAAAGTAAAAGCATTGAACACAATCATTACCACAATCATTAATCTCATTTAAGACAATCATTTAAATAATAAACCTTATTCATCCAATGGAAGTTCTAAAATTGTTCATAAAAATCGTATAAAAATTACATATTTATAACACACAATAGAAATAAATTAGCAAACACTTTTCTGTTTATATGCGCTTTAGACCTTGGCGATTGATCCTATTGGTTGGCCAGAAACGTAAATTGTTCTTTCTTTTCTAAATTAAAAAAAAGCGATGGTCTAGAATTCAGTCGCTTGCCTGCAGACGTTTGTTGACGAGAAAAGCTTTTTTCTCTAAATCTTTTGACCGTAGCTGCAAGCGTTTGACTTGCATTTTGACAATGCTCTAAGTGTGCATATATCATCGTGTGACATTGCCTATAATGCTGTGGTTCTAAATAATAATAATAAACTTTATTTCAACAACAAACAAAATAACTGTTAATAAAAATATTTCCACAACATTTTTCTCATTGGTTTATCTTCCTGTGTTCCGTTGTGTCTGATAGAATGACATAAAATTCACTCAAAACACAGATAATATAAGCGGATTCTTCTAGTTGGTATGGTCCTGGTCCAAAAGACTTGATAACCAGGTTATAAAATGCAAGTTGCTCAAAGCAATCGGGAATTAATAGCCTTAATAAATATACGTCTATATTACGATTTTCAGGCCGCCCATTCTCAATTCGAATATGGGTTAATTATTGAGTAAATTCATATCATTTATAATAATTTCCTCCATTAATCATAAATATATACTTATCAGCAATACTTAATTTTTGCAATGCTGACAACATAGATTTTTTACCTATACTTGTAGGCATATAAATTCCAAGATGGGGAAATTCAACCTTATATTTGACACTTTCCCCATCTTGAAAGAAAATATATTTATGTAGCATAATTACTAAATAAGCTTTATTGATTACTTTCTGCCCAACATTACCTCGCAGTGCTATTTGTAAACGGTCGATGAAGATAGAATGAATGATTGTATTTAGTAACAGTATTTATATCTAAATTAATTAATTTAATAATTAAACTTTTAATTAAAGGTGGGTTTTCCTAATTGTGCACATTTTGCGCTGTGGCAGAGTTCAAACATCTCAGCACAACATGTTGCAGACTCACACAACATGGGGAATTTTATAGACAACAATTTCTGCCACCCTTTTTTTCCCAAGAAGCTGTTTTTTAACAACATTAAAACTCCTTTTTTTAACAGTTGAATCTTTTTTTTTTTATTTTTCCTAGCCATACTAAATCCTAAAAAAAAGAAGATAAAAAAAAGTGTCAAAATTATTAATTGTAATAAATTTTCCACGAAAAATCACAAAACTCGTCCCGGTGGCTTTGTGTGTTGACCATTATTTGGCAATTGTTCGCCCTGACAAGGGCAATAGTATCTTATAATTATACAATAATTTTTGCCACCCACGTATTAATTAGCTCAAACTAGAGCTTGTGTAATTTTGGAGAAAAAGAGACGCTTTCCCCATCCTGGATTCGAACCAGGGTCCCTCCGTTTAGCCCGGAGTGTCTTGGACCGCTAGACGAATGAGGACAGGAAACAACGCTCTCTTTCTCCGTATGTAAAGATGTTAAGGTATTATTACCCTCCGCAGGGATAACACAATTGCCAAATATGGTCAACACAAGAAAGCCTCCGGGGCGAGAATTTTGTGAGTTTTCGTGGGGGAAATTTATTATACTATAATTTTTGCCACCCACGTATTAATTACAGCTCAAACTAGAGCTTATTTGTTTTCCTCCCAAAACAAATAAGTAGTTCGGCAAACTCTCGATGAGTGAAGCTATTATCACTAATACAATATCCGAAACAAGACCAAGTGAGCTGAAATTGCAATAATAAAAGTCAAGTGCCATATTTGTCCTTCTGATTCGACAATCGATCATCCTTGGAAGTTTTTGGTGGGTTCATGTCGTGCTCGTGGGACAGGAATTTACGATATCGAAATTCGATGCTTACGCTCTTCAGATTGGAAGCATCTGACTTCAAACTTCTGCTCAAGTGGAATTACAAGTAAAACAACATGACTAAAGAGAATGGGGATGGGCAGGATTAAGAGAAATTTTCAGATTCTTTCTCCAAAGGCAGAAGGACACAGGGCTCTTCCTTTAGCAGAATGTACAACTAGGAGATATTTTCCACCCTAGTGCAGTAAATTCTGTTGTTTTTTTGTGCATTTACATGGCAAGGAGAGTAAAAGACATGCTGAGTCAAGGTCTGTAAGTTCCAGAGGAAGTCGGATCTTTGCTGCTAAAGAACCTTACCCCGGACGACTGTAAGCAAAAATATGGTATGTATTCTAGAATACAATCGTGAGTCAATTCCTGGACAATAGCATCGTAGACTATCTACTATCCTAATGCAGTAAATTCTGGTTTATTTGCGTATTTACATGGAAAGGACAGTGAAAGTCATATTGAGTCAGCGTCTGCAGATTTCAGGGAAATTCAGATCTTTGCTGCTACAATACCTAACCTTGGGCGACGGTAAGTGTTGCGTGGCATTCCTTTTCCCCCTACCAGGTGGAAAAGTGTTACGTTGTTTGGATACCGCGCCATATTATTTTATTTAATATTTTCAATGAACGAATGCGAACAAAAATGCGAGTTTAATATTCGAAAGACATTAATTGAAACAGTAGTTATGAGCTTTCAATTCTGTAATAGCTTTTTGGCTTTCCTGTTTTTCGTTTTGATTATTCTTTTCGTTTAACTTGATATAGTAAAGTGTTTAATTTTTCTAAAGAAATCGTTTCTCCTTTCTTGTTCATTTTACAATAAGAAGTGCTGTCCTCATCTATACTGAAGCAGATGGTTGTTAAAAGTACATCGAAGCGATGTCAACAAGAGTTAATACCTTTTGACGCCCCAAAACTTTGAAGAAGATTCAACAGTAGGCAAAAAGTGGTATGTGTTCCACAATATAGTCGTTAGCCAATTCCTGGATAATAGCATCACAGACGACTGCGTTATCACTCAGCCATAATACGTTGTAAGTGGACCTTCATTTTTCTGATAAACCTTCAATTCTTAAGAACTAGGAAGTAAATTTAGGACGATGGTAATCTTCTTTGATATCATTGGAGTCGAAACTGAATCTACGGCACGTTAAATAAACGCTTTATCATTGTTCCAACGCAGGGCCTAGTAAATTCTGGAAAAAATACCTAGAAAAAGGTAAGATCGATTCATGAGCCTTGTTTTCCATTCTTTCAATAAAATATTCAACTAATCAATTTCTTGCCGATGACGTTGTGATCTCAGCTTGATCTCGGTACTTCTAATTGCACTTCAGCGCATATCTACCAACATGTTTGGCATTTCATTTAAGATTTCGACACGCTAATGGTTATTTTCATCTCTAATTTTACCAAATTTATGTACAATTATGGATTTAAACCCGTAGTTGTTATTAAAGAAATGTGAGAGGAAATTAATCAAAACCTCAACGTTTTGAAATTAAATGTTTTTTTAACTCTTATTAATAAATTACAAAATTAATTTTGTCTTTCTTTCTAAGAGTTTTCGTTTCCCGTTCACTTTAAAAGTCTTACCATTTAAGTTTCTTACTATTGTTAGGGTGAAAATTGAAAATTCTCTTTTTAAAATAACTAATTAAATCTAAACACCCAGGAGCAGATAAATAGATAATTAAATAAAAAATACATACACTCTCTCTCTCTCTCTCTCTCTCACTATGTATAAATATATGCTTAGATGTTGTTAAGTGTTTTTGTTTTTTCGATATTCTGCCGCCTGTTATTTAATTTTTTCAGATGGAGTTGTACCTCCAATTATTTGTACACTGCGTCTACAACACTATGCCAGATTAATTAACGTTCAAGAGGAGACACCTCCATTCAAGAGGCGGCACCTTCGTCCAAAGAAACCTTCATCATGGGCATAATAGGAAGTAAACAAGTTTCCTGTGCAAGGCATGCTTCCAAACAAAATCAAATTCTTTGTAACTTCTTTTCAAGAACTTTAAATTTAGTTGTTTTTTATGTGACAAACGAAAAGACTTGTTAAAAATGCCTGTTGAATTAACAAAGGTGTAAAATTTAAATTAATTTGATTTTTACTAGTAAAAAACACTCTTAAAAAAAATTCTGAATATAAATAAGGCACTTATAATTAAATTCCTTTTCTTTTTAAAAGTAGGACCCCTTAACATACAAATCCACCTTTTTGTTTTTTTCCTACCTATCATATTTAATTTTTTAAACCCATTTTTAACTTGCAAACAAAATAATTTTGGCCAATCAGTGTACCTAAAAACTGCTATTTCGCTCCCTACAATATGGCTAATATCCATCAGCAACCGAAACCTATAAAAACTTAAGTTCAGATGAAATCCCTGGTCGAGGGGAAGTAAATGAGTCATCACAGCAATAAATAGCCAACTCGTTGCACGTGCAGTTGCACGTGCACAAATAGGTCACCACGTAGGCTTGCGTCCAGTTCCAGACCACCACAATTGGCCAACAATTGCAATTTAGGCAGGCGAAATTGCCGTCTAATACGTTAACAAAAGCCAAATGAAAAAGTTGGCAATATATTGGCGAGAATAAGGATTTTAGCAGTCCTTATACAAAAAAAAAAAAAAAAAGTCTTCAAGATGGCGCTTACTTTAAAAACGCTTACAAGTCTCGCTCCGAGAGAGAGAGAGAGAGAGAGAGAAATTTTGAAACACGAAGATGTAATTCAGACCAGGGGACCCCAACCTACTCCAAACATGGGCCATTAAGGGTGTAACATGTAAGTTAAAGTTATCTTTCTTTCTCTTCTATTAATCGATAATTATAAGTGACTCCTCCCTCATTAAACTTATAATGAAATGTATAAATTTTTTCTGGTGGTTTATATACCCCAGTATGATTCTCATAGTGAAATGAGTATTTGAATTATTTTGTTTTTTTAATTACTTATATAAGGTTTAAATACAAAAAAAATATGCCAAGTGAAAAATTGATAGTATGTAGAATGGTTAATAGCTCCAAATGCTTATATAAATGGCACTGTTATATTCTAAAGGAATTGGAAAATATATTATCGTGTTTATAATATAAAATAAAAGGCAGTAATTATTGAATAATTGTTTCATGTCTGTTTTAAAGAACCTGTTTTTTTATTTTGTTTATGTTTAACACACAACGCGTTTTGAAAAATAACCCTAGTTATTTACTTAATTTTTACGGTCTTGCATTTGAAATTTTAGGTAAAAGTCAACCAATGTTTACTAACCACTATCAACGGCCAATTTACAAATTTATTCTGGATAAACAAATTTAATATTTAATGTTATGGAAATTGTGTTTTAATGTTCTCAAATAGTAAAAATTAAATCAATAAGTAAACTAACTAAAAATTTAACCAAACTAATTATAAAATACCTATAATAAATCATTTACATTTCATTAATTATAATTATAAAATACTTTATTTTTCAGTTCATATTCATTATCATTTCATATTCTAAATCATTTCAAATGTTAAATTACGAATAATATAAAATAAATAAATATAAATAAATATAAAGATTCATTTTCCCCATAACACTATTATTTCAAGAGTGAACTTAAATTTAATAATGTGCATTTGACGCATGAACCTACTTCTTTTTCATATACCATACCTGTGATCAGACATTGGAAATTATATATGCATTTCCAACATGTTGACCCTGAGCATCTCGCTTGTCCTTTTACCAAAACAGTGGGTTAAATTTTCCATCCATAACACGTTTTTCTTGCATTCCGTAGATTTTCCCATTGCATAATTAATTGCAGTTCATATTTTTCTGAGTATCTTATTATATTTTCTAAATATTCAAGTTGTTTTCTTATCCATTTCCATCATGAATTGCTCATTATTAATTCATTGCGTTAAACTGGTTTGTGGGATACGACTATAGCACCGGATTTTGAAAGTTTCAATTATTTTTACTTTATCATCTTTGAGAGCCTATGTTTCGACTCTGTTCGTAAGCATTATGACGGCATCACATTTTAAAGCACGTAC
>QLNU02014176.1:158646462-158657089 GCA_006491805.2 Dysdera silvatica
TTTTTTTTCGACTATGTAAAAATTTATACATCTCATAGAAGAATACAAGCACAAGGGAAGCTGTGTATTACTTGAAATGGAAAAGACATTAATGGTGTAATGGAAACAAAACCTAAATTTTATGATGCTGCTGTAATGTAATTTCGAAAGAAAAATAGGAGATTTGGATTTATGTAAAAATAAATATAATAGTTACACCTGGTGTGATTATTTTGCACATTTCTATAAACATTTTATAGCTGTTTTAAAATGGTGTCAAACTACAAACGATTCGTGTCTTAGTCTAGTATTCGTGAATGAAAATCTATTCGCCCTGGGCAGGAAAGCTTCAAGCATCTGCCAATCATTGCTCTGGTGATCACCTCAGTGCCAAGAAGAAGAAGAAGATCTCTTCACATCAAAAAGCGCAAACCCTTTGGGTGTCTCAAATAAATGTTGTACGAGAAGCTTAGCTGTTGGTTGATCTGACTTTATATATAAAATTAATTGATAAATTAAAATATTCAAAAGTATCCGGCAATTAATTGTATAGAATCGATTAAGGTGAGTGCTCATGTGCTTTTAAACATCTTATAGGTCGATAAAAATACAATCAGATGGTTATAACCTAAACTTTACAGCGCTAGTAGTACACTCAATCAAAGTAGTCACGTAATGCCATTAATTATTAGATATTATTATTATATCATTAAATTTCATTTAGTGATGGGTTTATCATTATTGGAACGGCATCACCTTTATATTCTCAGTATCGGAACGGGTGGACCAAAGGAGCCCCAAACTGGCAAAGTTTCTGTGTGTGTATTATATTTTTCATATTGCGAAAATTTAGAAATTTATGCAAAAAAGGCTCCAAAAATTAATTAAGCCCAAAACCTTACTGTGTATACTACCTGAACATTGGTATTCTGATGTAATGCAGAGTGAGCGATTAGGCAGAGGGAATTGGGAGGGGTGGCCGTCGGAGGCGGCACTGTAATCCCAGACAGGAGTTGTACTTCAGGCATCGTCTGCTAAGCGCGCATATTCGTATTTTATACGCGCTTTTGGTGAAATAACGCCCATTTCTGCTCTGACGTTATGCGAGTTTAGTGCGCATGCACATGGACTCTGACTCACACGAAGAAATTACGAGTCATGTCAATGGATGGGAATTAAAGATGAAGACCGGTGTTCAGCAATGTTTCCTTCAGTTTTCTTGTTTATTTTTGAATAGCATCGATTTTCTTTTTCACATGTTGGGAAACGGTACTTTTCTTTTTCTTCCTTGGATTGATTGTTCAAAAACTAACCAGTGTAAAAAAAAAAGTGCACTACTTTTATGGTAAATAATTTTCAGCAAGTTGTTTAGTTTTCTGTTTCATACTCAAGATTTTTTAGATATATATTGCACTTATTTTATGTCATTTTCCTGTATTTATTAATTATACATACTGTATTATATAAATTTGAAAGAAAAGACTGATTTATAAATATTTATAAATTTATATAATTTACATCTTTGAATGCCAGCAGCAATTTGCGCGGGTTCAAAATGTAACGAAGATATTTCCATTACAAATAAATTTGACACCCACGTATTAGTAGCTCAAACTAGAGCTATTTTTGTTTGGGAGAAAAAGAGACGCCGTCCTCATCCCAGATTCGAACCAGGGTCCCCGCGGTGTCTTGACCTACTAGACGAATGAGAACAAGAACAAACGCTTTTTTCTCCGTATATTAAGTTGTAAGATATTATTACCCTTCACAGGGATAACACAATTGCCAAATATTGGTCAACACACAAAGCCACCGGGGCGAGATTTTTGTGAGTTTTTCGTGGGGGATTTTTTATTACAAATAAATTTGACACCCACGTATTAGTAGCTCAAACTAGAGCTATTTTTGTTTAGGAGAAAAAGAGACGCCATCCTCATCCCGGATTCGAACCAGGGTCCCCGCGTTGAGTCCGCGGTGGTTTGACACCTGTGTAAATTTGACACTTTGTGTGTTGACCATTATTTGGCAATTGTGTTATCCCTGTGAAAGGTAATAATATCTTACATCTTAATATACGGAGAAAAATGCGTTTGTTCTTGTCCTCATTCGTCTAGTAGGTCAAGACACCGCAGATAAATCCAGGATGAGGACGGCGCCTCTTTTTCTCCAAATATAAAAAAGCTCTAGTTTGAGCTACTAAAACGTGGGTGTCAAATTTGTAATAAAAAAATCCCCCACGAAAAACTCACAAAAATCTCGCCCGGGTGGCTTTGTGTGTTGACCAATATTTGGCAATTGTGTTATCCCTGTGAAGGGTAATAATATCTTACAATTTGATTTTTCGTTTTGTAGTACTTGACTTTCCTAACTTTGGCCATTATATTAATTGGGGGAGGAGGTTGAACCATTTACCTACGTGCTTGGTAGTGCTATTATTCGCACAAAGGATGGTGCATGCAATTTCGGACAAGTCCAGGAGCATGCGCACTAAACTCGCATGACGTCAGAGCAGAAGTGGGCTCAGTTTCACCAAAAGCGCGTACAAAATACGAATATGCTTTAGCGGCGGGTTTACCAAAAAGCTAAAGCCTACGGCGTGCAAATTTCAGACGAAAGTTTTCCAAAAGCGGGGCTGCATTTTTTGGTGGCCAATTGAACTTTTATGTTCAGAAGCATAACTAGGCATTGGCGAAGGGAGATCAGGCTATGGGCGTGGTTTTCAGAGGCTCAAAAGCCGCCAAATTCGTGAATACTTGCGAAAAGACGAATTTTAAATAACCGCCAAGGGCGTCAAGTCAAGAAATTGACACACACACACACACGCTTACAAGAGCGCCAAAATCTCCTTTGTATCTCCAGTTACCTTTGGTGGGAATAGGCGGCAAAACATATGTCAGCTTACAGACATCAAAATCGCAAATCTGCCTCTGCTTGTATTTCACAAGAACATCTGATTCTCTTACGTCATCGTTATAATTTATACATAACGCTTGCAAAACCCGTCCCTTGTTTTCCTTTTCACCGAGCCCCCAAGTTATTTACTTCTGTTTCGAAAACGGAAGAGATAGTAGCCATTGCAGACCAGTCACAGCAAAGTCACGGAAGGATTTATCCTGGAGGTATGGGACATCAAGAGGAGCTGTTCCGAATGGCCCACGTTAAACTTATGAAGAAAAAAGAAGGGGACTCTCTTCCTCTCATTTCCTGTTGACATAGTTTGACTTCGCGACTGGTTTACAGAAGACATTTAACTTCTTTCTCCCGGCATAATGGAATTAGGAAAACTCAAAGAAAATTTTTTCGATGACCTCTTGCCTCAAAAGATGAACGATGAAGAAAATGGTTGCAATTTCGAAATTTCCGGCAGACCAGAGGTTATTGGCAGGTTAATTATTTTAATTGAAAAAAGAAAGAAAAAAAAAAAGAGACGGGTTTGCAAGTTTTGTTGGTATATTTAAAAGAATGTTTTTTATTATAAGTATACTAAACAAATGAAAGCAGATTTTTGATCTCTGGTTTTACAATCAAAATGCGCATTTTTGTTATCTGTTGTAGATAATTGTCTCCTCTTCTACGCATAGCTTTCATAATTATTGAGAGACCCCAAGCACATATTACGTACATTTATACATTACAACATATACAAAATCGCAATTAATTTCAGATTATTGGTAGGGGGCGATCTCCACGGGCCCATATAACTCTACGCCTACGCTTATATTATGTTAGCCTATTTCATAAATATCATAATTTAACGAGTGTCTTCAACCCTTATTTATTCTCTATCACTTAAATGTTTCTTTCTCAACTCCTCCTGAATATATTAAGTGGTTAGATTGAAACCATTTTTTTTGAACATTTATTTTTATAACAAAATGTGTACTATATTAGCCAAAGTATTTGCCCTTGGAAGCTATCACATTTTCCCATTTTTCTGGTAGAAGTTGGATGTCACAGCGATAAAATGTTTAATTTTTTTGACCCATCCACTCGTCAACGAATTTTTCGACTTCTTCATAATTAGCGAAGTGGGCATCTTCCAGACATGGTGCATTAAGCGGAACGAATGGTAATCAGGTAGAGCAAGATTTGGGGTATATGCTGGGAGTGGGAGAACCTCCCATTCAAGCTCCATCAGTTTCTATTTAACAGCTAAAACCACACGAGGCCTAGCATTATCATGCAGAAGAATAACTTTTCGACGATTCGATGTAATGGATGGTCGTTTTTCCATCAAATTTTTATTCAAACGCTCCAGTTGTTGTTTATAACGTTCGGCAGTGACTATTTCCTTAAGTTTTAGCAGCTTGTAATAAACCACGTTCTACCAAATGCGCAGAAACACTTTATGACCTTGAATATTTCGCCTTGGTGTCAACGTCGATGATTGGGCAGGATCAACCCATGATTCCCTGTGTTTTGGATTGTCGAAATCTATTCATTTTTCATCACCCATCAAGATATGCCATAAGGAACGTTTCTTTGCCTTATGAGCAAAGAAATGCCGGTGTTTAACCGATTGGTAATGGCATTTTCGGTCAAAACATGTGGCAGCCATTTTCCTTCTTTTTGTATCTTTCTCATGGCTTGAAAACGTCATAAAAAGTTAATTTATCAACTCCTAGTTATTCGGTCAATTATTCAAGTGTTTGAGAAGAGTTCCTCCAATAGCGCATGCAGTTGTTCACCCTAGCATTTTTTTGATTGATCGGGCCACTGTTCGTTTGTTTTGTGGTTTTACGGCTCAAGGTCTACAGTGGTCATGCTGTGCAGCGACCTACTGTTTTCCGAGGAATCCGAACCTCTGGACCTACAATTTTCCGAGGAATACGAACCTCTCGGACCTACAGTTTTCCGAGGAATCCGAACCTCTTAAGGCCTAGGGAACCAAACCCCGGACTACAGTGAGCAGTGCGATCTTTATGAGATCTCTGAGTAAGCGTTCTTTTTGCACTGCTGGGAGTCGAACCCGGATTAGCGGCGCACTAGGAGAACGCGTTACCACACTGCGCCACCGCAGGGCGCCACTGATAGTTGAACATCAAAATCACCACTCCACTTTCAAATCATCTCGACACCAATCTCAACCTATTATTTTAAATAAGGCAGAATCATACATTTTTACAAGCAATTTATGAGGTTCTGCTGCACTTCTGTCCAAATTAAAGTAGTGTAGAAGTATACATCGGGGAAAACAACTTATCAAGTTCCATTCTTATTTAATACTCATAATAGTAATACAGTACAACCTTTCTACAACAATATTATACGGACCAAGAAAAAATTATTGTTGTAGAGGGATTTATTGTTATAGGGAAGGTTCATTATATAGTAAAGCCTCTATGCAACACTATTATACAGAACGAGAAAAATGATCGTTGTAGAGGGATTCATCGCTATAACGGATATCGTTGTAGAGAGGTTTTATTGTACTTTATTCCTTATTATTTTATACATCAGGAGACTATAAAAGCGATTTGCTTGGGAAATTGAAAGAGAGCAGCATCGATGCTATATGATTATAAAAAAACCCTATTACAAACACAGGATGATGTCCGTTGACTGAATTTTAGTGGAAAACGTTCAAACTTCAGGATGGCATAACTAATAGATGTAACAGCTCATAGAATATGCAGCCAAAGCCATCTCTACATGTAAATAGCAGGTTTCAATGCAATTAGACACACTTCTTTGGGCTACTTTAAATTCTTTTTAATTTATGTCTATGATCTATAAGAGAAGACTGTTAATGCACTGATTAAACCCAATGATAAATTTCCTTCTCAGAGGAAATTATTTCAAAAACACTTCAGCTTAGGGATAGAGCATTAAAAAGCCACACATTGCTTCATAGATTTACATATTATAAAACTGCATACTTAATGTACAATAAAATTTTCTACAATTACAAAGAGGAATAAATACATTGGGTTTTTTTAGGAAACAATAAATGAGCGAATGTTGTTTTGGTTTGCCTTCGTCCCCCCCCCCAAGTTTCATTTACAGCCTAAATGAAATGAAGTGTTGCCTAAACATAACTGGGGGGGTAAACGGACTCATCTCCACCCATCATTTCTAAAACTGCTTCAGCACCCCTCATAAATTTATAATCGCAACGCCCCTGTTACAAAGTAAGTGAAAAGACTACAACAAATACAATGACAGCCCACATGAGGTCATGCCACACCTATGACCTGAGAATGAGAGCCTCTTTCTCCCTGTTAAAAAATAAGTTTTTCCCCAC
Source organism: Dysdera silvatica (assembly GCA_006491805.2). Classification (NCBI taxonomy): domain Eukaryota; kingdom Metazoa; phylum Arthropoda; class Arachnida; order Araneae; family Dysderidae; genus Dysdera; species Dysdera silvatica. The sequence continues at coordinate 158,652,686 of QLNU02014176.1, forward strand.
AAGTGAAACCAGCAGAATTTTTTTAAAAAAAAGTGAGAAAGCATGTGAAACAATTTAAAAAAAAAAGATGTAAAATTATTGCAGAAAGCAGAGTTTTGTCATTAAATATGGTCCTAACTTTGGTTTGGGGAATGGGAAGTGTTATTTTTCCCCAAGCAATATGATTTAGCCCTGTTAAATGAAACCACCTGCCATAAAAGGGCAGCGGAATGCATAACACATGAAAAACAGCTGAGGAATTATCCCCCAAAAGTAGTTTTCTCACAAGATAGGTACAGAGTTCAATCCAGGGTTCCCATTCACATTGCAGAAAAAAATTCCCTAACTTTTCCAGCAAATTTCCCTGGCCAATCACAAAATTCCCAACTAAATTTCAGTTGCAGGGGAAAATGGCCTCAGGTTCATGGCAGATTTAGCTATTCAAAGTAGAAGTTAAGGAAGTTTCCCTGACTTTTCTAGGTTTTTCCCTGACCATTAGGGACGATTGCAAATTCCCTGACAATTCCAGGTTGTGTGGGAGCCCTGCAATCCCAGAAATTTGTGAAATTTCCCCTTAATCAAATCAGTTTTGCACCCACAAATGAAGCCATATGCAAAATTTGACAGTCTTTCTTCCCCAGTTGTCAATATTATACGTCATATTATAACGGGTATAACATAGTTAAAAATATTCTTAAAGGATTTGTAACATCTCAATAAGATCAATTGAAAATATATAGAGTAGAACCTGCCTGAAGTGACCACCTTTGGGACTGGACTGTAATGGTCACCATAGTCAAGCAGTCACTATAGACGACAGGCTTTGCTATAGGCATGACTAAGTCCCTACCAGTTCTTCCTTATAAAAAGTAGTCGCTTTATTAACGTGATCACTTTACCAGGTTTCACTATATGCTATAAAATAGTGTATTAGTATTGGGTTTAATGTAATTAAAAGAACTTCAATTTCGTCACATAAAACAACGACATTTATACAGATCCCTTTAATTCAATATTCAAAAGTATAATTTATGTTTGTGTGTCTATGTATCATAGATAATGAATATGATTTAAAATTATGCAATAATGTTTGCCATCCACATATATTTAACTCAAGCCACAGCTTTTTTTTTTGGAGGTAGTTTCATGAGTGGGCCTTCGCCTCCGAAAGCCCATATCAATGATGGTTCGTTGAACAGTTCGCACGCTGACACTTGTTGATGCCCCAGCATTGAAATCTGCGGCAATTTGAGGAAGTGTTGCACGTCTATCTCGTTTAACGATTCTCGTCAGTCGTCGAATGTCCCGTTCTTTCAAGGTCTTTTTCCGGCCGCACCGCTGTCGGAGATTTGATGTTTTACCGGATTCCTGATATTCACGGTATACCCGTGAAATGGTCGTACGCGAAAATCCAAATTTTGTCGCTATCTCGGAGATGCTATGTCCCATCTCTCTTGTGCCGACTATAACGCCACGTTCAAAATCACTTAAATCTTGATAACCTGCCATTGTAGCGGCAAGAACCGATCTAACAGCTTTGCCAGACATCTCTTGTCTTATATAGGCGCTGCCGACCGCATCGCGTTACGCTGATTGGTTGCAAAGCTCCGTTATTTGCATACGCACGCCTGTACCAGTTTTTCTGGCACTTCAGTGTACATGTTGTGTAAAATACAATGGAAAAGGGATTTTTTTCTTATTAAGAACCTTACTGAAATCGCCAGTTGAGAGAGTATCTGAAAAATTTATTGGTAAATGCATATATTTTAAGATATGGGTCTAATTAAAAATCAATTGCAGCAATTCAGTCATAAGGCTGGAGAATACTTACGTAAATCTCTATAAATAAAAATAGTAAAACTAATGAGTGCAAGATTTAATTCAGTTGAAATTGCAGATCAAAAAACATTTTAAAACTTGATGAAAAATACCCAATAAATAATTTCACAAACTCTAGTGTTAATAGCATTTTTCAAATCCATAATTATAGTTCTAAACCTCCACCCCTACCCAGTTACTTTGATGTACCATTATAACAAATTAAAACACAAAATTCAGGACGTTTACCATAGCAAACTGCTCCCTTGCTATGACCTGAAGGCATTAACTCTAAGTGCAGGAAATATATCATACACATATATACAATACCAAACACAAATATGGCCAGGCAGCCGGTGCAGTGTAGGCTTGGTCAATGGCATGTTGAGACATCAGTATTGCATAGAAGGCAACCTTGATCGCATAGCAGGCATCAGCATTACATAGGCTCAGGGGTCTTCAACCACACCCTCCTCACCATGTCACAGTCACTCATGAAAAAAATACAAATCATTTCACACAAAAACAACGACCCTTGCTCCCTCAGAGTCTTATTTTATTCTGTTCACATTTTCACATTTCGTAATAAACACCTTAAAATGCCAGAGATGTAAAGTAACATGCGGTCTTCCCTCAATTGTGTTTAACTTGAGTTTTCTAGCATATATAGGCATTAGTATAATTAGTAAATATATACGTAACCTGGAGGGGTCAAGGAGGAACTTGCCCCCCAATTTTTTTAGAAAAAGAAGCAAAATCATACTTTTTCCAATACAACTTTTGAGTTTTTTCGTTTTTGCTTCTCCCTCCCCACTTTACCCTACATTTAATCCCCAAGTTACACCTATGGGCATTAGAGGTAGTTTTATTGATTTGCAGTGCAACGGTGATTAAAAAAAAATCAACTTAGAACTCATTGAATTCTATTCTAAATATGTTAATAAATACATCTTCCCAACCATTTGATTGCATGCTCTGAAAATGTGTTACTGTTCGGGATCACTTACATCTGGGCATAGGCGTCTGTTACATGGTTTATAGGTGTAAGCAGAAAGCTCATAAGTGTATGTGCGTGTGTGTGGAGTGGGGTTACAGGCTTACAGAATTACAAATCCATATCATATCATCATATTCAACCATTATCTATCCACTGCTGGATGAAGGTCTCTCCAAATGCTTTCCACACAAGTCTATCCTGAGCAATTCGCTTCCACGTCACCCCAACCTGTTTTCTTATTTCATCCACCCATCTAGTTTGAGGACGTTTTCTAGGTCTTCGGTGGTCTCTTGGAATCCAGTTCAGAATTTCTGTTGTCCATCGTTGATCAGTTCTTCTTGCAATATGCCCAGCCCATCGCCATTTCAGCCCTTTTACTTTAACAATGATGTCCTCTACTCTAGTTTGCTCTCTCACCCAAGTGTTTCTTTTTCGATCTCTCCTAGTTATTCCAAGCATGCACCTCTCCATGCTCCTTTGCGTTGTCTGTAACTTTCGTATTGCTCCAACTGTTAGACTCCATGTCTCTGATCCATAAGAGAGGACTGGCAATACACACTGGTTGAAGACCTTTCTTTTTAGACACAAAGGCAATTTCCCCTTCAGGATAAAACTGTTTCTTCCAAATGCACTCCAGCCAAGTTTAATACGTCTGTTGAGTTCTTTCATAATGTTGCCATCCATTGAAATCAGCTGGCCAAGGTAAATATATGAATCAGCAATTTCTAGCTCAATGTTGTCAACTTGTATTTTTGTTTCCTCTACAAAATTATTGAACATGATCTTAGTTTTTTGTAGGTTCATCTTGAGTCCAACTTCTTTACTTCTAGTTGAGAGCTCCTGTACCATGTCTTGGAGTTCTGATGGGTTCGTTGAAAAAATAACAATGTCATCAGCAAACCGCAAATGATTTAAATATTCACCATTTATTTTTATTCCCTTGTTATTCCAATTTATCTGCTGAAAAATCATCTGTAAAGCTGAAGTAAAAAGTTTTGGAGAAATGGTATCTCCCTGCCTCACACCTTTACCAATTTTGATAGTTTTGGTATCTTTATGTAACCGAAATTTTGCACTTGCATTTTTATACACACGTTTCACCATGTCAATGTACACATCCTCGATGTCTGCTGATCTTAAAGAGTTGATGACTGCTGATGTTTTAATAGAGTCAAAGGCCTTCTCATAGTCAATAAATGCCACACACAATGGAAGTTCATATTCATGTGTTCTTTCAATTAATTCTCTTAATACTTGAATATGGTCCACTGTACTGAATCCACTTCGAAATCCAGCTTGTTCTCTTGGTTGAGCTGCATCTAATTTTTTCTGCAGGCGATGTGTTAGCACTTTTGTGAAGATTTTATAAATAGCAGGTAACAAGCTAATTGGTCGGTAATTTTTTAAATCCTCTTTATCACCTTTTTTATGCAAAAGAATTACTGTTGCAGAATCCCATTGGTTTGGTATGTTACCACTGTTGAGGCATTTGGTAAAGAATTTTGCGAGTATGTCTTCTACATGTTCTCCAGCTTCTTTTAAGATATCTAATGTAATGCCATCATCGCCAGGGGATCTTCCTTTCTTCATACTTTTTATTGCAAATGCTA